>CM060854.1:0-530488 GCA_030737835.1 Acorus gramineus
AAATTGATGCGGATCTTTTACACCAATGATATCAAATCTGTTACGTGTTTTTGCAAATGTTTTAAAATCATTTAAAACTTAAAAGGCATTTGGAGGTGATTATGAGTTCCTCTTCGGGCTATTTTAAGGAGCTAATTACTGTCTGCATTGTCAACTTCTTGAATTTCTCATATTATCTATTTTGACTGACTTCGTTGTTTTTATAAATAATATCATTCAATCATGTTCTTTCAGGCGGTTGCTCAGATTGTTGTCAACAGACACTTGAGACTACAGCTAGACACGGTAACTTCTGTAGTCAGTCAACATTTTCCTCATGGGCATCGTGCACTTCCAGATTGTTGCAGTAAAGTCCAAGCTTATAATTTGAGAATGCTTGTAGAGTATCTGATTTATTTTTGCTTACTGCTGCATCTGAAAAGCTTTATTTCTTTTGGAGCTACAAATATTTATTGCTTGTCTTAGCGCTTCAGCTCATGGAGAAAGCCTCTGAGAATAATCACTTTTTAAAATGCCATTGTTGGATTAAATTATTCTGTCTCTTTCAATAAAAAACAAACTGGGATTTTGGCTTAAATCTTGGTCGCATTAAATATTTTTGCCTTTATCTAAATTTTTAAAGATTTCATTCAAGTTATGGTCACTAAGATTTTTCTGATTTGATTTTACACTGCTGTGTAGGACATGATTTGTGCCCTTGCTGAGATTGAAAGTGACAGGCAACTTCTTGTGGAAAGGTACAATAAAAAGATCAAGGAGTCTACTGTCGGGATCATGCAGGTGCTTCAAACAACTGCAGAAATGCTTTTCAGGTACTCAAAATGCAGATATGTTGATCTTCCTATTTTACACTTGTTTATAATTTATTTACTGGAATTTTTTCAGGGACGTGGGTTATCGGAGTTATCAAATAGAAGGAAATCCGGATCTACTGTACAGACCTTTTGTAAATATCTATTACGGGGCTGCCTATTTAAAATATCTATATGGTTATGATGGGAAGTAAGTTCATGCTGTATTTGGAATTTCATTGAGTTGCTTCTGTTTATGTGCATCCTTGACATGAGTGTTTGCTTGGCAGTTGGTATCTTTAAATGTTCTTGCTTCTGATGTAATTGTTTCTGTATCTTGTTTGTGTAGAGAAAGAGATGAGGAATTTGTTGTTAGAGCTTACAGGGGTGGTCCAAAGAAGGCCGCTCACAAGTCAACATCAGAATATTTTCAACGCTATCTTTCTGTCAAGCAAAGTTTGCCATCCAGAAAATTGTTGTAAGTTCTGAACTCCCTAAACAATCTTATAGTGATGTCTTCAGAAGTATTTTTGGTCATTGTTTATACTTACTAAATTTCTTATCAGGTTTCTAATTTTTTTGAGAATTTGGTTTTGTTGCTGTAAAGAATGTGTCCAGAGTTTATGCTTTCATGCCAACAAAGTTATCTGATGGTTCCTTTGATCTGGATTTAATTTTTTTTTAATATCTATCCATTTGCATCCATGACAGTAAATACTCTTTTTTCTTTTTGCTTGGTAGCCAGTAAATACTCTTGACCAATCATGAGCTCCTTGCATTAGCTTTTTTATGCCTATAGCTTCAGATTATTGGTGTAGATGAAGGATATCAATTAAGTATGACCATGGTTTTTTTGGCTCAAGAAATGCTAGTTTATCAGTAAATTTCTAGGAATGATTATGGATTTTGGCCCAATACACTCAAGAATATTGAATATACAAACATATGCTAGGATACTCAATGAATACTATGGATTTTGAATGATTATGATTTTCTTGTTCAACAGTAAAGAATCATTCCTCAAGCGGTTTGTTGGAAAATTTGGCTAAACTTGGAATGATTGCATTTTTCAAAAGAAAAGATCTTACATTGAGAATAATTGGGTGGCGATAATGGCTTTGCTACAAGTATGGGTCACAATTCTTCTTTGGGTGAACTCAGCTTGTTCTATCACAGAACCAAATTGGAGAGTGCTGTCATTTTATTGGACCCGTGGGTCTTTTTGGAGTCCTTTCTTGTTCTTCTTTTGCTTTGTTCTTTTGCTTCTTTTTAATTTTTTTGTGGAAATCCCTCCTCTCTTTTTCTTGTTTGAGGGGCAACATTTATTAATATGATTGCTACTATCTTAGAAAAAAGTACTTTTGGGTTTGAAAAGAATAAATTGTGTCAATTGTGAATTAGAAAAAACACGAGTGAATTAAAATCACAGATCAGCCTTACCTTGGCATACCCTAGGTTCTCAGATCAAGATGTAGTTTTTCTATTTCATTTTCCATTAATAAAAATTTAAATCTACTCTCAATTACAACCTATAAATATTCATATTTGAGGAGCTCATTTTGACTGAGAATTAGACTGTATTCCAGAGGGAGGTAGACACACACTTGGAGAACAATTCATGGATTAAGAGTGCAGTTGCTTAGAAGACAATATTAAGACATCGCATGGTCGTGTGGGCTTATATTTCTGTAACCTTATTCTTTTTATGTTATTTCCCTCTGAATTCCGTGATTTTTTCTGCAAGTAATTTCTATGTTAAAAATAATTTCTTAATTGCATGTTTTTTTATTTGTCCTCATTGCCTGCTTTAGTGCTTGAATATATATTTGAAAATGCTGAATAGGTTGCATGCTTTAATTCTGCAACACAAATTTATATCTGGAGGTCAAACTAGTAAAATCAATTAAAATTTAGAAGGACTTGTTAATCCTGCCTCTACATTTTGCACAGCAGTACTAGAGGAATATCAGTATACTTCATTAATTAGGGTATATATTTTCTTATGCGGAATACAAATGGACTGTACCCAACCTTTTGCTTTTTCTAAACAAACTACAATCGAAACTGTTCCATAACAAATCCCACATTACCAAACAGGATACTTCTGTGCGTCATTATTCCCAAAATGTTGAAAATGATTTTTTTGATTTTATTTTTGAGTTGCGTAAAATTATAGAAAGCATAGCAGGAAATAAAAATGCTGACATCCACTAGAGCATATGGATTTCACTTTTTTGTCCAAATGCTACATTCCATGTATACATGGGAAGTCCTCTTATACTACTTCTTGGTTTGTCAACCTAATGTGGCAGACATGATCGCTTAACTAGAAAAGAAATTTAAATGTTTATGGTAATATATACAATATAGAAATCATTAATATTAAAATTTTACATGATTTATCAATAAAAAGGGCATGATTTTGAAATCCGCACTATTCATTGGTTGTGAAAGATTGCAAAATAATAATTACTTATAATGGACTACCAATAAAAAAAAAAGAAACGGACTGCATGTCCGTGTGCTAGTAACTTCTTAATCTGGAATTATTGTGGTCTATGGGAATCTTTACTTTGCCTGGCTCATCATTTACTGTTTGGATTTCTATTTTAAACATGTTGTCTCTGTTGCAACATATGAGCTGCAATATGAATTTTGGATTATGTTTGTTTCATGAATGCTTCTTTCAAGAATTTCTTCCTTTTATACTGTTACATTTTCCTTTAAGTAGTTTGTTTGTCAATAAACTGTTTGGAAAATTTTGTCCCCATTTACTGAAATCATCATGGTATGTGCTTTGTCATTTTGCATATTGCATGTTTGAATCATTTTTTTTTTTTTTGATAAAACGATAGGTATGTTTGAATCTTTGTAGTCTGTACAACTTCTCAACCGATCTCTGATAGCTAAATACGTGTTAAATGTAAAACATGATATTGGTTGAAATTTATTTAGCAGAAGTGCAGAACAGTGACAGGCTTGCATGGACGATTTATGCATTGATCCTCAACAATTTTAGTGAGACAATTGAAACAATATAATTTGTTAATAGATGACTACTAAGTTATGTGCGCATTAAATTGTTGGTAGATGTTTATATAGATTCACTCTGATTAATAGGCATATGAAATTTTGATTTGGTTATACCTATGCAGAGAATCGCGAATTCCAGGGAATAATCTTTCAGTTCCTGATGTTGGACCTGTGCCTAAGGCAGGTAATCACTTTTAAGATGAGCAGTAATTTACATTCACTAGATTTGTTAATGTATTGGGTGGTATAATTCTGTGAAAACTCAAATTCATGACTTGGGGAATTTGAGTTTTACTGGAGCTGGTTAACAAAAGCAGGTGTAGATTTCCACTTTGTTTCCTATTGACATAAGAGTATTTTCTTTTGGCACCAGACTTTCCATATCTAATGAATCAGAAAGCAATTGATATCAATGTTCTATTGTCTATACCAGCGCATTCACTTAGCGGCCTAATTTAATAATGATTCAGCTATAATTTTGAATTTGATTTTCATGCTGTAACTGGATGTGCGGTGACTTAACAGAGACTAGCATGAACAGTTGTCATGATAATATGCAAATTCATCCAGTTTTAGAAACTCAATTTTGATAGAGTTTAATCGGATAGTGTCATCAAAAACATATATTATATGACATGTTGACATGTTTACATAACATGCACATTTGATTGTGTGATCCTTTGACATATAAAAGAATTAAATTATAAAATCTTGAGTATTGGTTTTAACTCTCGAGGATGTTGGTGTGTATATGATATGACATTTAAAAACATAACAGTCAATGTTAGATAGAAACTAATTTTAAATCACAAGTTTTATATACAAGACTCGCATCATTGATAGAGGGATCTGATCCTAAGTTCGACAAGTTTTGATAAAGAGTTAAATTAGATTTCCCACTTTTTCCCACTTTTCACTATAAATTCTCTTATCCTTAACTAAGTAATTGCATATAGCAAGGCTAATGCACTAGAATCTTAGCGATTATTTCCATTTAGTTATATTATCAGATAAAATAAAACGTAACTTTTCAATTTTGATGGAGTAGTCCCTTTTTTTTTATAGTATACTCCCTAAATTAGTTGATTCTTGGTTGGGATGTCTGATGAACAGAAATGTGCTTACCATTGTTTTCATGAATCCTATTTTTTTATTATATAGGATAACAAATTTCTCTATCTCTTTTTTACTCGTGAAGTGCAATATTTCTTTTACTATGCTGTCATGCTTTGTTTTTGAGAGCAGGTGAAACATGGACATATTGGGACTTGAGGGCTTCTGCAGAAGACATGGAAGAAATGTGGAGGCACCCTGAAGTCCTCAAAGAATGGACAAAGTCTGGAGAGAGACGAGGGCGAGTGCGTTTTTCACAAGATAAAGAGAAAAGACCATATCTTTCTCGGCCAGAAGTCAAGGTAAAATCAGGAATATTATATTTTTTTTTAGTTTTTTTTTTTTTTTGTATGGAAGTAGGACAACATATCATTAACAAATGAACTTGTGCCCCATGTATAAAATTGAGATGAGAGATCTCTATCAAGTACAAGCAAGATCGATGAAGCAAAAAAAGTCCATGCGTTTTCCATACAATGCGACTTGGGCCTTAAATCCCATACAATTTATTCAAAAACCCATCCTCCCCACGTGATGCTCAACGCATTTTCGTCCCAAGATATGTTTCTCCCCCAATCCTGAAGAAGATAAAGAATGCATGGTCAAATGCTCTTCCAATAAGCTCCCCTTCTTTAAAAATGCACATCGTTCCTCATTAACCAAATATGCCAACAAACTCATGTACACATAATGAGATTGGATTGTTTACTTTGATCTCTCTTTTTTCTTCTAGCTTTGAACCATTTACACATTTTGTCTATGTTTTAAAAAGAGCATTGTGCCCCAAAAGATGCTCCCCGTTCCATTCCATATCCTGTTGCTACAATCGATAAGAAGAAGAGGTGCTCCATGATTTTGTCATGCACTTTACACGACTCACACCATATTTTTGTCATTTGTCTACTTTTTCTTGTTAGTTTTGGTAAAAAGTTTATTGAAAGAGGAGCCATAAGAAAACATCAACTTTAGAGGTGCTTTAGTCTCCCTAATTTATTTATAATTTTTGGCTACCACTAGTTCCCTAATTGTGTACTTTTGTGGATTTGATAGAAACTTTTTTATCATATAGCCTTATTGCTTTGAGGGATTGCTTTATGGTGTCTTCTTCTTCTGAGTCGAGATGTATTTCATGAAGAATCATTAGTAGTTATATTGTCTCTTTATCCTTTGCTTTTGCTGTCTGTTGACCTTGGACACCAAATAAGCTCATATTTTTTTCCATTAATCAAAGCATCACATATAGACCCTGACTTGTGAATAACATGAAATAAGATGAGAACATACAAGATTTTGATGAGCCCTTTAGCAAACGATTAATCTAAAAGTATATAGCTACCAATCCCAGAGTTTGAATGTAGAAGAAATAAATGGAATAATATTGTATTGAGTAATGGAGGCCGAAAGGTCCCTTATATAATTACAAGATGTACAAACTCTAGAAACAGAAAATAACCAAAATACCCATGACAAAATACCCATTGGGGGGGTTGCCTCCAAACCCCGGGCCTCTGGGAATAGGCCTAACAACAGGCCTATATAATGACTCCAATACTCCTCCTCAAGTTGGAGTGAAGATATCAATCAAGCCCAACTTGATCAAGCTAGAACGAAGAACAGAGGAACCAACGGGCTTGGTGAACATATCAGCAAGCTGCTCATTGGAAGAGACAAAAACTGTTTCAATGGTGCCCGACTATACTTTCACTCGAAGAAAGTGAACATCAACCTCAATGTGTTTGGTCCGCTCATGAAGAACTGAGTCCGAGGCAAGCATAATGGCAGATCGGTTATCACAAAACAAAGTAGATGAACCAGCTACAGGGAATCCCAACTCTGTCAAAAGAGAGCGCAACCAAATGATCTCACATGTGCCTTGGGCCATGGCACGATATTCTGCCTCAGCAGAAGAACGAGAGACAACACTCTGTTTTTTACTTTTCCAGGAAATAAGGTTGTCCCCATGGAAAGTACAGAAACCGGAGGTGGATCGACGATCAGTGAGTGAACCAGCATAATCTGCATCAGTGTAGCAAGAAATGATAGGCTGAGCACTAGTAGCATAGAATAAGCCAAGACCTGGGCATGACTTCAAGTATCGAAGAATCCTGTAAACAGCATCTAGGTGAGAAGTCCGTGGGGCATGCATGAATTGACTCACCACGCTGACAGCAAAAGTCAAATCAGGTCTAGTATTCGTCAAGTAGATCAAACGACCCACTAGACGCTGATACAAAGAAGGATCTGGTAGAAGGTCGCCTGATTCAACATGAAGGCGATGGTTCTGGTCCATAGGAGAAGTGGCAAGGCGACATCCAAGCATACCGGTATCCTCAAGAAGGTCAAGAGTGTATTTTCGCTGGGAGAGCGAAATACCATGGCGTGAACGAGCAATCTCAATCCCAAAACATACCGAAGAGGACCTAAATCCTTCACATCAAATGCATGTCCAAGCTCAGTCTTCACTTTTACAATGTAATCAGCATCATCTCCTGTGACAATGATATCATTCACGTAAACTAGAACAATGGTGCACCGTCCATTACTTCAACGAATGAAGCAAGTATGATCAGCATGACAACGAGTGAATCCAAGAGAGAGAATGATTACACTGAATCTCTGAAACCATGCTCTTGGTGACTGCTTCAATCCATATAGAGATTTGAGAAGAAGACACCTTCCCGAAATGCTCCTAGTGAAGACGAAAACCAGGCGGAGGATCCATATAAATTTTCTTGGTCAAGTCGCCATGAAGAAAAGCATTCTTCACATCCATCTGATGAAGAGGCCAGTTGTGGCAAGCAACAAGAGAGACAAGAAGCCGAACAGTAGTCAGCTTGGCAACAGGAGCAAATGTAGCATGAAAATCCTTCCCTGGAGTCTGAGTAAACCTTTTGCAACAAGGCGTGTCTTATATCGCTCAACAGCCCCATCAGCCTTGTATTTTACTGTGAAACCCATCGACAGCCAACGGTCCTCTCCCCTGGTGGAAGATCAACTAACCACGTATGATTTTTCTGCAAGGCATCCATCTCTGCGGTCATAGCGGCGGTCCAAAGAGGATTCTGTAATGCCTCAGTAACATTACAAGGAATACGGATAGACGATGTAGCAGCCAGGTAAGCTCTGTAGGAATCTGAAAGTCCCTGATAAGAAACAAACTGGGCAAGAGGATGAGCAGTGACACAACTCCGACGACCTTTGCGAAGAGCAATAGGTACATCAGAGTCAGATGGAGGCAAATAAGAAACAAAATGTGGAGTGATCAAGGAAGAAGGTATACCTGAGTCCGAGGAGGATGTCGACAAGTGAGCAGGAGAGAGAGGTGGTCGAGGTCTACGAGTGTATACAATAAGAGGAGACTGTGGTGGTGATGATTGTGGTGACGACTGTGGTGGTGGCGACTGTGGCTGTACCAAAGGCAATGACTGAAAAAATGATGCCGGTCGAACTGGTGAAGAAGAATGTTGCAGAACTGTGTCAGAAAAATATGGCACATCCTCAAAAAATGTAACATCAAGGGAATGGAAAAATCTTTGAGAAATAGGATCATAGCATCTTTTTCCTTTGGACATGGTGGAATAACCAAGGAAAACACAACGTATAGACTTATCATCAAGCTTGGTGCGTGAGGGCCCCCTATCCTGAACAAAACAAGTACACCCGAAGACTCGAGGAGTGATGGGGAAAAGAGTACGATCAGGATACAAAACATGGAAAGGAACTTGACCTCCTAAAGTACGACTCGGAGTTCGATTAATAAAAAAAGTAACAGTGAGGACTGGCACACTCCAATAGGACTTTGGAACATTCATTCCTCGAAAGAGACAACGAACCACATTCATGAGATGACGATTTTTGTGTTCCGCCACCCCATTCTGCTCAGGTGTATATGGACAAGTCAACTGTTGAAGGATTCCCAACTCATTCAGATGAGACCGAAAAGAATCCGAGACATACTCCCCCCCATTATCAGACCTGAGACTCTTGACAGTAATGTTAAACTGTGTTTTAATCATGCGAAAAAAAAATTAACACATTGAGAGGTCAGACCGAGATTTCAGAAGATAAACCCAAGTATATCTAGAAAAATCATCAATGAATGTCAAGTAATATCTATGACCAACAAAAGCAGTAACAGACCCCACACATCAGAATGAATCAAATCAAACAACCCAGAAGCTTTATTCATGCGAGAAATATAAGTAGTATGTGTATGTTTAGAAAGCTCACACAGCACATTGAAATTTATGAGTCTTACATGAAGAGCGAAAAGTAGGAAATAAAGAACATAGATGCTGAAAATTGGCATGTCCTAAACGAGCATGCCATAAATCTAGAGATTGTAGAGAAAAACTATGCGAATGATGGTGGCAAAATGGAAGCATGGGCCGTGGTGGGTGGTTCTTCGAAGACGTAAAGGCCATCTCTCTCATACCCCTTGCCAAAAATCCTCCGTGTACTCAGGTCCTGAAAAACGCAATGATCAGGGTAAAAAGTCACTGAACAGTTCAAAGCCTTAGTCAATTGGCTAACAGAAAGAAGGTTAAGAGCAAGATTGGGAACATGTAACACAGAGTGTAATGATAAAGAGAAAGATAAAGGAACGGTACCCTTACTGATGACAGGTGTAAGTGAGCCATCAGCAAGACGTACCTCTCTGTGCATAGAAGGTGATGTCAAGGGAGCAAACAATCGAGACTCACCAGACATGTGTTCTGTAGCGCCTGAATCAATGACCCAAGTAGGAGACCCTGATTGGTTAACATGGTAGGCGGAGGGGATACCTGAGGTAGAGGAAGAAGCAGCAGAGGATGTTGGACCAGCAATAGAGAGACCAGCATGAGAGACAAGACTCTCCCGAACCATGGCATCAATATGGTTCTGAATAGTACGCATATCAAAGGACCCAGATGGAGCAGTGGGGGCATCACCCGGAATCAAGGCATCAACAACAACAAACGAAGGAGCTCCAACATTGCGAGATCGCATCAAGTGTGGACATCTGACTTTTTCATGCCCTGTTTTTCCACAGTGGCCACAAGTCACAATATTGTTGCGTCCACGACTGCGACCGCGACCGCGACCACTATCCCCGTGGCCGCGAGAGTCATATCCAGAAGTGGCCGCCAATGCCATCTGATCGCCGAGGGTTCCAGTGGTCGCTGAGGAAGAGATCTGACGGCGATGCTCATCACCCTCAATAATAGCAAATGCCTCGAATAGAGAAGGAAGTGGTGTGGTATTCAAGATCTGAACACGAAGAGATTCGAACTCTGATCGAAGGCCCATAAGAAACGCATATGTCTGTTGGCGTTGTAGTCGGCCAACCACAATCGTGGCAGCCTCCTTAGGCAACTCTGAGAGGCTCATAGTGGGCAAGTTCCTCCCAACGAGCCTGTAGAAATCCAAAATAATCGGTAACAGATTGGGTACCTTGTTTGGCCTGGGCAATATCCTTGTACAACTCATAGATCCGTGAGTCATTCCTGGCATGACCATAGGTCTTATTCAACGCAAGCCCACAGAGAGTCGACCGTATCATGGAAACATTAACCTATTATAGATCCATGGAGTTGAAGAGCCAACCGTAAAGTTGTTGATCTCCCCACTAATTGAATTTCTGCCGGCTTTTTAATGGTGCCAAGAAGAAGGCCTGACATGCCTCGACTACCCAAATATAATCGAAACAGACGGATATTTTCGTCCATCAAGAAGCACATTGATAATCCGTTGAGCATGAGAATTGTGCCCTAACGGAATGATGGTGTCCTTGATCTCCACACCCGACAGTGGCGTGGGTCTTTTTGGATCCATTGCAAACCTCAAATCTCGATCCGAGAGAGGAAAAGATAATAGTGATCACCACGACCTGTGATGAAAAAAAAAAAGTCGTGAAACCCTAGGGTTTCTTTGTGGCTCTGATACCAAGAAGAAATAAATGGAAAAATATTGTATTAAATAATAGAGGCCAAAAGGTCTTTTATATAGTTACAAGATGTACAAACTCTAGAAACAGAAAATGACCAAAATACCTATGACAAAAATTCGAGTCGGGGCGCTGCGACCGGGGGGGGGGGTTGCCCCCCAACCCCCGGGCCTTCGGGAATAGGCTCAACAACAGGCCTATATAATGACTCCAATAAATATGACATCTTTCATACGTGAAATTCCTTTCCATACCAAGACTCAACTTATCTTTCCTGGTCTAATTCCAAATGAGAACCTCCCTTGTAATAAAATTCCTTTATTATTCTAGTCCATAGGGATTCAAGGTTGATTAGTAACCTCCACAACCATTTACTCCATCATGTTGTGTTCATTGTTCATGGTCAATCACACCTAATCCTCCATGTCTCTTAGAACTGCACACATGTTTCCATTTTGCAAGATGCACACCTCTTTTCCCTCCTTTCTGCCAAAGGGGCAGACAAAGAATCTTTTTAATCTCTTCCAAGACTCCAAGTGGAACTTGAAATATATATAGAAAGAGAAGAGAGAGATTAGTGAGTAGCACTTTCAAGAGGACCAGTCTCTTCAAAAAGAGGACCAGTCTCACTCCAAGACTTCAATGCTTCCCTTTCCAACCTGAAAGTTTCTTCGTAAAGAGGTCAATCAATAGTTTCCAGTACTGCTTTCTTAATATCCCTTTCAAATACGATAAATGCAATATAATAGGGTGGAAAAGGAAAAAAATTGAATTACATATATTAATCTTCGCTTTCTCCTTATTTTGATAAAATGAGGGTGAATGCCTACAATTTCAGGAAAATAAAAAATTCTCCTGGGTAATGCGGTCTAGGACTGATTTTGCCTAGTCATCTGCTCAATCACACATTTAGAACATTGGAGCATACTCATTCTCATGCAATCCTTGAGCCATCTCACCATTGTAGTTGAGAACTAATGCAGGACGATTTGACAAGAAAATCAACCATTATTGCGGAAGGAAAATTAAAAGGAAAAGTAAACAATTAATGTGACGTAAAAAAAGGAAACAATTAATGCTCATAATTAGGAGAATCTAATTTACATTGATTTCTCCATGATTATGGATCTATTTTGAATATTTTTAGTCACATTTAATTACCTATTAATTGGGTATTAATTTAGGAGCAATATATAATATTTTAGGAGCTATTTTAATAAGTTTTAATGGTGTTTTAGTGGCTCCATTATAGGGATCCGAATTTATGTATTTTTTTTTCCCTTAGGTTTTCTTGTTTTGCAAGTCACATCACCCTATTTAATCACGTCAAAGGGTTGTGCAAATAATCAATTAATAATATTTTGAGTTGTCTAGTTATTTTGAGAGTTATTTCTTTCATTCCTTCTTCCGTCCTGCGGAAAGGATTTTACGGAGTCGATGTTGTTCGTCTTCGTCTTGTTTCTCGCAGGGTTTCACGCTTTCGACTACGTCAAGTGGTATCAGAGCTACGGCTACACTCCATGGCGACGGAAGGAGAACAAGGAAACCAAAACCTCGTCACTCCCAAGCGGTTTCAAGCATTTTAGGCTGCCGTTCAACGGCTGACGGAGGTGATGGAGCGTGTGACGGTTGGTCAAGATCGAGAGCGTCCGGTGGTCAATGAAACTGTTCCATGGAGGACTCAAAATCCTCGAGTCCCTCGACACGACGAGGATGACTTCTCCGAACAGGAACTCGATGAGTTTCTCAATTCCAGACATGCATGTGGTGTTTATGAACGACCGCAGGCTGCGGATCGTACCCGCGACTTCTGGGTGAAGGTCGATTTGCCCGAATTCAACGGCCAACTTCACATCGAGGATTTTCTCAATTGGCTTACGGCAGTCGAACGCTTCTTCGACTATAGGGAGGTGCCTAACGCTAGCAATCAAGCTTAAAGGCGGGGCATTAGCGTGGTGGGAGCAACTCCAATTGTCTCGCACCAGGATGGGGAAGCGTCCAATTCAGACATGGTACTAGATGAAGCACCTTCTTCGTTTACGATTTCTCTCTGTCGATTATGATCAAATTTTGGTACTGTTGGAACAAAATTGTTGTCAAGGCAATAGGGCTGTGAGGGACTATACAAAAGAGTTCTATCGATTGTTGTCTTGCAACGACATCGTGGAAACAGAAGCGCAACGGGTGGCTTGTTGCATCAGTGGGTTGAAGCCAATGATCTATGATTTGGTGTCTTTGCACCCTATTTGAACGTTATCAGATGCGGTGAAGATGGCGGAGTGGGTGGAAACACTTCATAGTCGTTCAACTACGAGAAGTTCAATATATGACTAAGATATTGTAAAAAATTTTCAAATCTTGACGGCATCGTCCAATAACAAGACTTCTCTGATTCCAAGTATTAGAACAAACCAGCCAACCCAGGCGTTCCTGGAACAAGGAAAAGGACATGGTGATGAAGTTACATCGTCAACCACAACAGCTCATACGATGAATCAAAAGGATCCATATGAGTCCCAATTCGAGCAAAGGATCGTTTGTTATCGATGTGGAGAATAAAGGCATCGATCCAACCAATGTTCTCAAAGAGATCGTCGTACCGTAAATCTAGCACTAAGCAAATATGTCAAAGAAGAGGATGCCAACTACCATGAGTATGCTGTTGTCGATGAGGAAGATGGAGATCTAAAGGAAGAGGTTCCATCTATATGTCCTCCAGGAGAATCTCTTATGGTTCAGCGGTTGATATGCACACCAAAGGTAAATGAATCCTCTCAATGCAACACTAGAAACATTGCTATTATTCCTATGAAGAATGAGAAATCTCCCAAAGCTTTAAAAGTGGAGGGACACTCTTTTCTTTCCATTAAGGATTTTGTGAAAGAATCCATGGATGAAGAACAACATGAAGAGTCCAATGCAAAGTTTAGAGCAACGAAAATTGACAAGCGACACTCTGAAACATTCAAAGAGGAGGATAAAGCAATGGCTACAAACTTGAGGACAAGTTCTCTACAAGTGGAGGGGACTGATGCAAGACGATCTGACAAGAAAATCGACGTTGTTCGTCTTCGTCTTGTTTACGCAGGACGGAAGAAGGAATGAAAGAAATAACTCTCAAAATAACTAGACAACTCAAAATATTATTAATTGATTATTTGCACAACCCTTTGACATGATTAAATAGGGTGATGTAACTTGCAAAGCAAGAAAACCTAAGGAAAAAAAAAGAAAATACATAAATTCGGATCCCTATAATGGAGCCACTAAAACACCATTAAAACTTACTAAAATAGCTCCTAAAATATTATATATTGCTCTTAAATTAATATCCAATTAATAGGTAATTAAATGTGACTAAAAATATTCAAAATAGATCCATAATCATGGAGAAATCAATGTAAATTTGATTCTCCTAATTATGAGCATTAATTGTTTTCTTTTTTTTACGTCACATTAATTGTTTCCTTTTTTTTTAACTTTCCTTCCGCAATAATGGTTGATTTTCTTGTCAAATCGTTCTGCATTAAGAACCCTTACACCTCAAGGTTCTTTTAAATAAAGTCTAACTACACGCTATCAAATGAGTACTAAAATCTAGCTTGCATAAAGTATCTCGCCTTTTCCCACTCTATGCGAACCACCTTTTATAACAACTGTTTGATTTTCATCCACAAACAATCCCATCACCTCTTTTTGTTTGTTTTCCAAAACCTTGGAAATGATTCTATACTCCTGTAACACCTCATTAAGCAATCTAATGAGTTAGAAATCCTCTACGCATACCCTTCCCTTTTTAGGAACTAGGGTTAAGAAAGAATAGTTAAGACATGTGCATCCTCGTGAGCATTTGTGAAAGTATTCCATCATTTCACTACATCTCTTTTCACCAAACACTAATGTTGTTGTAGGAGGAACTTTAGGGGAAAACCGTTCAGTCAAGGTTTGTCGTCCATAGAGAATGTAGCCTCCACTTTCTTTTCTCATAAAGGATTCTCCATTTTTACTCATCTCCTCTGGATAGTCTTCAATTTTGCATCAACCCATGTCGGAAGCCACAATCTTTCAGTTGAGAAATAATTTTTGATGCATACCTCCATACGTGCTTCAATCTCCCCTTTAATTTATATCCACAGGTCTCCATTCTTGATTTTATGGATGAAGTTATTTCTTCGCCACCGATTTGACTTTCTTTGAAAATATCACTTATAAGGAATAAAATTGTTCCCAATTTATAGTTTGAATTCTTTATGTAAGATTTTTAGTAAATGCAACCATGTTTCCTTTCTAAATATAAAAGCTATTGTTCTTTTTTTGTTATGTGTGTTCTAAGTTGGTTCTGTAGCACTCAAATTCATGAGAAGTACATGCTTAAGGTACTTGTTATGGACAATGGATCATGCAATACCCACAAGGAATTCTTTTTAATGTCTCTTATTAGTGACTGAATTATATTATGTGGTCTGGGACTTTATCATCTTGCACCATGCTATGTGTATAGTGCACTGTTTGGAAAGTATATTCTGATTTTTAATGGAACAATGAGAACACAATTTGGCTGCTGTTTTTGTAAGTCTGAATGAGTTTGGTAGATTCCAGGTGGAGTCATTTGATTATTCACTTTCTTTAATGTGCTTTTCATAGTGGATCCCTGCTGAGCTTCTTTTTCTTAGATTTTCCCCTCTCAGCTCAAGTGAAATCCTTTTTGGTTCAGCAGAGATCCAGTAAACTGCCACCCAAAACCCAATTCCTCCATTTTTTTTAATGCGATGTATGTGAATATTAGGATAGATCTTGTAGGGGGGTTCAGTCGATCAATATTCTTTAGGTATATGCAATTATAAATGGAATGAACTGCAATCAAAGTAGGATCATTTGTATATTTTTCTTACTTAGCTTCCTCATTATAATTTTATTATCATGCTATGCAAAAGTTCAGAGGCCATGTGGTGAATTTTGCATCACAATTTGCTAGCAATATTGCCAAATGGGGAGATTACAATAAATATAAATTTATAATAGTTGCATTTTTATCTAGCTAAATCTAGTAGGTTTTTTTTTTTTTAAAAAAAAACTCAGTTGAAGGCATTGGGGAATTCTTGGAAAAAAATATCACAGGTCAACTTGTAATCATCATTGTGGAGTCTGAAAAACTCCACAATAAAGGGTGTGACCGCCCCACCCCCCCCTCGACGCTCAAGTTAGGAATCTTGTTAAAATATTCTTTCTAATGGCCAAAAAGTGGATAATAGTATTTGATACCTTTTTCCATGAGTGTGTGTTACTTATAGGCCATGAGAACCAATGGCAAGCCACCACGTGGGGTATTTGGAAACCATTTGCGGCTCACTTGAGGTTGTGTGCAACTCTTTCATTTAGCCATGTGCCCTTGAACCAAGTCATTCCAATCACATCAGCCATTAATTGGGTTAAGTCCCACGCCCACAACCTGACGGGATAATCCGCTAGGTCACCAACCTTTCCATCTGTGTGGTGCATCCCGTATTGGGCCTTTATTCGCTAAGAAATTTCGTCTACTAGGCGCACTATACCCGAAACAATGTCATCCTTGCATGACACGTGTCGGCCTGTGAGAGCTCGTTATTTTTTTCCTCCTCCAATCACAAAGTGGGTGATTGCTCAACCGGTTTGGTCCCTTTGTGGGGAGAGGATTCCATTGATTCAATGAATTGGAGTAAAAAAATTGACAAAAATTGAATATATGGTTGTTTTGATTTCATTTATTATTTTATCTAGATAAATAATTAGATGATTATTTTGTGGTTTTTGTTATGTAACCATAGTTTTTTTCTATGGATTTGAAAATAAGTTTGTTAGGAATCGATTGTTACAAATATCTTTAGTTAGGTGGTTAATATATTTGTTTGTTGAGATGGTTGAGATTTAGTTTAGATATTAACCAACCTCAATGACTTAAATGCTTATAAATAGGGCTCATTAGACTTGTAAAAATCAATTGAGATTTTATAATTGTTTATTGAATTTGAAAGAGTTGTTTGGGACTCTTTTGGCTTAGTAAATTCATAATTTTGTTGAAGTAATAAAAAAGTTTTCTATATGCCATATCCTTTTCTATTTAAGGCTTTTTTGCCCCCCATTCGTAAAGTGCATCATTTGGTATCAAAGCTTGAGCTTTCTTTCCGAGCCAGTTCTAGGTGAGATCCTTACTGCGAGATGACGAATGGTCGAGGTCCAGGTCTCAAGGTGACGTGATTTGCGAAGGGGAGACCCAATGAAGACAGTCGTAAGGCCATCTGTCTTTGAGCCCAGAGCCTTCAATATGAGTACACAGTGTCAACCTGACACCCCCATCCTCCCTCATGACGATCCTTTGGGATACCCTTTTGCTAGTTCGTCACCTTGTCCACAACATGGATAGAGGGCTCCACCCCAGTTGATAGATTGTCTAATGAGAATGGCTGGTCATGCAAGGACAGTAGGACACCACCCCAAGTCAACCAGACAACACTTGTGTCCTCTTTCACTTTGAGGTAAATGATCTTTCCTCAAGGTCTCCTCACAATGGACCGAAAAAGGCATAGTGCATGCCTCACGTACCATCCATGGATGAATGAAGACCTTTGATTCAACTCGAGTTGCACAAAAAGGCTAGTACCAAGGCACTGCTTGAGATGATGATGTACCATATGGAGGAATATGGCGACATCGACATCAACCACGACTACAAGGAGCACATTGATCTCGTGACTTGGCACTCTTATCTTCGGCACATGACAATGACCTATTCTAGGGGAATCATGGAAAAGAAGAATAAACGCTCAAGAAGATGTCACGAAAAATGATGGAGAATTTCTAAGAATGGGCATGTGTATCGATCCTCGGTTTGATGAAGACTTAATTTCCATGTTCATGCCCAAGAACTCTTACTTCAACACCACGTTAGAAGGAAATTGTGTGGGCACCTTTACTTATCAAATTTGAGTTGAATGGAGTCATACATGAACCACCGTCATCCACATCTCGACACACTTTGTCTATGATGAATGGAAAGCCTCCACGGAATGTCAAGAAGATGGCATGATCCTTCGATCATTAGGACTTACCGCACCTTATGTTATCAAGAATGCAACCCCTTGAGTTTGAGGACTCCCTTCAATTGAATGATGCAAATTAAATATAGGGTTCTTTTATTTATTTATTTCATCTAGATAATTAGTTAGATGATTACTTAGCGTCTTATTGGTTTTTGTTATGTAAGCATAGTTTTATTTATAAATTTTATTATAAGTTTGTTAGGAATTGATTGTTAGAAGTATATTGATTTGTTAGGTGGTTAATATATTTGTTGTTGAGATTTAGATTAGATATTAACCAACCTCAACAAACTTAAAATACCCATAAATAAGCCTCGTTAAAGTTATATAAGAGTTTTTATATAATTGTTTATTTGAGTTTAAAAGAGGACTTTGTGACTTTTTTGGCCTGCATTCATGGTTTCGTTGAAGCAATAAAAGTCTTCTATTCACCATATACCTTTCTTTCGAAGGTTCCTCTCCTCCCCCAATTCCCAAATTGCATCAAAGATGCTCATCAATGGTCTTCTTTTCCTTTTTTGGTTTTTTGGGAAATGAAACTTGATTGGCTATTACTAGTAAAATAAGAGTACATAGCCAAAAGATAGAAGAAGAAGAAGGAAGAAGAAGAAGAAACAGAAAATACACAATGGAAAACCACCACGGGTCTAATAGACAATGTAGTGGGTTGTTTTGCTTACAATGACACCAGAAATCCAGTTATAGAATAGAGATATGTTAAATTGGAAAATACATAAATACCCAATTATTTTTTGTCTTTCACAACTTTTTAGAATGACAGCATAACCTTCAACTTGCAGGCTGTTGCTGAAATCATTGTATCGAGACACTTTGGTGCAAAATCAGTAAGACCTGTAAGTCTATATCCTTGATAGTAGGTGCCATCATAATATTTGATTCTCTTGTTCTCTAATTTTGATTTTTTCATTTTCTATTCCTTTCATGTTTTTTTCCTGATATGATGTTCACTCTCTATGATTGTGGTAGAGTGTTTAATATCTTTGTATGTTAGGTAAATTTCTATGAATAGCATCTCCATCATCATTCATAAATAAGGTCTTGGATTCTTTATTACAAGTTAATTCTGCTTATCCTTTCTAATCATGATACTTGTTCTTCCGTATTATATGACATGAAAATCTAATCCTGTAACATAAAATACTCTCCTTTTGCATTGTTCTAGGCCATCCACGCTCCCTCTCAAGCGGAGGCAAAAATCTTGATCATGCTCAAATTTTCTAGAATCTCATTTAAACATTTTTGGGAAAAATCTTCTTAACTCCTTGAAATCTTCTTAAAATCACAAAAAGTCCCTCTAAAATCTGAAAATCATCCTAGGTCCTCATAAAGTGTATATGGTTAACGAATTTAGTCCCCCGGTCAAGAGTATATTGAAATAAGTCCTCAGAAACTTACTAAAATTGGATTAAGTTCCTACAAACTTTATAAAATCAGATTTACTTTTTTTGTAAGACCAACATATCCCCGTCATTTTTCAACATCCACATCTCCTGAAATATCATCCTCAATTGTAAAAAAAAAATCTATCGAACCTCATTTGATCTACAAAATTAAGTCATTTTTTAACATTTTCACTTCCTCAATCTCATTATAGAGACTGAATAAAAAAAAAATTATAGCTTCATCAACTCCATTACAAAATGAGAGAAAATAATTTAAAAACCAAATCAAAATTCTATAACACATTCTCAACTCAAAATTACTGACAATAAAAAGTATAACACCTTAATTATAAAACTATAATTTGTTTAATAAAATTTAAATAAATCAGTATATATTTTTAGATAATTACAGGGATTTTTTGTGATTTTAATAAAATTTAAGGGACTTAAGACGATTTTTAAATTTCACGGGGACTTTTTTCGATTTTCATAAGTTTTCAAGGAGTTGTATCAATTTTTTCCAACAAAGAAAATAAATTTTAAAAGGGTATAACAGTAATTTACCATGCATGGTTACGGTTAACTACATATTTGGTTAATTATAGGAACTAAAATAAATATTGTCTAATAAGATAGGGACCTGGGGGGATTTACCAATTTTACAATGACTTTTTCTAATTTTCATAAGTTTCTAGGGAGCTACATCAATTTTTCCCAATATTTTTTCATTAGTTTATCCGAGCTACTAAATTTTTGTTTTCTAAGCCCGAGTTCTGAAGTGTTTAACAGCATGTGAAATTTTTAATATACTAGACTGAATGTGTTTGTCGGTACTCAAAATGAGATCTGTAAAGCAGTGATATCTATAGTGTGCTTTGTTTGAGGTCACATTTTATATTACTTATTGGCACGTCTATAAGCATCATAGAAATCTGAAAGGTCATAAGTGTTAACTTTATTTGGTTTAAAAAGGATGAACATTTCCTTAGTGCAGGTTTCTCTCCAGTGAAATGGCTTACAATTTCAATTGGTGAAACCCAACAATACTTAAGTGGAACAAAAGTCAGGCTGATTGTGCCCTTGCTTTTACAATGAATTTTCTTTTGTGCCTTGGACTCGAAAGCTTGATACTTGCTCCAAACTCCTTCAGAAAAATGAATTTCATGCATCATAGGTGCTCATATGGATTGAGCATTTGACCCGGCCACTATGATTTGTTTCGAACTTTTTTCTTTGAGGAGACTACTGAGTGACTATGGAATGTCTAGATTCTTTTGGATCTTTTATATTCTATACATGAGGTTTTCCTAATGATTCATTTTGAATGTGTGGAACACTAGGTTTTTGTTGTCCTATGGTTTTTGTTTTATAGATATTTCATATTTATTCTAGTGTCTAGTGTATTGATATTGTTCATTATTAAATTTCGACTAATATGATATAGCTAACATGAGATATAGGTCATAGATTCTTGTTCATACAACATTGTTGCATCAATTGTTTTTATATTAATGACCACTGCAATGGCAATTATTTTAATGGAAATTTCTAGTTGCAGGATTTCATGTTTATCTAATAATATTCATACATTTGAACAATCCATCACATTCTGTCACCTAAACCCTCACACACGTTGATTGAAGTTTGAAGAGCACTGCAATTTCCTCTACTGAATATGTTGGATTGTTTTCTGAGATTATGTTGTCTTGCACAGACAGCTTTGTGTGCCATTTGTGAGCTCTGCAGCATGCGATTTCTGAATGGGGTGGGCGCGCGTATTGGATTGATGGGTATTGATTATTCTACTGCTGCCTGGCTTTATAAGTAAGTCCAACAGATAATATATCATTTCTGCCCTTTTTTTATATATAAAATATCTTCATTTAAGCAGTAAATACTTCAAATTATATTGCCATTAAGTTTTCTGATTTCTATATCTATCTGTATATTTTTTCAAGGAATCTGGGCTACAAGGCGTACAAAGTGGCCTCTGTAGATGATCTTGACAGTCCCTTTGTGTCCATGTACTTCGGTGCAGCTTATGTTGCCTGGCTTTCAGAATATGAGGGGAGGTAGGTCGACAGTGATTTTATCAGTTCATTGTTAGATCCCCCCTGGCAACCTTGACCCACACGTAAAAGAATCATTTACAGACAGATAGACACAAAAAATTATGGTAGTTTTTGCAAGGTTTCTTCTCTATAATTATCTGTTTCCAATCAGGATGCATTATGATTATGCTAATGCTGTATATATACACTATATCTATTTCAGAATGTATATATACTAATAATTATACTAATGTATATATACACTATATCTACTTCAGAATAAGATTATTGGTTGAGTTTTGGAAGGAAAGTCTCATATGTGTACTGTACATGAAAACAGGGAAAGAACTGCTGAGTTTGTTGTCCAAGCATATCTTGGAGGGCCAGAAAATGTTAATCTTCAAGAGACGGGTCCTCTCTGGCGTAAATTTCGAGAAACCATACGCTACTATGAGGACCCAAGGAGGTACATATGTTTTCTCTATTTGTTTTCAAATGGTGAAGAAGATATAGAAGGAACCATATTCATGTTTTTCACCCCCTCGCTCAGGGAAAATGAATTTAAAAAAGTCATGTATAATTTGTATAATGGTGAACTACACCTAGAATCATAATGGATTCTCAGTTAATTGATGAACAGTACTAACTGTACGGTTAATTTTACAGAATTTTTGTGAGTTCAGTATATGTTATGTCGGCTGAAAAATTATGTAATATCTGTATTTTCTGCAGGGAACGAGGGAGCTGCACCATATCTTAGAACTACTTTCCATTTATGTTGCATATAATTTCTCCAAGGTATGTCAACTGATCTTATTGTATTGCATTTTAGTTGGACAATTGATGTGGACAGGAAGCTTTGAGCTAGATTCTAGTATTCTACCAGTTTTTCAGTTCTGACAAGATAGCATTCCGATGAAATTTTATATGTTGCTGAATTTTCAAGCCTGAATTTACTGTTTAGCCTCATCAGTCTTTGAGTGGATAATTCAATCAAATTTTCCAGTCTTTTATGACCAGTATCTGGGCTTTGGCGTCGTACTCAAGGCGGTCATGGAAATTCAGGGGAATATATTTTCTTTGATCGATCTTAAGAAATTTGTTCAAAAGAAGTAAAAGGATCTTTCTGAATCAGTCTTTTCAAACCTTTATATGTATACACAAACATATATCATTTTTTTTTTATCTTTTTTTTTTGGTAGGTAATTTTTTTTTTATCATTAGACAGATGTACTACAGAGTCAATAATTTATAATATCGTGCAAATACACATATTTATCTGGTTTCCTCGAGGATTCTCATGGTCAAATGCAATTTTTAATACCATTTCTAGTACTCCAAAATTTTCTTTAACCATCTGTATTATGCATCAACAAGGTTCTTTGAATATTGAAGAATTCTTTGAGAATGTTTTAAAAAAAAATCACCTTACTGATTTTTGAACATTTTCGACAAGTAAAAAGTTTATTTTTTTTTTGTTTTCTGTTAAGGAAAAATATTGGTATATGAATCAATATATATTTTTTATCTTTTTAAGTTGCTGAATATGATGAATTTCAATTATTTAAATATGGAACAGAAATTAAAGTACAGATATTTGCAATGCGCAAGTATTCTTCCCATCAATTAAATGTGCACTTTATTGTCCTTGTCAAGTAATTGATGATTCTGATGGTTAGTGCTAAATGTTTTCTTGGTGCATTACATGGTCAAACAAATTAGCTGTATTATATTTTTATTTGCTCCTTGCATCTGTTTTGTAGCTCCCAATTTTTATGCCTGATGTTTTTTAGAATCTGTTTTTCTTTGATTTTCTCCTGAATTGTAAAACATTCAGCTCAACCAATTAATATAACCACATTTATGAGAATCAATTCCATGTGCAAATTATTTCCTATTCATCTAATTTTACTAGTCACATAACCTTTCCTAAGATACTTGCACATAATTATTAATTTAGCAAATGGAAATCAAAATTGGGAGGGAAACCAAAAAAAATGGAATAGTGTTCATGAAAAAACAGTGATAAATACATGGAGAAAACCATTGACATCAACATAAAATGTGATGAGAAGTAATATAAAATTTTGGATAGGATATGATATACAACATTGGGGATCGTCGTAGCAACAAATGACTTCTAATTCCAGTAACTTTTTTTAAATGTGCAAGCAAGCATGTATTGATATGAGAAGTATTTCAATAACTTGATGCACTAGAACAACCTTCAAATTGGATGGTTATATATACATTAGAATGGTTTGGAAATCTTGTTGCAATTATTTAGAAAAAAATCTTGTTGCAGGGGGTTATATGGATTTTTCCTTTTTTCCTAACTTGCTAATGGAAATCGCAATTATCTGATCTTCCATGATGTAGTGGCTTAACTTGTAAAGGAGATGATTTAATCCATTGAGGGTTTTCGATGTCAACTTGCTTGGGAAGCTGTTGGTGTTGTTCAAGTTTCGTATTCTCAACACCTTTTTTCTGTGACCAGGTCTGCAATTCAAGCACTATGCATGACAAAGATTGTTGTTCAAGTTATTGGGACATCGAAAAGGTCTGGAGCGAATCCATGGATGCGTTGAAGTTGATCTTAATGACAATTCTGTTTAAGATATTGTGAACTTGGTTCTTCATTGAGAAACACTTACATCATTTAATGTGCACACTGCCCGGTGTACCTTATGTAAATGGATTCACCATGATGAAATTAGCCTTGCTGGGAGATCATTTAATCATATTTGATAAAATTCTGATAGAATTATATGTTTAGAAGTATTGTGGTGACTGCAGGTTGCAGCAATAGCCATCCTGTCACTTCTTTTGCTTTCTTTGATGTTATAAATTGTTCTTGCTAAGAAGTTAAAATCTCTTTCCCTGCTTATCTGATTTGCAGTCATATGGTCTGCATTATAATTTTCTACATTTTGATACTGAATATGATTTTTGTTTATTGTAATCATTCGCACAAAGATCGCATAAATCTGCAGGGACTTTTGGGATTTATAAAGGCTCTTGATTATATCCATCCATTTAAAAGATTTTGAATTCCTTCAATACGAAAACTATGGGAGAGAGGGGGTTGAATTTGTTTAGATTATTTAAATTTTGACTTAGATTACGTATATCTGTAAAAGTTAATCTCAATGTGACAGTGTGTAGAGTAAATTAAATCTGAACATTTTTTTGAACTAAAATATTTATTGCTTTTTTTCATTTGAGTTGTCATGCTATGCATTGTTGAATTGTTCATTTGATCTTTCTTTTTTGTTCTGAGCCAATCTAGTTCAATGGCAGAGAACGCACTCTATAATGTTTATGAAAAACAAATATAAAAAACAGTGTAGTAATAAAATCATTTACACATTGAACACAGAATTGAAAGTATGCAATAGCTTCTTAGAAATGAAAAAAGAACCTCAATGGGCAGCCATTATTTTTGTGGTTTCTTCTTACATTCCAACAGCAGATAAGAACTGATAGCAAACAAAATCTTTAACCGACGACATTTAGAAATCAGTGAAAAATAAAATGACAGTATTTACAAGGTAGTCTTCCATTTGAAGCTAACAATATTCTCCATACAAAAAAAAAAAAAATCTTACAAAACCCTTAAAATAAATTTGACATTTGGATCAAATGATGAATTTTATTGGCTTGATAGAAATCATAGCTCAAAAGAATGACAATACAATGATGAATTTTATTGGCTTGATAGAAATCATAGCTCAAAAGAATGACAATACAATTACCTTCAAAAGGATGAATGTTTCAAAAATCCTTGAACTGCAATATTTGAAGGAAAAAATCATGTTAAAAAAAAAGAAAAAAAAGTAAAAGTGAAATACAATTATTTCCCTTTTTAAATAGTAATCTACACATGAAAGAAAAGTTTCTATGTACTAATATTAAATCTGTGAATGCAACTCTATTGCATGGTTAATATAAAAATAAAATCTATTCCCTTTAAGTAATCATCTGTAAGGGAATTTCCATAATGCTATTAGACAATAGATTTTAATTTTTATCTGTATATATGCATCATGTGAAACATACATCTACATGTTGATGGTAGTATTAAACAAAAACATTCATATGTTCCATTCATCTTGTATCCATACTCAATATATATAGATGTCCTCCTCTATTTAAAGCCTGGCAATCGGACGTATACGAATCAAATATGTCAATATCCATATCCTAACTTTCGGATTTGGATACGAATATTAATTTTCGGATTCGGATTCCTTCGGATACACATCGTATATGGATTTTTTTCGGATAATTGATATGTTTGAATATTAACATTAATTTGGATAATCAAGTGATATTTTAGAGAGACGTCAAAATTAAAAGTAAGATTTTAAGACTTATTATCTCTTTCAGATATCATACATTAAAATTTAATAGTATTATAATATATTATCTTAGTGATTAATCATACAAGATAACAATATGGGCAATATATAATACAAATATATGTATTTTTATAATATATGTCGGATACAGATATTTTTTGGATCGGATAGACTGATATCCATATCCGCACTCCGGATCTTCGAATATCGGATATTTCTGATTTTCGGATACGGATTCGGATCAGATTCAGATTTTTTTCGGATAATTGACATGCTTACCTCTATTTCTTATTAGATGCTTTGTTGAATTTCCAGAGGGTTGGGTTGTATTTGAGAAGAGAACATAATTAGAATTGTTTTTCTAGTTTGCAGTTTTTCATACACACTCCATGGCAAATAATATGATATTATTATATAAAATGGAAAAACTTATGTTCAACATTATCAGTATAAAAAAGATGAAAACTAGAGAAGAAGATTGTTCTCTAAAGTGAAAACACACACAAATTAATTGTGCTAGACTATGAGTAAACTTGAAATGGCTTCCATGATGATAAGTATCAGTTCTTCAATCTTCTACCCATTCACATGTGCTAGACTATGTAATTACCAAAAGTACAGTATCATGGTAGTTATTAAACAATAAAAATAATTATATGCAGTTTTTTTAAGTGCATCAAAAACATAATGCCCAAAACTAAATGTCATACAATTTTCAGTGCTGCATGATATAAATCTCCAATTGTGGTAGGGCGCCTGAGGCCTAATGATGCATATTCTTCTGATTCCTTGTTCACTGTACTGCACTCACCAACATCAACCAGCTCGAATTCATCTACATATTCAGGAGGAAAAAATCAGTGATATTAGTCTTTAAATAATGGGCTGATTTTGCCAATGATGATATACTTCATTACATGAAGTATGAATTGTTTATATTTTGAATAAAGGAATTTATATGTTTCCTTGGAGTACGTATTTTTTTGTTTTTCTGAAAAATCAATTAAGGTTCTATGAGGTCACCTGCCTATTATTTTTAAGTCCTTTGAATTTTTCAATTTTTTTTAAGTCTTCAAGACTATGAAAAATTATCTTTAGGTCCCTCTAGTCAGATGTTGTTCAAAATTTTTAAAAATGTCTCATGTCCAATTATTTTAGTACATTGTTAACACTCCTCAATATATTGTTAAGTATCTTCAGTATACTGTTAATACTCTCCAGTACATCATTAACCTTCGCATTCAATGTCTTCCCACTCAATTATTTTAGTAACGTATAAACACTCCTCAGTACATTGTTACGTATCTCAATTACATATCTTAATTACATTATTAACACTGATCAGTACATTGTTACCTTCACATAATTGAACGAGGGCATTTTTTATATTTTTTAACAATATCCGGCTAGAGAGATCTAAAGATAATTGTTTTACCGTCTGAGACCTAAAAAAATTTAAAAATTTCCACGGACATAAATATAATAGATGGGTAACCATAGAGACCTTTAATTAATTTCCCCCCCTTTTTTAAATGAATGTACATATTTTGTTATATGAAAAATACTCCTTAATAATCAAAACAGCTAGGGAGTACACGAATGATTGTCTCCAAGATAATACCAAAAAATAAATATTGACCTCACCCAAAAACATGCATATAAAGGAACTTAATAGTAGCTTACCTGTACTGGTTAATTCTTCAATCATCTCGGATATGAAACTTGGTGATGCAAATGCATCAGGAACAGTTGAAGAAGAGTAACCTTTCTTTTGATCAAGTTCACTAGTTTGTTGATTTTCTGAAAGAAGTGTGATAGCTTCGCTCCTCTGAATTTTATTCCTATATATCTACGTATATATAGATAATTAAATAAATAAATTATGAAGATATAACACATCAAACTTTTTTAAAAATCTAATATACCTGCAAATGGCTGGATATTTGTCTAGTAGACAGTCCAGGGATGTTCATAATTTCCATTATTTTTTTCGGTGTGGCACCTAAAACATATTGATAATAAATTAATAATGTATGATATAACCTCAAAAAGGAACATAATAATGTTCTAATAAGTCCTATTTTTAGCTAATTTTTGTCCCAAAACATAATAATGTTTTAATACGATAACACTTACTTTGCAAGCCGAGACTTTCCACTGCATTTATGAACTTGTTCTGCAGTTTAGGATCCCAAACAAATCTTGGTGTCTTTGAATTTTCTTCTTTAATTTTGGATTGTTCTGATCTGTTCCTCTTCACAGTCCTCACAGATTCCATCATCTCTTCTGTTGGATTCTGGAGGGATTTCCTTGCAGTGTGTTGCCATATCTTTTTCAGCTTCTCGATCTTCACAGGTTTCAAGAAATAGTCGCACGCGCCATTGGTTATGCCCTTCGTAATTGTTTTTGCATCGTCGCCCACCAATGTCACTACAAATCAACATTGATTTAAGAAGATTAGTAATGCAAGACAGAAATTCTCTAATAACATTGAATAATCCCTTAAAGGGTATATAAATGCTTAAATAACAATGGAGCTAGGTAGAATATTATCTAGAAGAAAGAATACTTACTAATAACTGGTATGTTCATTTCTGAAGAGATGATCTTTAGTAGACTGAAACCATCAATGTCTCCAGGTATGGTGATGTCACATATAACAATGTCATATCTGCCTTTGTTTCCTCTCAAAAGGGTGAGAGCTTCATCTACTCTTGAAGCACTAGAAGCTGTAAAATTCACAGAATTTTATTTAGAGTGGAATTAAACTTTCCTAATCATTATAACTAAATAATATGATATGATTCTTGTCTTTTTTACATTAAAGACTTGCGTGAACGAATTCTTGATTTGAATAAACTACTGATCAAAACCGATGTTTGTTTAATTTTTGTAGTTTTGTTAAGAAACAAGAACCAAACTCATTAAACAAGTGTGAAAGTTGATGTTTGATTATGTTATTAAAGCCAGGAACTCACAACAATAATATTTATGAATGTACATGTGGAATGTATAATTTTGTTTTCTTTTTGTGTTCTGAACAGCTGTGTTAAATTTAAAAAAGAAAAAGCCAAAAACATACAGTGTCCACAACCATTTTAGTTATGTCTAGGAAACTTTCAACTGTCATTATAAATAGAATAAGGTTAGGGAAAATCCTGGAGAATCTCACAGGTAGTCCGCATGTGTTTTAGTTTTTAAAAATAATGAAATGTCATCTACTGAAATATATGCATTGATAAAAAATCGCTTTATAACAAATTGAGTGACCCATTTTTAACAAACATAAAGCAATAATTAACAAGGTATATATCTTACTTAAAGAGATGTATACCTTGTCAAATGGCTATAGAGAGTATATGGATTATCTGCGCCGACCGCGTGTAACGATGCTCTTACAAATACCCTCTTTGTTTATAACCAGGCATCTATTTCCCCACTATTTAAACAATATTCCATGTTTGTTTTTATGCCAAAATAAAGTTCAAAACTTTTTCATTAATTTATTTAGAATATTATTTTAATCACTAGGAGGTGAAAAAAATTTACCCAGAATGAGATAAACGCAGCTGCTAATGAAATTTACATAAAATGGCCATTTTTTTACATGCTTATAAAGAATTTATGCAATTACTAAACTAATGAAAACCAGAAATCATCAAGAAATCTTTTAATATACTAGTTCATACCACAAATAATCCTGATTAATAGATTAGAATTTCACATTAGATGAAAATATATATGTTTTTTACACGAGATATTAAGATGTCATTTAAAAAACAATCACAACCAAATAAACATCCCATACAAGTAAATCACATAAAAGAAAACAGAGAGAGAGAGAGAGAGAGAGAGAGAGAGAGAGAGAGACCATTGTAACCACATTGCAGAAGTTGAGTACAAAGGTTGACTGAGGAAGTATGATCAACATCAATAACAAGAACAGTAAGCCCTTTTGGATACTCCAAAGATTCAACAATTCTCTTTTGATGACAACCCATCATAAGATTGGAAGAAACAAGAGAGAGGTTCATTCATTAACAAAGAAGAATGACAAACTAACCTTTTATATATACAATATGTAATTTTTAGAAACCCAAAATTTTCAAACCATCATTGATTTGTTTAGACGATTTATTTCCATTTTATGGTACTCTGAAGATTTTTTGATGTGTTAATGATGTGTTGTCACTGATTTTTTGTTCATTAATTATTCCACTCATATCCTTGTTTTATTTAATGGGTTTTGTTAACTTTGAATGTCCAAAGGGCACCAGTTAAAACTTATTTTAGAAACTGATTTTTTAGAAACTATTTATAAATATTTAGAAACTGATTTTAATTTGTTATGTGATTGAATCTAATGTGGTTCTAAATATTTATAAATAGTTTCTAAAAAATAAGTTTCTAAAAATGATTTTTAACTGGTGCCCTTCAGACAAAAGTTAACAAAACCCATTAAATAAAAAAAGTACATAAAGTTGATTAGTTAATGAACAAAAAATCTGTGAAAACACATCATTAATTAATCAAACGCAACAAACAGATTTCTCAAAATTGGCTTTGGTCCTTATTTTTAGGATTCAAAAAATCTTGAGAGTATCATAAAATGGAAATAAATAGTCTAAACAAATCAATGATTGTTTGAAAATTTTGGGTTTCTAAAAATTACATATTGTATATATAAAAGGTTAGTTTGTCATTCTTCTTTGTTTATGATTTAGTTTGTCATTCTTCTTTGTTTATGAATGAATCTCTCTCTTGTTTCCTCCAGTCTTATAATGGGTCTACATCAAAAGAGAATTGTTGAATCTGTGGAGCATCCAAAAGGGCTTACTGTACTTGTTATTGATGTTGATCATACTTTCTGTCTCAACCTTTGTGCTGACCTTCTGCAATGTGGTTACAATGGTCTCCCTCTCTCTCTCTCTCTCTCTTCTTCTATATGACTTGAATAGGATGTTTATTTGGTTTTGATTGTTTTTTAAAAGACATCTTAATATTTCATATAAAAGAAATTTATTTTCATCTATAATATTTTCATCTATAATAATGTAAATTCTAATCTATTCAACAGGATTAATTGTGGTATGAACTAGTATATTAAAAGATTTCATGATGATTTCTAGCTTTTAGTTTGATTGATAAATTCTTTATGAACATGTAAAAAAAAAAAAGTGGCAAATTTATGTAAATTACATATGCGGTTGCTTTTATTATCTGAATCTGGGTCAATTTTTTCCCCTTTTAGTTTAAGGAATTCTAGTGATTAAAATAAAATTTTAAATAAATTAATTAATATATTTGTCTGACAAAACAAACATTGAATATTGGCTAGTGGAGTGATGCCTAACCTCCATAACCATCCACTGACATATATATCTCTTTAGTCTTTTTTTTTTTTATATTTGTTAAAAATGGGTCATTTAAATTGTTATATATGGAACAATATACAATTTTTATCGATTATTACTAACTTTATTCTACTTCTTAAACATGACTAACATGGTTAACATTGAATGTTTGTGGCTTCTTCTTTCTAAATTTGACATAGCTGTTCAGAACAAAAAAAAAAAAAGAATTTGACATGTACATTAATAAAATATTAAAGTCGTGAGTTTCTATCTTTAATAACGTAATCAAACATCGTTCAAACTTGTTTAATGAATTGAGGTCTTGTTTCTTAATAAAACTTAAAAAAAAAACCTAATCAAATCACTTTTGAAAATTAGTTTATTCAAATAAACATTTGTTGGTTTCCTCAAAAAAAACAAAATTTGTTCACAAAAGTCTTTAATGTAAAAAAGACAAGCATCATATCTTATTATTTTGGTTATAATGATTTTTTTTTTGTCAAATAGGAATTTTTTTTTTGCATGGTGGGAATGTTTATTCGCATTCTAAATAAAATTAATTCTATGAATTTTATAGCTTCCAGTGCTTCAAGAATAGAGGAAGCTCTCACCCTTTTGAGAGGAAACAAAGGCAGATATGACATTGTTTTATGTGACATCACCATATTTGGAGACATTGATAGTTTCACTCTGCTAAAGATCATCTCTTCAGAAATGAACATACCAGTTATTAGTAAGTATTCTTTCTTCGGGATAATATTCTAACTAGCTCCATTTTTAATTTTATTCATTTAACCATTCATTTGAAGTTATGAGTTCAATGAAAGACATGTACTTGTTGAAATAATAAATCAGACTAAAAAATAAGACTGACTAGTTGATGTGTATGCTTATTAGGATAATATTATCATTTTAGGAAGATTAGATTAGACATGTATTTTTGTAGCTAGAGATTTGATTTTTAAGTGATATGTTATTGTATAGTTAGTTAGATATTTTTGTTAATGAGTTCTCTTTGGACATTCTTTAAGACACGTTAAATACCATTGTTTTTAGAAAACAATCAAACATTCATATATATACTTAACTTTTTAAAATATGCATGTGCCATCCACTTAAAGTGATTAAGAGTCTAAAAAATTATAAAAAATAAGAAAATTGTATTTTATTTTAATAAACAAAAAAGATAGAAAAAATGCGTTATGCATGATACTATTTTTTAAAATTTTAAAAAATTAAGATAATATATAATCTGTAAAATCATTAAAAAAAATTTCACGAACATAGCTTTATGATATTATATTTAAACTATCATAAATTTAAGGAATTCTAATTTTGTTTTATATATATTTGAGAAGTGTTTTAGATTTTCTAAAAATAATTATTCATTTTAAGTTGTCATGTAATTGTATAGATAATACATAATTATTCAAGTGTACCATTTTGTTTTATTGTTTTGTAATTTATATACCCTTTAAAGGATTATATATTCAGAATTATTGAAGAATTTTTGTCCTGCATTATTAATGTTCACAAATCAATGATGATGGTTTGTAGTGACATTAGTGGACGACAATGTGACAACAATTGTGAATGGCATAACCAATGGCGCGTGCGACTATCTCTTGAAACCTGTGAAGTTTGAGGAGCTGAAAAAGATATGGCAACATGTCGTAAGGAAATCCCTCCAGCATCCAACAGAAGAGATGATGAAATATGTGAGGCCTGTAAAGAGGAACAAATTAGACCATACCAAAATTGAAGAAGAAAATGTGTGTAAGAGCTCCAAGAAAAAAATTTCAAGGGCACCAAGAATTGTTTGGGATTCTAAACTGCATAACAAGTTCATAAATGCAATCAAAAGTCTCGGCTTGCAAAGTAAGTGTTATCTCTTTAAATGAATGCATACAATTTTTTTTATGGGACAAAAATTAGGTAAAAGTAGGACTTGTTAGAACATTATTATGTTCCTTTTGAGGATATATCATGCATTATTATCATTAATTTTTTAGGTGCCACACCGATGAAAATAATGGAGATCATGAACATTCCTGGACTGTCTACTACACAAATATCCAGTCATTTGCAGGTATATTTAGATTTCTTTTTAGTTTGATGTGTTAAATTTTCATAATATATATATATATATATATATATATATATATTTATTTATTTGTATGCAGATGTATCGAAATAAAATTCAGAAGACCAAAGGAGTCACACTTCTTTCAGAAATTCATCAAACTAGGGAACTTGATCAAATGAAATGTTACTCTTCTTCAACTATTCCTAATGCATTTGCATCACCAAGTTTCATATCCGAGATGATTCAAGAATTAACTAGTACAGGTAATTAAGCTACTATAAGTTAACTTTATATGCGTGTTCATGGGAAGGTTAGTACTTATTTTTTTGTATATTCCTATGGACAATCTTGCGTGTAGTCCCTAGCTGTTTTGATATTAAGAAGTATATATAACCGAATATGTACCTTAATTAAAACAAAAAAATTTATATTTTCATATAAAAAAATTTGTCCCTTATTCAAAGTATAAAATATTCATTCTTCAAGTAATGAAATATATCATCATTGGCAAAATGAGCCTGCACAAGAAGTTGTGAAATAAAATATTTAAATACTAAGATCACTGATTTTTTTCATGTTGTATATGCAGATAAATTCAAGCTGGTTGATGTTGGTGAATGTAGTACAGTGAACAATGAATCAGAAGAATATGCATCATTAGGCTTCAGACGTTCTGCATCAATGGAAGATTTTTATGCAACACTAAAAATGGTATGACATTATGTTTTTTATGCACTTGTAAAATTAACTGCATGTCTGCATATAATTATTTTTAGGGTTATTCAGTTTCCACCCCTCCTAAAACATGTAAATTATTAAAAAAAATCCCTTTAAAACACAATATTATTATAAATCCTTTTAAAATGTTACTTGGCTCTATGAATAATTCTACAGTCAATAAAATAATAATGTTAGGGAATATTGACTATTTTACCCTCTCAATTAGTGAAAAATGTCTTTTATGGTCAATGTGATGGAATATTGTATTTTGAGACTACTGTTTTTTTTTTTTTATCGAATGAAGTATTCTTCTTGAAGCTCTATTTATGTCAAAAATGAATCTCCACCACTCTAAGAGATTTCAAGAGATTGAAGAAGGGTATTTAAGGCCTTTTTTTCATTAATAGCAAGAGTAAAATAGTCAATATATATATGTTGAGATGAAATATTCCATTAATATTCTTAGTTTTTTTACTATTGGATTTTTTATAAAGCCATGTAACATTTTAGGGGGGTTTATAATAATATTGTGTTTTGGAGAGAGTTTTTAAATAATTTTCATGATTTAGGAGGGGTGGAAATTAAATAACCCTTATTTTATTGTTTAATAATTAATATGATACTGTATTTTTGGTAATTACATAGTCTAGCACATGTGAATGGGTAGAAGGTTTAAGAACGGGTAGAAGGTTTAAGAACTACTACTAATCATCATTGAAGCCATTTCAAGTATACTGATAGTCTAACACAATTAATTTTTGTATGTTTTCACTTTGGAGAGCAATCTTTTTCTCTAGTTTTTCATCTTTTTTATCTTCAATTATTTTGAAATTCCCTTAAGGATGATTACTTAAAGGGAATGGATTTTTTTTTATATAAACCATGCAATAGATTTGCATTCTCAAATTTAATATTAGTACATAAAAACTTTTCTTTCATATGTAGATTACTATTTATAAGGGCACTATTTGTACTTCACTTTTACACATTTTGATTTTGTTTTAACATGATTTTTTTCCCCTTCAAATATTGCAGTTGGAGGATTTTTGAAACATTCATCCTTTTGAAGGAGATTGAATTGTCATTCTATTGAGCTACAATTTCTATCAAGCCAATAAAATTCAACATTGGATCCAAATGTGAAATTTATATTGAGGGTTTTGTAAGAATTTTTTTTTTGTAAGGAGAATATTGTTAGCTGCAAATGGAAGACTATCTTGTAAATGCTGTCATTTTATTTTCACTTATTTCTAATTATCGTCGGCTGGAGCTTTTTTGTTTGCTATCAATATTTATCTATCTTGATTTTAATTATTTTCTGTGCTTGGAATGTAAAAAGAAAAGAAAAATAATGGCTGCCTGTTGAGTTTTTTTTTTCATTTCTAAAGTATCTATTGCAATAACTTTTAATTATGTGATACAGTATATGAAATTCTGTAACACATTTATATATCTATTGCAATAACTATTATTCCATTTATATATATATTTCCCGACCTTCCACCCAAAAAAACCCACCGTCCCGACCTTCCACCCAAAAAACCGCTCCTTCCGGGAGGCAGGCTCCGGCCATGCCAGCTCCTTCGGAGGCGGAGGATCCACCTCCTCCTTCACTCAAACCCCCTTTACCGTCTAAACCTCCTGTCCACCAAAAAGCCCCTTTTCCCCCTTCCCCCCTCCTAAAACCTACTTCTTCACCTTCCCCCATCTCCCCTTCTTGCCTTCCTTCTTCAGGAAACTCTGAATCGGAATCTGGTCCCTCGGTGTCCCATTATGCACATGTGGGTCCTGTTGAAGAAAGCTTTGCTTCCCCTGAGGATTTCCCTGCACTCATTCTAAAGAACAAAGCGGTTTCCGCTGGTCCTGCTGCTGCTGAGTCTTCTAAAAAGGGTCTTCTCCCCACTCCTTCATCTCTAAAGGGTGGACCTGGCGCATCTCAACCTCAGAAGATCACGCAACAGGGTGAATCCTCTAAATCTCAGAGGGGTGCACCTGTTAAACCTCAACCACAGAAGACAAAGGTGGGCTCACACCCCCGTCGTCATATTAATTTGCCTATTCCGGAGGTAACTGAAGATGCCAAACTTGGTCTAGTTTTTCTCATCTTCATCCCTTAATTCCAAGCCCTCGAATGCGGTGGAGTTCTTTCCTCCTCACGTGGACGGTGACCAAAAAGTTGCCATCCTTGAGGAAGAAGAAGTCTCTGAAGCAGAAGAGGCTTGGGGACATATTCTTGTGGGTTATGTTTGGGGTAAAAATCCTGTTTACATACCGTTTCTGCAGTTTATCACAAAGTTATGGAATCCAAAAGGGGCTTTCACCCTCTCATTTCAAGGGAATGGATTTTTTATGATCCGTTTTGTTTTAGAAGAAGATCTTACTCATGTCCTAGAGGGAGGACCGTGGTCTATGGATAACAGACCTTTTGTCATTCAGCGTTGGAGTCGTAATTCAAAATTGGAGTTTGAAAGGTTGTCTTCTATCCCTGTGTGGATTAAGTTCCCCAATTTGCCTTTGCACTTCTGGTCGACGACTTGCATTGGTAGAATTGCTAGCCTGGTTGGCACCCCACTATATCTGGACTCACCCACTGCTCTTAAAACTCGCACAGCTTTTGCTAGGGTGTGTGTTGAGATGGAGGCGGGATGTGAATTTCCTAACGAGGTTTTTGTGGAAATCAGGAATGGTGATCGTATTGGTGTAAAAGTCATTTACGACTGGAAGCCCATTGCTTGTGAGCATTGCAACACGTTCGGTCATGATGGAGCTCTCTGTTGTAAAAAGCCTCACAAACCCCTTATCCCTATTCTAGCAAATCTTAGCTCTCCTTCTAAAACTTCCACAATGGATGTTCAGGCAGAATTTGTATTAGTCAAAGCGAAGAAGACGACAATGGTGGATAACTGCACAAATAAAGATGAATTAGGGGCTCCTATGACCCCATCTGATGGAGCTATAAAGGAGACAAATTCAAGTGTGGTGGGTCAGGCCAATGTTGCTTCCAAACCCACACCAAAGCACCTTTTGAGGCTCCAACAGGACCATTTCCAGATGATTCTGGTTCCATGGAATCTCACTCTGAAAATATTACAGTATCTGCTAGTGACGTGTCTGGTAATGATGATCAAATTGAAATGTCAAGTCCTCACTCGGTGGATCAAGCAGACCCTCAAAAATTGCCCATTGCTGATCCAGTCAATAAGGAATTGAAATCTACCCGTCAAGGGGTGCTTAGTCCCGAATCCCATCCAAAGACATCCAAATCTGGGAAGCAAAAACAGAAAAAGAAAAAGAGAGATCCTTCTTCACAAGGAAAAGAAGTGGTTCCCAATCTCCACACAGATAAGAAGAATTCTAAAAATAATTCTTCATCAGTGAAGACTCCTAGCGGGTCTTCTAAGACTACGGTCTAAGTGTCCTCCTCTAATACCGTTTTTTGATGGACTGTGTTTTTTGGAACATCCGAGGTACCAATAGCAAAGAGAAACAATTGGATGTTAAACAATTTTTGGCAAGGCATGCTCTCCCACTTATGTGCCTTGTGGAAACGAAGGTGGATCATCTAAACTCTGATTCCATTCGTCGTTTTATTTTGCCTCACTATAAGCTTCTGAGTCCCTCTTCTACAGGGCGCATTTGGATCCTTTGGAATCCTAACCTTGCTACTGTCAGTGCCATTTCCTTCTCAGAACAGTATCTTCATTGCAGAGTAGTCCCTTCTAATGAGAGTATTCCTCCATTTCTGCTAACAGCAATTTATGCCTCTAACTCTTTCAGCGAGAGGATGTCGCTTTGGCGTGATCTGGAGTCTCTTGTTCCATCCATAGGGGCTGATAAATGGATAGTGGGAGGGGATTTTAACGAAGTTCGCTATTCGCATGAAAAATTGGGTGGTCGACCCCCTTTCCCCCGTCGACTTGCCAAATTCAATAATTGTATCTCACAATGTCAATTACAAGATCTGAGAGCCTTGGGGAATTCCTTCTCATGGAGTAACAAACAGAATGTAAAAATTGTATGTAAGCTCGATAGAGTTCTTGTTAACAATGCATGGATGCTGGCTCACCCGGATAGCTTCTATCAAATTCTACCTCCTGGTTTATCAGATCATACGATGCTCAAAGTTTTTGTGGAGCCCTCTATCCCATCCGGTCCTAGACCTTTTAAATACTTCTATGTTTGGGAACTTCATCCATCTTTTAATGAGGTGGTCTCCAACACTTGGAGTAGACACTTCAATGGCTCTCCAATGTTCAGGCTAGTGATGAAATTAAAACATCTTAAGGGCGTGCTAAAAGAATGGAACAAGAACATATTTGGCATGGTGCAGAATTCTCTTCTTCACTGTCGAACCTCTCTTGAAAGAGCACAGATTGATTCCCTAGAGAATCCACTTGACTCAGAACTAGCAGAAGTTGAAAGCAGGGCTACTTCTCAGTACTTGCATGCTCTTCGTCAAGAGGAAGCTTTCTTGCGACAAAAATCTCGTCAATCTTGGCTCAAGGAGGGTGACAAAAACTCTAAATACTTTTATTCCTCTATTAAAGCTCGTATTGCTAGCAACTCTATTCGTTGTGTAACACTCGATGATGGTTCGATCTCTTCGAATCCTGATCAAGTGAAACACCATGCTGTTCACTATTTTCACTCTTTATTGAACAGGGAGAATACTTCTACTATCCCCGAATTAAATCCTTATGCTGTTCTTCATGATGAGGAGAGGTCTTTTCTCTGTTCTCCAATCACAGTCGAGGAAGTCAAATTAGCAATCTTTAGTATGAAGGCATTGAGCAGTCCTGGCCCTGATGGGTTCCCAGCCCGTTTCTTCCAACACTTTTGGGAAGTTGTCAAAGAAGATTTTACTGCAGCAATTCTCTCATTCTTTGAATCTGGTTTTCTGTTGCGTCAGATTAACCATTCGTTCATCTCCCTGATCCCAAAAGTAAAGCATGCAACCTCATTTGATAGTTTCAGGCCGATATCTCTTTGCAATATGGTGTACAAGACCATTACAAAAATTTTAGCATGTAGACTTCAGAGAGTTTTGCCTCAGCTTATCTCACCGCATCAATCGGCTTTCATCAAAGGCAGGCATATTGTTCATAACACACTCCTTGCGCATGAACTTATTCGGTACATGTCTTCCCCATCTTCGAGTGGCAGATCATGCATAAAAATTGATTTGAGGAAAGCTTTCGACAGTGTGAGGTGGGATTTTTTAGAACAAGTATTGAAAAGCCTACACTTCCCAGAGGTTTGGGTTAAATGGATTACACAGTGTATTACTACTGCTTCTTTCTCTGTTCTAATCAATGGCAGTCCTGAAGGTTTCTTCACAGCTTCTTGTGGATTACGTCAGGGAGACCCCCTCTCCCCCCTCCTTTTTGTCTTGGTCATGAATGCTTTATCTTCAATGATTGAGGAGGCGGTGTCTAGAGGCAAAGTAGGCAGGTTCATTCATTCCAAACTCAATGTTTCTCATTTGTGCTTTGCAGACGACCTAATGATTTTTACAGATTGCTCCCATTCTTCTGCTGTGGAACTCCGACGTGTTCTAGACTCTTTCTCGCAAGCTTCAGGACTTTTCCTTAATCATTCAAAGAGTCAGCTTTTTTGCTCAAGTAACATGGATTCTATGTCGTCTACTCTGGATATTCCCCTTTGCTCATTGCCTGTAAAGCACCTTGGCCTTCCTTTGCAAACAGGGACTTTGTCGAACTCTTCGTGCTTGCCATTGATCGACAAAGTTCGAAAAAGGTTGCAATCCTAGGCTAGACTGTATCTCTCTAAAGCCGGCAGATTGGAGCTTATTCACTCGGTCATTTCAAGCTATAGCCTCTTCTAGACAGCAGGTTTTAAGCTACCAAAGAAATCTATAAGAACTCTTGAACAAATTGCCCGAAGTTTCCTTTGGGCAGGTGAAGAAGGAAGACAAAAACAACATGCTGTAAGTTGGGATCAAATTTGCTTGCCAAAAGATGAAGGGGGGCTTGGTCTCAAACGCCTTGTGGACTGGAATTCAGCTGCTATGGGAGTTCAATTATGGGAATTGGCCTCTAATATACCCTCTATATGGGCTGTTTGGATGAAGCAAAGGTACTTTGGAAAAAGGAATATTTGGACTTCTAAGGCTTCCTCGTCAGGGTCCAGTGTTTGGAAACATATTCTCGGCTCCGCTTCCTGGATTAGAATTCTGACAAAATACGTGATCTTTGAAGGGAAGTCGATTAATCTGTGGAGCGATCCTTGGTTGAAAGGCTATGGCCTTGATCATTTTTTTAACAGTCGGGGCCGTTTTCTTTGGGGTCCTCCTCAATCTACATCTGTTGGTCTCCTTATTCATGCGGGGACTTGGGTTAAACCTCCTAGATGGCCTCAAGATCTTGATGATCTTTGGGAGGAAATTGCCCAACTAGATGTGGGTGGAGAAGGGGAAGACATACTTGTTTGGACAGGCAACAAAACTGGCTCAATGTCTTATAGATCTGCTTGGAACTTTGTTCGAAGGACTAAGCCATCTTTAGACTGGACGAAAGCAATTTGGCATTCCTCGCAACCCCCGAGGTGGAGCTTTCTTTGCTGGCAAGCTGCTCTAAACCGTCTCCCAACGCTTGATCGACTGTGGAAAAGGCATTTGGTCCCCTCAAAGAGATGTGTTCTTTGTTTGACAGAAGATGAAACTGCATTGCATCTATTTTATTCATGCCCCTTCTCTGGTCTTCTTTGGAGCTTTTTGTCCCACAAACTAAAGCTAAATAGGACTGGACTGAATAGTTTGGGTGAACTGTTTCTCTGGTTCACCTCATCTGCCTCTTCTAACTCTGGTAAAAGGATTCTTCATTTCCTTCTTGCTCAAATCCTTTGGTTAGTATGGAAGGCTCGAAATGAGCTAATTTTCAAGCTCTGCTCTACCTCAAGCTCCAAGGTCCTAAATTGTATAATTAGCTCCACTAAAAGTAGATTTACGGGCTGCAAACTTGAAAAGGGTGTTCTTGCTGAAGAGCTGAGCTCTCTACTCGGATTGGATGTTGAATGTTATCTACCATCTATTCAGGAAATCACTTGGTCTCCTCCTCCCCTTGGTTGGCTAAAGGCTAACTCCGACGGCTCAAAGAGTGATGATCGATTTGCATATGGTGCCATTGTTAGAGATTCACATGGGGATTGCTTGAAGGCCTTGTCTGCTAGGTCCCGTGCATACTCTATTAATATACTAGAACTTAAAGGTATTGTGGCAGGGCTCCAATTATGTCAAATGTTGAGGCCTTCGGACTCCCTACAGATTCTCTCTGAATCAGATTCCACCACAGCGGTTGCTTGGGCTGTTGGAAAAGGGCACATTCCTTGGTTGGCTTTTGGGGATCAATATTCTTCATCAGCTCATAGCATCATTAAAGGAGTGGAAAATTTCACATGTTTACCATGAGGGAAACCAAGTAGCTGATTGTTTGGCTACTGCTCAATCTGAAATCGGTGTCTCTTATCTCCAACCCTCTTAGCTTGGGAATGACATCAAAGAGCTCATTTGGCATGATAAGCATGGCACCATCCATCTCAGATCTTCTTGATGATCGGGTGAGCATTGATTGACGTTTTATGCCTTGACTCAATGGCGATATGAATTAGTCTCTTCTTGTTCTATGTATTGAAATGTATCACCTGGGTGGCTCTTTGTCCCTCAGATCTTAGCTTTTCTTTTCTTCCCTTCTTATTCTATGATGTACAATTGTAACCTTTTCAATTAGCCATAGATTTCCATTTACCAAGCGAAAAAAAAATAATAATGAACAATGTCAAACCTAGTAAGTTGTGGAAAGCACAGAGAAGTCTGCACTGTCTTTTATTCTACTTTTCTCCCACCCGTGTCCATTAATTGGATCCAGAATATTGTTAATGCATGCATACATGGTTGGTCACGCATCACAGTTTCAATTATTAACTGTCGTATCACAGTTTCACTTAATTATATTGAATGAGTGATGAAATCTATGTAGTGATTTATATACATGGAATTGATTAATTTGTCTGTGCTCAAGGATTTCATGAAGAACAAGTCAGGATTTCATTAATTTTTTTTTTTAGAGATGCCCCGTAGAGCGATTGCAAGCCCAAAAGGCTGCTTTTCCACTGTTCTCATTTGCTAGAGGAAGAGGTAGAGGCAGCATTTGAACCCACACCACCCCATGAAATGGGGTGTCACTCACACTCCGCCAAGCGGGTGGGGGACTACTTTATGATATAACATGGCACCATATAATATTCAACTATTATCTTTATTTGAGACCTATATTATTTGTTGCATGTTTTTTTTTTTTAGTAAAATTTTACGACTCCTGCAGTCTTTGCATCTTTTTTGAAGGTTTATATATGCTTGAGTACTGAATTAAATGAAGTGTATGTCAAAACGAATTGAATGCATATTTTTGTATTTTCTAGTATCGACACACTTTATATTTTTGTCTAGAAAATGTTATAATCAATCATTCCTCTAGTCACTTTTGTAAACCAAATGTGTTTTAAAAATTTCTTTTGAAGTACACACACATAACAAAACACCATGTATAAGAGCGTATATATAAAAATCGTTAAATGAATTAGAAACAGTTTTTAGCTTATGATGATGGTTATAAACCGTCACTGTAACATATTTTTCTTATAGTGATACTTTATTAGATAAATATATACCTTCAAAAAAATTTCCCACGACCTATTTTTTCATTTATTTATTAGACCCCGAATAGAGCGGTCAAAGGTAAAATGGAAAGAAAAATCAAACAAAAATTACTCTAATTGTCTAGATTACTGATCTACTGGGTACTATGTTAAGTCACACCCCAAATGCGGTTTTAATGTTTGAATAATGTTACACACAATCCTTTTTTTTTAACTCCATTTTCCTACCTTGTCAGTTTTGATTTTCTGTTAAAAATAATATATTTCTATATGTTTTTATAAAAAATGAATGATATACTTTAATTAATTATTTATATATTTATTTATGTAACTTTTTTACCGATATATATTATATGACTAAAAAAACAGACTGTATGATGTTTAATTTGTCTGTCACGCCCATGGTGAACGTAAAGAATGATGAGACGAGCACTAGAGATGTCACATTCCATGCATGTCGATCACTTCAATTTACAACACAGATCTCAGAATCCTAAACCATCCCCCAAAAAACCAAATTAAAATAAATAAATAAATAAATAAATTCAAAGTCTTCAAAAACTTCATACTCTCTCTTGAAGACCTTCAATATTCCACTCCCTCCCTCCCCCAACTGTTCCCCAACACTTCCCATTTATTACTCTCTATTTCTCTCCCTCCCAAAGCTCACCAAGTAAAAGTCCTTCCACTAGCTCTCACTTTAATGAACACCACCAAATCTCTCTCTATATATACTCTCCCCCCTTTCACACCACTATAACAACACCACCACCATTAGCAACCATGAAACCTCTCCAACCAATACAACTCCTCCAACTCTCCTTCTTCACCCTCCTAACCCTAACCATCACCTCCCACTTCCTCCTCACCTTCCTCTCCTCCCACCCCCACCTCCTCCTCTCCCTCACATTCTCCCTCCTCGCCCTCCTCGCCCGCCTCGCCGCCCGTCCCCGCCCGGTCCTCCTCCTCGACTACGCCTGCTTCACTCCCCCCTTCGACCGCAAATGCAGCCTCGAAGTCTGCGAATACTTCGTCCGCCGCAGCCGCCGCTTCACCCCCAAATCCGAGGACTTCATGCGCGGCATCCTCCGCAAGTCCGGCCTGGGCAACGAAACCTACGCTCCCCCCTTCATTTTCAACGCGGACCACAATGCAAACCACGCCTCTGCCCTCCAAGAAGCCGAGGAGGGCATGTTCGCCTCCATCGACTCGCTCTTCGCCAGGACCGACATCGACCCCTCGCACGTCGACGTGCTTATTGTCACGTGCGGAATGTTCTCGCCGTCCCCGTCGCTCTCTTCGATCATCGTCAACAAGTATGGCATGAACCCTTCCGTCAAGACCTTCAACTTGAGCGGCATGGGCTGCAGCTCCGGCGTCGCGTCGATCGACTTGGCGGCGAAGATCCTGAGCAAGGACCGCTCGATCAAGTACGCGCTCGTGGTGGTCACGGAGAGCATAAGCTTGAACTGGTACTTCGGGGAGAACAGATCCATGCTCGTCACCAACTGCATCTTTCGCGTGGGTTGCGCGGCCGCGCTCGTCACAAACGACCCCTCCGCGCGCGCCAAAGCAAAATTTGAGCTCGTACGCGCGCTCCGCACGCACCACGGCGCGGACAACCGCGCGTACCGCGCGGCCATGCAGGAGGAGGACGCGGTGGGGGAGGTCGGGGTGGCGTTGACAAAGGACCTCATAAGGGTGGCCGGGAGGGGTTGCGCGCGCATGTACGGGCGCTTGCGCCATGCGTGCTACCCTTGTCACAGGTAAACCTGTAAACCAATCAGATACATTAATATCCATATTCGATCATAATAATTCAGAAACATATTAATTTTTTAATTTAGATCTTTTTGGATATGAATAGAATTTCAATATTTTTCAGATAATTGACATGTTTAAATATTAACTCTCATTTTGAACAATCAAATAATATATTAGAGAGATAATAAAAATTTAAATTGAGAATTTTAATATTTATTCTTTTTTTTTAAATATCATATATTGAAAATGTAATAATAATATAATACATTATGAATGATTGTGATTAAATGTACAATATACAATACAAACATATATAATTTTATAATATATGTCGAATTCAAATATTTTTTGATGAGATACGCTAATATTTATATTCGCATATTTGAATATTAGATATATCTGATTTTTTTAATACAAATTTGGATTAGATATAGATTTTTTTTTATAATTGACAGGCTTAGTTGTAGGTGCTTGCGTACGCATGGCACGCTGTGGCATCGTGGGTGGCAAGGGACATGTCGCGCAAGCCTTACGTGCCAGACTTCGGGAGTGTGTTCGAGCACGTGTGCGTGCACACCGGGGGGAGGGCAGTGATCGAGGCGGTGGCGGGGGTGATGAGGCTCGGTGAGGAGGTGACGGAGCCGGCGCGGATGACACTGCACCGGTTTGGGAACACGAGTAGTAGTCTTGTGTTTTATGAGCTCGCGTACTATGAGGCGAAGGGGAGGGTGCGGCGCGGGGACCGGATGTGGATGCTGGCGTTTGGGACAGGGTTTAAGGTTTGTAGCATTGTGTGGAAGGCCATTGATGATGTGAAGATGGGTAGTGATAACCCTTGGAGGGATTGCATCCATAGATACCCTCTTTAAGACTTGGTGAGGGGGGTGGGTGGGATTTCATATCATGTTCACACTTATGAGAATTCTATTAGTATCGTGTTTGAATGAACGACATTGTATATCAAAGACTTAAATTTTTTAATGGACACGTATTGATAGAAATTTTGTCGTACGTATTGATATAAAATTTTTTCTTCCTAAGGATTGTGAGACATTATGGATTATCAGTAGTTATGGTGGTGGTAGTAAAGAAAAAAAATATATGTCAATGTTGTTTGAAAACTTTGAAATAAGGATGTATGTAGTTGGGTAAATTATATTTCTTTGCCTTTTTTATTTTGTTAATTACTATTTTTTATTACCATCTCATGTGAAGATTAGAGATTCAATTTTTTTTAATGTTTTTTCTTCCTATCTTACTCCTAATCTTGGCCACCTAAACAGTTAGTCATTGCTTGTCTTCTCTACTGTGGCTAGTGTTGATAAACGAATCAAGTCGTTCGGGCTCGGCTCTGGCTTGGCTCTGTATGAGCTCGTTCGGGCTCGTTCAATTATACAAATGAGCGAGCTTGAACAATTTTTAAAGTTCGGTTATGCTCAGGACTTGGATCGAGCTTCATTTTGTGTTCAAATTCGACTCGTTTGTGTTATAAAAATTTAGTTGAAGTTTGACTCAACTCAATTTATAAAATCAGAACATTAAATTAATACAAAGTTATAATTATTTAGGCTCATGAACATGATTCATTTATGTTAAAATTTTATTTTAAACCCTTAAAAACTCTAAAATGAAGAAGAATACTAGGCTCGTTTAGGGTTGTCAGCTCGGTTCGACTCGACTCGGTTCGACTCGTTTATAAATGAGTCAAGCTTGAACATGTCAAAACTCGACTCGTTCGGCTCATTTACCACCTTAACTGTGGCCTCATTTGGTATCCCATTTGTGGCTGCTTCTGCTTTTTAGTCAGTAAAAAAATCACGAATTGGTTGTCAAACACTGCTGCTTAACTGGGAATCGATGGGTTGATTAACATAAATTCTTACCTCGAAATCCGTTATTTTCAATGCTCACCAGGTATGCCTTCTAGGAAGCCATTTTTATTAATCAATTACTGGTATGTCAAATGACCTTTGAACCCTTCATCTACCCCAAAATTACACCTGTATATTAATGAATGCCCACTTATTCTCTCACCTCGGGCCTTTTTTTTTTTTGGGTCTCTGTTCTCCCCTTTTGCAAACCCTTAAAAAAAATTCAATGTCAACCCCATAAAAAAATGATCAGGGGTTTATTTCACATGTTCATATAATGTAGTGATTCAAAATGCATATGAAGATGTTCTTCTCATTCGAATATTCACCAACATTTTAAAAAAATGATAAAGATCATATGAAATAAAATAATAAAACAAAAAAACCAAATAGAGGGAGGTGATGATTCACTGAGCTGGAAGAGGGGATCGACGAGGGCACACCGGCAAGGTGGGGTGAATAGGGCTGGTAAACGAGCCGAGTAGCTCGGGCTCGGCTCAGGCTCGACTCGGTTAAAGCTCGCTCAGGTTCGTTCGATTAGACAAACGAGTCGAGCTTGGACGTAAACGAGCCGAGCCTGAGCCGAGCCCGAGCCGAGCCCGAGCCTAGACGAGCTCGTTTACTTAACTGAAAAAAGGTTAACGAGCCGAGCCCGAGCCGAGCCCGAGCCACTTATGTTACTTTCACATGTATAAAGATTTTTTTTAGCTAAACGAGCCCGAGCCGAGCCTTGATTCGAGCTTCAGCTTGGCTTGTTTAACAAACGAGCCGAGCCGAGCTTTAACCGAGCTTTTCACGAGCCCAACGAGCCGAGCTTGAACACAAAATGAAGCTCGTTCCCGAGTCGAGCCGAGCCCGAGCCGAGCCTGATACTAAACGAGCCGAGCTTGAGCAGGTCAAAGCTCGGCTCGTTCGGCTCGTTTACCACCCCTAGGGTGAATGTCATCAGATTGAAGGATAGACGGCCGCCGGAAGTGGGAAGCCTGTAGGGGTGACAAATTTTTTTTTACAAAACCCTTACTATGTTTGTTACATGTGAGAAGACGAGGGTATTTAGGTAAACTTGCATATGGGATGTATTAAGCATTGGATTTGTTACCAAACATGACCCAAATTTCAAATGTGGATAAGAAGCTTTTGTTATCAACAACAAATGTAATTCCTAGACCACCTGTGTCTCAAAGTGCCAACTGATTGCTTTTGGGAAAAACCTAAAGATGATGATACGCAAGGTTTTGTTGATATATATATATATATATATTTGGACCATATTGGGAAAAATGTTAAAATATACATATATGTATAGACACACACACGCGCGCGTAGTCCGACTCATCAGCAGGCGTCCGCACATTTCATTTTTACAGACGTAGACTCTTACCGGCAAGAGTCTCTTATATATATGTTTTACTAAATAATTAGTAATCTAGTATAACCGCAACTACACTTTTAAATGTTCTATATTTTAGGTACAATTTGATAAGATGATTAAAGTTGGAGAATAACTTATGAGAATTTTAAGAGATACAAAGTCTATAAATTTAATCATTATACATATTTGTCAAAATTAAGAAGAACCAGAAAATAATAAACGTGAAAATTTAAAAAGATAACCTCAACAATTTAAATTTCATATGATTTTTTTTCTTGTTTAAAAAAGAAAGATACATTGACATCTCATTGATATTTCATTACTGATGAGGTCACTTATTTTTTTATTTCATCACTTATCCTCTCCCAATTTTTTTTGTGGAAATAATAATGCTCCACAAGATTTGACATCTTTCACATAGAAAGGATGTGCTTATCGACTTAATATATGTGCATTTAATGCATTCCTTCATACTTGACCTAGTAAATTAGATCATTCCTTACGTAGTGGTTCATACTGAAATATAATTATGCTACACCAATCATATTTCCCCCCACTGTTAGACTCATGTATGTGCATTTAATGCATTTAAATATATTCATAATAAGGTATGTATGACTGTTTTCACATTAAGTTAAAGAGATTTGTTACATAGACCCCAATATAAGCCCCTTCCATAGATCACTTGAGTTGTCAAAATATAATTGATTGTGTTGTTGTTTTTTAGAAAAATGCAAAAAAGCTAAATACTAAAATACCCCTAACTAAAACCCACTCCTCCATTCCGCAATTACCCTCTTTTTCCATTTTTTTCCCCACTCACATCTGTCCCTCTCGGCGATTCAAACTCATTTGATAAAATTTAGGGTTTTCAAAGACTTAAATGTGAATCGAAATCACAACAAAAAAAAGAAACCCCCTTTTGTCTAAAATGACGAAGAAAACCTAATATTTCTTCGAAGAATCGATTTGAAAAAAAAAGTGTTTTTCCGGAGGTTTCAACAACAGCCAAAAACTTGGGTATGCAACCCTTGTTTTGGCATTTCAGAAAACATCCATGTGATTTTTTAAGATTTTATAGTTACATGGAAATGATTTTTTTTTTCTAGGGTTTTTTTTCCAAAAAGTTACAAACAGTAACTGACATTTTTTTTAACAGAAAATTGAAATGTATGATCAAATTCTGTTTCTGTTTGTTATAAAAATGTGGCCGACAATCAGATGATAACCATATTTCAGTTACATGTATTTTTCATTTTATTTAATATCACTGCCATGCGCAATGTAACCATGTATGAAATGTACCTAAGTGTAAGTCGATAATGGTACATATAAGTGATCAGCAAATGTAACTAACTATCGCATTGTATTGCTTAATGTAACTTTTTTAAGAATGTAACCAGCTTTCATTCAATGTAGTTTTTGTATATGCATGTTATAATTTATGTTTCTTTATCATTATATGTTTTTTTTTGTTACTAATATGCACAATGTAGCTAGGATCTCTTCATAGTAATTATATTATGTTAATGTAAATTTCTTTGTATGTATTTTTTAAATTAAAAATGTATTTACAGTTTGTTTCATGTTACTGCTATGCTGAAAGTAACTTCATTTGAAATGTAACTGAGTCCACTGGATTCCTACATTCAAATGCAAAAAATAACAAATAAAACTAATGTACTGTTGTAATCACTAAAAATCAGATAAACATAAAAAAATTAAAAATGAAATAATATGACTAATAGTTCCACTAAGATCATATTAAGAGTTGATTGAAATGTAACTGATTGAGAATGACTCTTCAGAAAATGTAACTAACTATTAGAACAAATTGTGAACAGCCTGAACAAAAAAAAATTCCATGAAAATGAATGGACGATTCAAATGTTGAAATTCAAAAAAGGAAAAAAAACAGATTTGAATGCCCAGGCGCGTGATTCTAGATATTAATTACCGTTCCATTTTCTTAATTGCTCCATTAATTACGGTGAACATTAACAAACACACTTAAGGGATATTTTTGATAATCCAATCAATACCATGCCATGGGGCTTACGAGGGCTTACAAAATAGGACTTGTCAATCATTTTCCTAAGTTATATATCCCCGAGTCTAAAAACAAGATTAAAAACATTGCTTGATGTATCTCTATTTACTAGGACATTAGAAATTTCTCTACTTAAACATCCTAGTAAATAGAGATAATTAAAGTGTCACAGAGAGTGACTTAGGGCGCATTTGGTTGTGCGATTGCGCAGCGTTTGCGATTGCAAGAAGCTGCGTTTGCAATCGTGCAATCAAACAATTTTACTGTATCAGCTTCCTGCACACAGATTTCTAACAAATAGTGTTCAAAAGCTGCGATTTCAAAAAGCTGAGAAAGTGAGCTTCCTGCAGAATCAGTTTTGAAACTCAGATTCTTACAGAATCAGTTTTGCAATCGCGCAATCAAACACACCCTTAGTGGTCTTATATATTAATTTTATAATAGTATTTGCTAAATTGATGTTGATTTGATCACCAAAGGTGAGGAGGGTCTTTGACAAGTCTCTTTCCTTCTGATCACCAGTCAGAAGCCTCCATGAACTGTGACTATGCACGAAGCTACACCTAACCATTTATAATATATGATCTACTAGCATAATAAAAGAAGTGCAGCTAACTGCCCCCCTCCATAAGGTGTAACTGTTTTAAACATAAACATAGGTAGGGGTACATCAAGCAATCAGTCATACACACAAATGGATGTCAATTAATTGAAAGTTTTCTGTTGTGGTCCACTCTCTCCTATACATATTTCCACCATTAAAATTTTCTAATAATTGAAGGAGCTACTCCTCACAGTTGATCAAATTGTATTCGATGCTATAGAAGCTTTATTTATAGATATCCATCGTACACATGGTTGATGAATTTGTTTGGTATTCAAGCTCACTGATATTAATGATACGAATGTAAAATAAGATATTAAGTACTTCACATCAATTATATCTTCTTCCACAAATCAATGTCCTTTGTCATGATAACTGATATATATATATATATATATATATATATATATATATATATATATATATATATATATATATATATATATATATATATATATATATCACTTATTCTGATAAAAGAATTTTTTTTACTTGAAGAAATGTAGAGCTTTAGTTTTGAATTTCTATTTTATATATATATAAAAAATGATGTAACCTAGCATTATCTTCGTGATATTTGACTATGGTTTGGCAATATGATGAACATGATCCACCACTTATTTTCAAAAATTTGATCACAACCACATTGGCTTGTCAAACAGAGGCTGTTTTACAATTTTACTTAGGAATCTAAATCTACACAAATTCAGTTCTCATGGACCTGGTTTGGCATGAGAAGCAAATTTTTAAGAGAAATTATGCTAATTTATGAAATAACAATCTATCAAATTTGTATTATTCACATTTGTCAAAACAAAAAAAGATTCTAATTTTTATTCTGACTGACTAAAAGCAGGCACACACAAAACTCTCTATTTTGATTTAACTTAAACCAACACACAATTTTAAAAAATCTCCATTTTAACATAAAACTATGATATTTGTCTATGCTTTATCCTAATTATCTATAACAAATATGATAAAATTATTCTTTAATCATATATCTTACCATTTTATTCCATTACCAAATTAACCCCTAAAGTGACTAGCTGAATAGCTTTTAGATTGATTTTAGATAAAGAAAGAAAAATTAAAGGATAAATATGTGATGCAAATTTTGTTTCCAGATTCTAAAATGGTAAAAAAAATAAAAAAATAAGAAGCCCCCATCTTCTAACTTCCACCGTGATAAGACCATCTAAAATAATGAAGTTTGTTTTCTAGTTCAATCTTTCCCTGTTAGTAGGTGGTAATAATACTCACACTAAAGTTCCTCAATGAAGAAAGAGAAGAAAGAGTACATGTACATCCTACCAAATAAATGTTCATTAAAAAATGAAAGACTTTATCTCACTAAAGATAGACTTTTAACATGTATTGATTAAACAAATATATTCCTACAAAATCAAAATCAACCCAGAATCAGCTTCAAGAACTTTTAACCAAATTATATTTTATCCGATCCAAAATTAAATGTAGCAACTTATTTTCCATATATTATGAGCATGTGAGAGAGATATATGCAACCTTATCTTTACATAATATATAGCCAACAAAAAGTCTTCTGTGGTTGTTAGATGGAGGAGTAAATGAGAGTCTAAATAAGAGAAAATAATGCTCTTAAAGCCTGTGAATGGGAATCCATTAAAGCTTATCAAGTCGCAGTCAATCTCCAACAATAACTCTCTCTTCATTGGTTTTTTATTTATTTATTTGAAGATAGGCTAGAGCCTCTCTTTTTCATTGGTTGAGTGTGTGGATTTTGAGGTCAAAGCTCTGCCATTTATTAATACTGAAAAAAATCCATATAACTCCCTATAAACATATAAAAATTCAGATAACCCTCTGTCTTTTTTTAAAATCTAAATGACCCCTCATAAACATAACAAAAATCCAAAACTGTCTCCTGAGTTAATTAACCACTAACAGAATTGAAATATTTTTAGAAGATTCTGTTATCCTAACCTAGGCAAAATGAAATTATTCAATTTAGTCCCTATAAACTTGTAAAAACACAGATAAACCCCTACAAATTACATTTTTACCCCTCCTGTGTTATAATTATACGTCTTCTTCTTCCTTCAATCCGATCCAACCGACCCGTTGACATCCATTGGAATTCGATTGAGAAGATGGATCTCCAATGCCCAATTCATCCTATCTATACTCCTTCATTTGAATGGCATCTTCTTCATCTACATCAAGTCGACTTGTGTCCAAGACAAAAGTAAAATATATAGATCCAAGTGATTGATTTTACTACAGTGATAGAGATTTTCATGGATAACATCTTAAGTGAATATTATAATCTTCATATGCTTGAGCATGTAATGGAGACAACATCAACAGACATTTGTAGTCTTTTTGGGTGGTGTTTTTTTTTTTTTTGGGTGTGGACATCGAGTTGCTATGTTTTTAGATGGTCCTCCCTAAGCCTGTCAATCGGACGGATACGGATCGGATAGGCCCATATCCGTATCCGTATCCGAATTGGATATCCGAAAAAATATCCGTATCCGATATCCGACGGATATTCTAAAACCCATATCCGTATCCGATCCGAAAATCCGGATACGGATTCGGATAATATCCGAAATATCCGAACCAGATTAAAATATAAAAAATTTATAAAATCTTAAGTCCTAACATGGTTAAATAGGTATCCACTAAAGACATAAAAACACAAATCTTAATATAGTTAAATAAGTATTCAACATGGTTAAATAGGTTTGTGTTTTGTCCTAGATCATGAGCCATTGGATTTTCATCTAAGGGTTGAAACTAATTCTAACATATAAATAAAATAACAGTTCGGATACGGATATTTTTCGGATCGGATATAAGCTTTATCCGATCCGATCCGAAAATTTTCGGATACGGATTATTTGGTTCGGATACGGATACGGATTTTCGGATATCGGATATTTTCTGTATTTTCGGATACGGATTCGGATCGGATACGGATATTTTTTCGGATAATTGACAGGCTTAGTCCTACCCTATTAGGATTTTATTTTTCTTTTCATTCGGTTAGAATTAGACAATAAAATAATGAGAATCTTTGTATTTTAGTTAGGGTTTAATCCCTTCATATGTAAGTATACAGGAGTTACACTTGTAATGCGCTACACATATAATGACATAACACATATAATCTAACAGCCCCCCTTAAACTCACGGTGGATCATACAAAGTGAGTTTGCGAATGAAAAATTGAAATCGAAGAATTAGATGTGACTTCGTGAAAAAATCAACAAGTTGTTCGGCAGAGAAAATATGCGGAAGCGATAGTGTCTTTGCAAGAAAGTGCTGACGAACGAAGTGATAATCGATTTCAATGTGTTTGGTCATCTCATAAAAAAACAGGATTACTGGCAATCTGAATAGCAGACCGGTTATCACAATGAAGAGGAGTAGGACCAGTAACTCCTAAATCCACAAGAGACGTCTAAGATGAACAATCTCCTTGGTGGTGATGACTTGATACTCAGCCTCAGTGCTGGATAGTGAAACAACCTCCTGTTTCTTGCTGCGCCAAGATATGATGGAATCTCTATGAAATATGCAGAATCTAGTGGTGGACCGTCTAGTGGTCGGATCTCTAGTCCAATCGGCATCAGTGTAGGCCCTGAGAACCAGAGTCGAAGAGGACGACAGATAGATTGATCTGGTGAGAATACGCATAAGAGCATCGTAATGCACTGATCGAGGAATCTAGACAAACTGATTAACAATACTGACGACATTAGCAATGTTAGGTTTGGTGATGCAGAGATACACAAGTTGACCAACGATCTGTCTGTATCGAGTTGGGTCTGGGAGGAGCTCACCATCTGTAGGACGAAGCTTCACATGAAGCTCAAGAGGGGTATCTGCACTGCGAGTATTGGAGAGAGCAGCACACTTAAGAATGTCAGCCGTATACTTCTGTTGAGTAAACAAAATCCCACAATCACTCTGTGCAATCTCGAGACCAAGGAAGTAGTGAAGAGTACCAAGATCTTTCATCTAAAATTGTCGACTAAGGTGATTCTTGACCAGAGTAATACCGACGGCAGGGCAGGGCAGGGCATGGCAGGGCTGCGTGAGGTAGGCCACGGTGCTCGGAACGGCAGGGTGCGGCGCTCGGCATGGCGGGGTGCTACAGGGCGCGCGCGGCGACAGGGCAGGGCGGCGCGAGCAAGGGCAAGGGGCGTGGCAGGGCACGACGGTGGCGGCGTACGGTGCATGGCGACGGCAGGGCTGCGGGGCAAGAGGCACAACGGCGATGGCGGCGACGACGATGGCGACGACGAGCGACGGCGATGAAGGATTCTAAAAAGAAATAATTAAGGTTTTGGAGGTGGTGGCTCTGATACTATGCTAGAATCAGACAATAAAATAATGGGAATCCTTGTATTCCACTTAGGATTTAATCCCTTTATATACATGTATACAGGAGTTACACGTGTAATACGCTACACATATAATGACATAACACATATAATCTAACACATTCCATTCCCCCCCTCCGTGGTGTGCATACTTGTGTCCATGCTATATCCAGCCATTACATGAATAATAAAATGGGAGGAATGAAAAAACATTGATGGCTTCACGTTACATGAATAACAAAACGTTCTTTAAGAAGAGAGATGGGTGGATGTGGTTCCCAGAGAAATGACGAAGATGAGTGTAATGAATAAAGTTGTGTGTGTGGTATGGAACTATTTGAAGGCACCCGAGGGATAAAAAATCACATACCACCACTGCTAAAAGGGAGAACTTCTCGTTGAAAGTGATTCATATTACCAGATAGAAACACACAAGACATTGGTGATTAGACGAGGACCACTCAAGGGACGATATTGTGTTCGGGGACGACGATAGGGGCGACAATATGCAATATGACAGGACGCGAGGATGTCATTGATGAGATCTTCCACTCCAAATCCCGATCTATCTCGATTAATTTGTATTCGGGAGACTCGGGATTTTTTTTTGGGGGGGGGGCGACGACGGAGGTTAAGGTTTGTTTAATGGAGGGTATAAATGTAAATATATATGTTGGGTTAAATTCAGGTAATCTATAGTTAACTTAACTGACAAAAGGGTTTTTTTAGATTTTGATTATGTTTCTGATTATAATTTTTTTTGTATGTTTGAAATTTTGAATAATTTGTATTTTTTTTTTTTTTTTGGATATGAAAGCTTTCATAGAACTACATGTTTATTGTGTTTCAAGAGTTCAATATAGAACAAGGGGGGCCATTCAATATTTTATTGGATCTGTGTTCAAGCATATCTTGTTTGATGATCCTTGTTTTTTTTCCTTTTTTTTTTATGTGAAGTAAATGTAAAATATATTATTTTAAATAACATGTTCTATTATTTTAATCTCATGTGTGATTCATTTCATTCTGTTCTATTATTTTAATCTAATGTGTTATTAAAACTCATCATTGTCTATTGTTTTAAGTAACATGTTCATAATGCAAAAAAATGATTACGTGAATCAAATCTGAAGGAGACATATAATAGAACATAATGAGTTTAATGTTGGAAGACTGTTGACATCAATTTATATAGAAGATTACTATAGATAAAACTGATTTGTCCCCACAACATTTTTCAGTTTCTCTAATCTTATCTTTATGGAATCTTTCATATTTTTCATCATTATGTTTTTGTAAAATTTTTCAGTTTCTTTAATCATCGCTCTTTGAAATTTTCCATACATACTATTCCATTTTTATATCTTTATAGAAAGTTTCATATTTCTTTCATACTTCTCTCTAGATATTCTATATTTCTTAATATATTTTTCTTTCTACAATCATCTTCATAACTAAATAAGGGTGAGCTCTCTTACTTAACATATCAAGAAAAATAAAATTCACTAGTATGATGCAAGTAGGGCGTACAAATCCTATATTTGCGAGTGTGTTTGTGTGTCACAAACATTGGATGAGTGATATAAGCCTTGTGTGAGTGATGTGTTTTAGTGAGTAAAGCATTATTGCTGTAATATCTTTGTTTATGGCAATAATTTTTATTTTTTGATCTGTTACCCACCAAAATTTAATTATTACATTTTTTAATGAGAATAATCCAAAACACAACTAAATAAAAAATTATTTTATTTTTATTTAAACTAAAATAGTTATAAACCTCAGAATAATTTAATTTCTATCCAAATTATTAATATTGATAGACAAGTAACATAAAAGATAGCAAACAATGAAGTTGACCTATAACATAATCCACCTCAATGAATTTGATCCGCAATGAGGTTGAATTATGATGAAACAGACATGCAATGAAGTCGACCTTTAGATAAAAACTTCGGTGCGTAATCTGGGGCGCGAATCGTGCATATAGTCTTTAGATGAGATGTATATCTTGTTAATTTTTTTTCTATATTTACTAAGAAAACATTTATTCATTTCAAAATAAAGCTGTATACACTTTTCTTGTTAAAGTATACACCTGTTCATCTAGCGCTTTCTATTTTAACTGGAAGAAACTTGGTAGATGTAGAACCTATTAAGACGATGTGTATAAGTACTTCGTTAAATATTTGAGAAAAATCCATACAACCCCCTTAAATCAGATTAAAATCCATATAACCCCTGACTTTTCTTAAAATCCATATAACCCTCTGAATAAAATTTTCGTTGACAGATGATGGGTATTTTACAAATATTTTGTTTGGTTAAGCCTGATTGAAAATACAATATACTAAAAAAAACCCCTACAATGTATTAAAAATGCAAAAAATCTTATGAAAATGATAATTTTACTCTCTCTAGATATATTATTAAACCCTATATGAAGGGGTAAAATTATCATTACAAATGATTTTTCGTAGTTTAAACACATTGTAGTGTTTTTTAGGTATACTGTGTTTTTTATTGGGGTTAACCAAATATAATATTCACAAAATATTTATCTGTAAATGTAAATTTTATTGAGGGGATTATTTGTATTTACTATGTGTTTTTAGGAAAAAAAGTCAGGGAGTTTTATGGATTTCACTCAATTTACAAGGGGTTTTATGGATTTTTCCCTAAATATTTTCTTACCCTTATTAAAAATAAATTAATTCAACTCAAAATAGAATGATATCAATACCTCATTAGAAGATGTTTACTACTTAAAAAAAAAAAAACCTTTTGATTTGAGTTTAAATTAATATAAATGACTACTAACATTTTCCATTTTGAAAAGCTCTCGACCAGATTTTTTTTACTTAGACCCCGTTTTAATAAAATTTAATCTGAACCAGATTTTTCATGGAAGCGCTTTTTGTTGACTTTAAAAATGTAAATAAAAACGAAAAATCCAAACCCAAAGCTCAAATTTAGATAACATGCTTGGAACAAGTTATTTAAAACCTGATTGTACAGAGGCTAAATTAATTTTATAAGTTACCATAGGGACGTAGTAGCAAAAATATTCCAAATTATCTAAGCGAGCTAACATAACATAGGGACACCCCCTCACCCGGCGGGGTGGGTGAGTTGCAATCATGACCAACCCCTTTTGGTGGGTAGTTTATATTGGTATATGAGCCTTATGCCAGTTGTGTAGTATTCTTGCTGATAAGATGTAAGCCTTTTTTTGCTGCAAGCAGGTTAATATTAATTCTAGCGTAGCAAACATGTACAATGAAAATTCATTGGAGTTCAATTCAAGAGGAAAAAATAACATATTAGCAATGACAAAGGTTAGATTAATTAGGTTACTTCTCAAGATTGGATCCTGTTGGAATTGGTATGGTTCTCTAAGACCCCCATTTGGATATGCATTTGAGTAGATTTTACGTTTAAAAAGCTAAAAATATCTAAATGCAAATTTAAACACATTTTTAGTGTTTAGCATTTCAAACTATATCTTTTTTTAGACAATAAAAATCTTGTAATTGAAAAACTAATAAAACGTCGTTTTTCAAAAGCTGAGCTTTGAAGCACAAGACTCTAATAATCTTCGTTTTTCATTCTCATATTCAAACGTAGTCTAAATATTATAGCAAATATCACCAATCCCAACTTGATATAAATGTGGGTCAGACTTCAACCCGCTCGGCGCTCGCCTTGCTCCATTCTGTTTATCCAAAATAATGTATACCATTCATAATGAAGCTGAAATATGGTTTAAAATCTATATTCTCATTTTACTAACAATTCCATGACAAGGAACAAATATTGTCAATGAAAATTATCACAGTGAGGCATGCATTGCACTGAAAATTGTCAAATGATAAATGGTCCGTGCACCTGAAATTCAAGCTGAAATATGAAGATACAGACACTGACAACCACAGTTCACCATTTGCCTGAGTCTAGGTCAAGACGCAATAAGATTCTGGGATCTCCATGAGTGGGATTTTTGAGAGCCGGGGACGCCTGAAACAGCAGTTCTGTTGATACTGCCAATATCAACCTGATAAAAAAAAACCTGACCAGCCCAAAATAACCATCCTTTCAGTCAAATTATGGTGGCTCAACCCGGTGCGTTACAACCCGTAATTATAGTCACCTTCGTGTCCCTACATCTCTCCATCTCTCACTTACCAATAGTACAAAAAGCATCTTAATCATATTTGCACAGAAAATGACACGAGAAAAACACAAACTTAAATCACAACTTGTGTATTTATTAAAATTTGATTTCTGTGCTTCCTTTCCTTTATCTATTGAGAAGTTATGTAAACCACAGCAAACTCGGCCTAAACAGTCTCTCGGCCTATAGTGCCATGAAAGCATTTGCTTATTTGACTATATAGGCCTCTGTTGCAGATCCACACCAACAACTGAAATGTTTACGCTGCAGCGACCAGGCACGTGATTAGTGTGATTTGTGTCTGAATCACAAAATATCTTGAGCATTTTCTTCTCAAATCCAAAGACATACCCTACCATTGACCATCTGTTTCGTTATCTTCTCCTTGGATTGTCTTTCTCGAAGTCTCATTTAAAATTTCTACGCACTTTTTATGGCCCCCACCAGGTAGACTACTTTACAAAAATATGGGTATGTGAACATTCTGTGTTGTCATCAACTCTAACCAGCATCCCATGCCATATTTCTTAATAACATGGTATTATCTAATGCATTGAATTTCTTTTGTTAACCACAGCCGTTTTTACTCGTGTAGACTATCACCTATCCAACATGCTTCCAGTGCATTCAGGTGCTTCCAGAGCATTCAGGGAAAAGTAGAAAACAATATGACTGTCGAAACAAAACATCCCTTTGCACAAACCAGCCAGAATTTGCTGACCTGTCAAGCTGTTACAAGAAACCTGCATTATCTATAGAAGTCTAAATATACTACATATAACCCCACATACACCTACTAAGAGTGGCCAAAAGGTTAGGACTGCTTCCAATCACTCGCATCCCAGAACCCTGCCTTGTGCAAGACAGGTTTGGGTGATGGACTTTTTAGCCCTCGAGATGCTATAAGCATGATGCATTGGGCAAAAGCTCAAATGGAAAATTCACACAGAAAATCCCTTGGCCCCAAAATGTACATCTACCATTATATTCTCTCTTGATACTTGCTAATCGGCACACACAGTCGCTTCAAATCATATTGTATGTCTGAAATACTTTCTTTCAGTTTTCATAGGATATCTCGTAAACTTAATTTTCAGTTCTCAAATATCTGGGTCAAATCATGTCCAACAACAGCCATCTATCTGAAAATTTCATCAGTTTACAGGAACCATATTCTCATCTCCCAAAATTTTTTTTTGAAAAAGCAGACTGAATATCTCAGATCATTCTCCAGCAAAATTGAGACTAATACAGACCCCGTGGGACTGTCACGCTACTATTTATTCTTCAGAACAGAACGCAGGACCTCTTACTATCCTGAATAAAAATTTAAATCTCAACCATCCAGAAACGGCCAATGAATGGAATACACCAACTTATTATATAACCAGCTGACAAATAATTCAAACAGTGTAACCCCAGGCCATTTAAATCTCCCAAACCTTGTTTTTAGACCTACACTTTACACACCAACACTATTTCATGTAATTCTCTGCTTTCCTCTTTCATATTTTTTTTATATGTCACAAAACTGACTAACTAATTGAAACAAAATAAAAAGATTCACACAAAAATCTATATAAAGAAAGCAACAATGAAGGGGAGAGAAAACGGGGATAGTTCCTTCACAATTTCAACTGAAGCCACAAAAAGCATTAGAAAAAGGAGAATAATGAATACACAAAAAATGAGAAATATAAATTAAATTGCAAAAATAAACAGAGAATCAATTACCTGTGCATTCTCAACAGCTGGAAAAATTACCTACATCATACTGAATTAGTAAATGAATAATTATCTTTTATGGAAGAAAATGCATGCCAATAAAAAGGGTTCAATAATTCCAATGGAAAGCCAAGTAATACAAGGTGTAAGACATTCTAGCTCAAGAGAAACACAAAAGAAAGCACAAATCAATGCCCCAGTATGTCTTTAGAACATCTTGTTAACAAAATAATGAGAAACTAGTATAAAGCTTAAAGAACATGAACTAATAAGCAAAATAAACAAGCAGCACATCCAACCACAGGAGCATAGGGATCATTTGTTATTTTGTTGTCCTTTTGCTTGAAAAATTTGGGAGTTGGTTGGTAAGGCTATTGGTTCTCATTGTGGCTTCGGTGACATAGATGACATGCGGAATTTTTTCTGAAATAGAAGAAAGAAAGGAGATCGTTGTAATGATGCTAAATTTCAATGGCTAATTCGTCAAGCGGTTTGTTGGTGTATATGGTTGTCTCGGAACGAAAGTATCTTCCAAAATAAGAGTGTATGTGGAAAATACATCCACTTATTTCATATTTCCTTAGAGATTGGGTGAAAATGATTCATCAAGTAGACAATCCTCCTATTTCTGGGTCATTCTTGGTTTGTGAGGAGTTAGTTATTTGTATTCTACTTCGATTGGGAGGCTGTTCCTTATTAAATTTTCTTTTTCATTTTCTTGTATTTGGAGATCTCTCGCCTCCATTTATTTGGGGGCTTTTATTAATAAAAGTTCCTACCTCTTTTCCAAAAACCACAGGTTTGACAATAGATATTCACAAATTATTATACCATTGTAGGATAGATCATAAACTATCACCTGCGCATCCTAAGTTTTGTAAGAAAGGTGAATGGTTCACTTGGAAAGAAGAAAATTGTTTCAAGACAAGTCAACAAATGTATGGTGGATGCCAAGTATCAAGAAAGCTCCTAGAAACTTGCAGATTTCTGAATGAAAAAAATATAGCTTATGGATGATGCATCATTTAAAACTCCCAATGATAGATGGAAGCAACTGATATGTGTGCATCCTAAGTTTTGTAAGAAAGGTGAATGGTTCACTTGGAAAGAAGAAAATTGTTTCAAGACACATCAACAAATGTATGGCGGATGCCAAATATCAATGGTGGCCAAATATCAAGAAAGCTCCTGGAAACTTCCAGATTTCTGAATGAAAACTGTAGCTCATGGATGACGCATCATTTAGAACTCCAAATGATAGACAGAAGCAACTCATCACTTGTACCTTCACAAAAAATCTCACATTATGGATAGTTACTCTGTTTGTTCATAAGTAAAACTGCTTTAAATTGGGATTGGCAATCTTTACAATGTGTGTGTTTCAAATGGCAATTTGGTATGAATATAGTACAACATAAAACAAGTATTGTGCCTATAATATTATGCATTCTTTTGCAGAACGTAATATCAAGCATACTAGCAGGTGTAACATCAGATTTTAAATGAAGACACACTGTTAAGGGCGAATATTTTGACTGTTAGTGATGCAACCTTTTTTTGATAAGGGATAGCGTGTACAAAATTTATTGGTTGGTCAAACAGCACTGGAAAACAAAGCTAAAAAAGAGGATAACATCAGGAATATCCTTCCAAAAAGAATGGTCCCATGAAAACAAAAGCTTATTTGTGGCATACCCAGACCTTAATGTCAGAATCTAATTTCTTTTTCTTTTCTTTTTTTTTTTTTTTTTTTTTTTGGAAGAAACTGAATCTGAGTCAGGTTGACTGAGATTATATCTTCTGGTTGAACTATGTACATCATAACTTATAAGGTATATATTTACATATATATAAAACTATAATGTAGATAAACATGTATAAAACTATAATGCATGCAAAATAAAGAAGTTATGAACAATACAAATCATGTCCTAAGATCAACATCTTAACTGTAATATCCATCAAACGCCATCAAATTCAAAAAACTGTCCTGCAGATTTATCTCTCCCGCAGGGATGTATTACCTAATGGAGAGTCCATGCTTGACAGACACTCTCTGGTCTACAATTAAATAATCGCAATTACGAAAACATGAATTGACTCCATATTTTCAACGTGTGATAACATCCTGTGCCAACAACAAGCTAATCTTGCTCCTTTTTTTAGAAATAGCACCTAATTTTTATTTGAGGTTGTTTTGCCTACAAATGAACCCCTTCCCCAAAATGCCACCATCCTAAAACCCTCATAACTAGCAACTTGACCTCAGGTCCACAATCCTAAGACCACCAGGTTTGATTCAAAACCTAGCAACTCAAATTAAATTGGGTTTTCAATTTAAAGTTGGGTTTGATTCAGGTTGACTCGAATCTTGGGTTCACCCTTGAGCCAATTCCAAAGTGCATTCTTAACTGAAGTTATACAATTTGTAACCAGTCATTTAGATCTGTTATTGATCCTAGATTTCTAAATGGAAAACAAGCATAAAAAACAAGTGAATAGAAAATATTGTCCAATATCAGAGAACAAAGGTGGGTATAATTCCTCAGGCCTTAAATGGGTAAAGAAAGCAAGAGTACTGCTACACAAATTACCGCAAAGTAGTATGGATGATCTTCAGACCATCTAACGCTGTCTCAACAATTAAATGCCTAAAGAGAGATGTATCTTAAGAAAGCAACACAACAGCAGTAAGGAAGAAGTATTATAGAGAGTTCAAATCAATGCCATAGTTCTAAACCATAAATGATAACCCTTTCTAATGCCTGTGTGGTTGATACATTTCTAATGTTTAAGAAATCAATTTGAAAAAGAAAGTAGGAAAATAACACAGTAAAAATCCAAGAAAATACTAAATAGTGATTCAAGCGTGTTGAAATGTATCAACCACACAACTGACAAGAACATGCTTACTGCCATTTTTAAGGTTGATGTAACCATTAAAATTTTAAGCGCAAGGATCATGTAAACTCAACAACTTTTTAAATGATACTTGATCATAATTTAAGTATTATGTCTTCTCCCCCTGCCACATTAAGAACTTGAAAGCCACATAAATATAGCAGATATTCAAAGAAGAAAATTAATATAGATCCACGCATGTACTATACCTGAGTCCAAGTGCCCACAGAAAAGCCATTCGGAAGTTACTAAAACTGTAAAACATAATCGCCTGCATTGGAGTTAAGGGGTGCAGGCAAGCACAGCCTCTTAGGCATTCAAGCAGACCATAGAAAAGGATCACAGAGAATAATAATTAAGACAAACAATTAAAAGGTAATAGGCAAACCTTATGCGTCATCCCACACAAGACCAAAAAATAGCTCAAAGATGTCAGTAAAAATGGACAAAACAAGAGACATTAGCATCCCATCATGCGAGGGAGGAATCAGAGTTCAATCGGGGGTGCACAATCTCTCACATTACCATGACAAAACCAAACTGCTACAGTGCCCACAAATCTCTGCATGATCATCACAGTAGAGAGCAAGGTTAAACAGGTGAGACCCAAACTTCCAACAGTAATATAATTCGCTCCAAGAAATCTCACGCCTGCGAAAAATACCAATCACCACCAAAAGAAAAGGTCAACAAATGTTAATCAAGAACACTACCAACAAGACACAAATCACTCGTCAATCTTTGAAATTTTCAAATGCACAAATGATAAGCTCTTGATTATCACATCCGGGAATGTCTTCTGCTAAATCACAACAAGAGAGTGTCGGAAATATAATATTTGAGTCAAATTTTACAACAAATCTACATCATGAAAATAAAAAACAGTGAAACAAATGAAAAATAATTCAGACAATTACCTATTGAATATGACCAAGTCTCTGCATTCACTTCATCTCCGCCATGAACTTCTCGTACTCTGAATCCCCAGTATTATAATTTGTAGGCTCTGCGGAAGAAGATGGTGCAGGTGGAGCAGGCGGTGGTGCAGGAGGGCTCGGAGCCCATGGTGGCGGCACACTTCCTGAAGCAGGCGGAGGTGGAACAGGTGGTCCAGGAGCATAATACGACGGGTAGGGGGGATAACTGGGCTGTGGTGTGAAAGAAGCACCACTATAAACTCCAGGTGCTGGCGGGGGAGGAGGAGGGTAATTTGGTGTCGCCTCCCCAGATGATGGCGGTGTGCCCTGTGGTGGAGGAGCACCAGGAGGAGCTGTCGGATACTGCATCCCATAAGGCATTCCATATGGTGGTGGATATGGAGAATAGGGAGGAGGGACCGGCGGTCCCCATGGGACAGGAGCACCCATATACCCTCCCGGAGGTGGTGGAGGTGCACCAGGCACAAATGGCTGTGTCGGGTACCCACCACTGCCACCATCCGATGTGGGTGGTGGAGGCGGATAGGCGTGGTGAATGGGCGGTGGAGGGGGAGGGCCAGGTGGGACAACGGGCTGGGGAGGCCTTCCCGCAACACGTACTGCAATAGCTCTCCCTTCCAGACTGTACCCGTTCATGCTTGCAATGGCCTGGTTCGCCTGCGCAACATCGGAGTACTTCACAAACCCGTAACCCTTGCTTGCCCCTATGACACGATCCTTAATAACCTTTGCCATAACTATATCCCCAAAAGGCTCAAAGAGCCGGATAAGCGCATCATCTTCGAAGTTCTGCGGCAGATACCCAATATACAAATTCGTCTCATCATACTCCTTCGTTGTCTTAAGCCCATTCACCGACCCAGCCGTTCCAACACTCCCACCCGCCCAAGGCGGGTTTCCACCACCAGTGGAAGGGAGGGCAAGAGCCGGGCTCGACCGGGTCAGAGACTCAGGCGCCGTCCCACCCAACTCGGCAAGAAAATTCTGGTACTCATCATCCATCTTCTTCCCCGTCCCCTTCATCGGGCAATCAATGGTCGGATGCCCACCATCCCCACAAATCTTACACAAAACATCACTCTTAAACGTCGACATCCGATTTGGGCACGCATACTGCCGGTGACCCGCCTCGCCACACAACCTACAAAACTCATCATCCCTAATCGTCCCATTCAACGCCGCAAGCTCCCTCAACTGCTGCCTCTTGTGCTCGTTCAGACCCTCATCAACCGGCTGCAAGAGCTTCTCCACCATCCCTGCGGCGGCATCCAGAGCCTCTTGCGTCTCTGCCTCGACCAGCACGTGCAAGTCCTCGTTCTCACTTGGGTCAGGTTTCAAGTCCCGCTTCTGCTGGAGCCGCCCCTCCTTGACGGACCCTTTCCCCCGGATCACAATCTTCGCCCCCGTCTCCTTCTCCATCCTCTTCTGGGTGTTCCCCCTCGGGCCGATAATGAGCCCTATGAAATTATAACCCGGGTACTCCTTCATCGGTATATACAGCTTCTTATGGAGCTTCGGGGGGCGGTAGTCAGCGGGAGGTTTAAAGGCGGGGTTTTTCTTGATCAGTTGCGAAATGATCTCCAGCCTTTCCCGGTTGAGCCGCTCGCGCGCGCGGTACTCACGCGTGTTGATGCGGATGCCCATGTTGTCGTAGACGGGCTCCGGGGACGGCGACCGGGCCCCCTCGGGCCGTTCGTCGAGGGGCCCGCCGGAGGCCAAGAAGCGGGTGATCTCCAACATCCGGATGTTCAAGGCCTGGACCTCCGGGTCCAGATCCACCGACCCGAGGATGTCGTTCATGAAGTCCGGGAGGACCACCGACGGAAGCCTCGGCTCCTCGTCCGCCCACCTCGTCTTCCTCTTGCGGACGCCGACACCGGAATCGTTGCTATTGGGGGGGCCGCCTCCATCCGAGGGGGTGTCCCACCGGCTCCGACGGCGGCGGCGGCTGCTGGTCTCCTCCTCGCCTCCGGATGTGGCTGCGTCGGCGGCGGTGCCAGAGGAGATTGGTTTGGAGGTTTCCGGCTTGGGGAAGGTAGGGTTTGGGGGATCTAGGGTTTCTTGGAGGGCGGAGGGGTCATGGGGTTCTGAAGGAGGAGGAGGAGGCGGAGGGGGTTCGAGGGTATGAGGCGGAGGAGCTAGGGTTTCGATTGGCGGATCCGCCATTATTAGAGATCGAGAGAGAACGAGATTAATCTCATCAGATGAAAATGTGTGGACTTTTATAGTGAGGGTCTTCTGAGTCCACGGGATTATTATTATTTTTTTATTATTTTCTTTTTTTTGGAAAAAAAACGGTCCACCTCTTTCCGCTGAGAACAAGAATAATATTTTCTAGACTGCACGATAAAATAGTATACATCTAATATTTTATATTTTTGTATGATTATTTATTTATTTATTTTTATAACTAATCCCTATATAACGAGGAGACAATTAATTTTTTTTTTTTTTCATAATCCATAATATCTTGTAAATTTTAACTTATCATTTTCTCCACTTCTCCCATAAATAAAAAATATAAGGGATTTTTAGTTTTAAGTCCCCACAAACCATCATATTTAGTGATCGATCCCTCCCTTCTTCGTATTTAGGTTTTAGTCCCCCAATTTAAAGGATAATTCATGGATAGATCCCTCACAGAGACTAAAAAGTAAATTAAATAATTTATAGATAGGTCCCTCTCAGGGACTAAAAAAGAACTATCATTTAAATCTGGAGACTAAAAGCTAAATAACATTTTTTTATTGAAATATGATATGGCAGATACGAAAATGCCCAAAAAAGAGGTTTTAACCTTGGGCTTTACAAGTTCAGAGTATTTGAACCACGCACCTTGATCCGATATCCCACCTCTTTCTGTCTGATAAAAGTTACTTCTCTTGGAATGACCCATCTGTTTTGTCAACTCCCAACTTTCCCATTTCCAGAGCTTGTCACAGATTGAGAGAATTGGCACCTACTCTTACTTTTCGGGGACACGCGAGAAACAATAATAAATCTCGTCGTTAATAATTTGTATAAAAAATTAAAGCAAAATCATCATCGTTTTCTCAACGTATATATTTGACATGGGATGAGAATGACATTCACTGCTTGAAAAGAAGAGATGCTAACAATGGTAGAGGATGCTACGAAGCGTTTCAAAATCATTTATTTTTTTGTTCTACTGTTTCTAAGGTTAGTTACATTTAATTTATATATGGTTTGTATGATGTTAATGTCACATTTCTGACATCGAAACACTCATTTTCTAATTTGTAACATTCATTCGTGTATTGCATTTCTTTCAATGCAAATAGTAATTTATATTTGTTACATTTATTAATGTAACAGTCAAGTATATATATTTGTTAAATGTAACACACAACAAAAAAAGATGTTTGACATTTTTCATAAAATGTAACTGACTATTGAAAATAAATTTATTTTCTAAATTGTTTAAACATTAAATAGAATGTAAAAAATATTTAGGTAAATGAAACTGTTTGTCACATTTAGATAAATGTAACAGTTTTTATGTAAATGTAACAAATCATTGTGAAAGATATAAATATTTAAGAAATGTAATGTGTTTTTTCTTATTTAAATTTGAATACAATAAATATCTGAATTTTTTAATGTTCAGTTAATGACATTCTTAAAAAAAAGAAAATTAATGTGTATAATAAGAATATAAGTTTGAAAAAAAAATCTAGGCCATTTGAAGAATTTTGACGAAAACAATCTAGATAACTTTTGGTGTAATGTAGGTTTAATTATAATTTAGGTAAAGATTTCAAAATTCAAAATTTGAAATAGATAAATAAATTTCAAAATTCACAAGAGTCATAACCAAATAGAGAAAATGGGGGGATTTGGGGTTAATGGGATAGATTTTTAATGGAGGGCAGATTTGTATTTTGACATTTTACCCTTTTTAAAAGAGTCAACTAATCAATCAATAAGAACCAATAAGGTGATGACACCTCGTGGGGCCTATGAGTGGGGCTTATTTTTTGTGGCCTAGGTATCACCACTGTAAGAAGAAAGAGCCCAAAGGAAAATTCCAATCAAAGTTCGTGCAGCAAACCTAGTAAAGGAGAATGTTACATCAGTCTTTCTTTTTTGCCGCCCCACGTGGCCACGTGTCTTTATTTGAAATCATATATAATACACACATGTATGTATTTTTTTATAAAAAGTAAATTATATATTTTAATGAAATGAATTAAATTGTTATTTACAAAAAAAAATATATACTTTAAATTTTTTTATAAAAAATAAATTATATACTTTAATAAAAAAAAATTTAACGATGTATATACCTCATTATGGTGAGTATACGAGACTAATAAGGAATATATGATTATATTAGGACTAATCTATCTATCTATCAATATACTAACAAGAAATGTTTAAGTTTTTTAACTTTATTTCTTTGCAACACTTTTATTTTGGAATTTATGCTTAATTTTTTATGATCATTGTTTTTTAGATTAAGGGTAAAAATGAAAAAAAAAAAAAAGGATAAAGTGAAATATTCATCAAACATATCTTTTTAATATGAATGAATTGTGGTGATCATGCCACATCATCATTTTTTTTTGTTATTATTTATTATTAGATTTAGATTTACAGGATTATGAAATATATTTGATAAATAGCTGATTTATGTAAAATATGAGTTTCAACATTTGATCTCACTTTTCATTGAAATAGTCATTTTTGAAAAAAATCTATTTCATCATCATAAATATATATCGAAAAGCTTTTTCCAACAAGCTATTGATCACCCAAATAGGAGTTATAATTGAAACATTTTGAATTTTTAAAGAATTGTAGGAATAATTTAATTTAATATAAATGGGATAATATCATCAATATCCACCAAATCTTAATGTTTTTTTTTTTTTGCATATATACCCTTAAAAATCACATTTTAGAAAAATATTCTTGATGATTTGTTATTTTCAATAATATTATCCAAAAGGGTTTAAATTGTATATAAACGTCATTTTATTTAATATATTTAACTGATATTGTTGGTTTTAGAGTTTCAAATGAGATATTTTTACAATATAAGGTTAGTTGAGGGGTATATATATGTAAAAACTCATTTTCTATTATAAAATATTTCATTTATGTGTGATTTCCTAATAAAATTTACACCCGATTTATTTAATTATTATTAAAATTTTCATTATATATATATATATAGAGAGAGACACACACACACAGAGGTGATTGGGTAAAGCGGTGAGGTAGGTGTGGATTAAACATGGACCGTTCGATCTGATGGGCTTGCATCTGACGGTGGATGTCTATTTTCACGAAACACCAATAACTGGTGGCAAAGGTTACCAAAAACTTACCTAGGTAACTCATCCTCTCTCTCCTTTGTGTCAGAAAAAAAAAAACACTTCAAAAAACCCCTGTGTCTCTCCCCTCTTTCAATCTCACAAAACCCCTCTCCCTCACAAAATCCCTTGATCCGATCCCTCGACTAGCCCCTACGAACACCATCGACCACCAACTGTGGGCCCAATCAGCGAACCACCCCTCTGCGAACCACCCCCCTGCGGCCCCTCGACCACCACCTGTGGCCTCAATTAACGAACCACCCCCCTACGGCGCCCTGCGAACCACCCCCATGCGGAACCACCCCCCTGGGCCCACCCTCAATAGAGGGATTTCTCTTGAGGTACTGACCCCCCTCTCTCCCTCTCAAAATTTTCATTTTGAAAACTTCGTTGACATTTTGGTTTCTATTTAATGGATGTAGGTTCTTGTGTTCTTCGGGTCATTCTGTTTGTGGATTCGCGATCTTTATAGGTGTTGATTTATTTTTTTAGATTTATATATATGTGTGTTCTTTGGGTTTTGGGTTCAGATTTTTTAGGATTACATGTTGCGATTCATTTTCATAGTATGTAAAACATTATATTTACCTAATAACAGATGAGTTATTTGTTTCCCTAATAACATTAGTGAAAACAGGAGGTTTGAAATTGTTTGCAATTTCTGTCTCATTTTTGGAGTTGTAGTGCCATTTTATTTTATTTAGTTTTATTTTGTTTTTGAGGATACCTGTACTTCAAGGGCATGAAGTCATATCAACTATGTTAGGAATGTTGACTATTGCTCTAAAGGGAACCGCGTAATGTTTCTAGCAAGGCGTGGAGAACCAAAATCAGGTTTCTTTTTCAAGCTGATCATAATTATCCTTTGCAATCCATCAAATGTAATACTCATTGTGTAGATGTTCGATTATAAACAACTAATAATAACATCTTATGAATATATGCTAGATTAAGTGATATGTTTTATGCTTTTGAAAATGATATTGCATCAATATTCAACTGTATAGATGGAACATTCCAATACGGCGTCCTCTCATGGACCTATATCCCAAAAAAACTATTATTGTGGAAAGAACGTGGTTTTAAAACAATCACAAACTGAATCTAATCCATGGAGATGGTTTTGGACTTGTCTGATTAGAAAGGTATATATTGATCTTGATTATTCCATTTTCAGTAGTCCATATTCATTTCATTTGTTAATTAATGTTCCAATCCAATTAATTAATTAACAAATGAAATGAAAATATGGGCTATTGAAAGTGGAATAATCAGGACTAATATGTACATTTCTAATCGGACAAGCCTAAAACCATCTCCTTGGATTACATTCAGTTCGTGATTATTTTAAAACCATGTTCTTCCCACAAGTTTTTTTGGGACGTAAGTCCATGAGAGGACATCGTATTGGAATGTTCCATCTATACACCGTTGAAGATTGATGCAACATCATTTTCAAAAGCATAAAACACACACACACACACACACACACATATATATATCATGTTATTATCAATTGTTTATAATCTAGCATCTGCACAATGAGTATTGCATTTGATGGACTGCAAAGGATGATTATGATCAGCTTGAAAAAGAAACCTTATTTTGGTTCTCCATGCATTGCTAGAACATTACACAGTTCCTTTTGGAGCAATAGTCAATATTCCTAACATATTTGATATGACTTCATGTCCTTGACGTACTGGTATCCTCAGAAACAAACTAAAATTGAATAAAATAAAATGGCACTGCACCTCCGAAAATTAGACAGAAATTGCAACCAATTTCAAACCTCCTGTTTTCACTAATGTTATTAGGGAAACAAATAACTCATCTATTATTAGGTAAACATAATGTCTTACAGACTATGAAAATGAATCACAAAATCTGAAAAAAAACCTGAAAAAATTTGAAATCAAAACTCGAAGAACACACATATATATGAATCTGAAAAAAAAACCAATACTATAGAGTTTGTGAGTCCGCAAACAGAATGACCCAAAGAACACAATAACCTACATTCATTAAATAGAAACCAAAATGTCAAGAAAGTTTTCAAAATTAAAATTTTGAGAGAGAGAGAGAGGGGTCAGTACCTCAAGAGAAATCCCTCGATTGAGGGGGCCGTAGGGGGGTGGTTCGCCGATTGGGGCCATAGGTGGTGGTCGAGGGGGCGCAAGGGGGTGGTCGAGGGTGTTCGTAGGGGCCGGTGGAAGGAGCGGATCGAGGGATTTTGTGAGGGAGAGAGAGGGGTTTTGTGAGATCAAAAGAGGGGAGAGATGGGGGATTTTTTCAAAGTGTTTTTTTTGAGATAGAGGAGAGTGAGGATGAGTTACTAGGGTAAGTTTTTGGTAACCTTTGCAACCGGTTACTGGTGTTTCGTGAAAATGAACATCCACCATCAGATTGAACGGTCTCTGTTTAATCTGCACCTACCTCAGCCTTACACAATCACTTCTCTCTCTCTCTCTCTCTCTCCCTCTCTCCCATCAGATCGAAGGAGAAGGAGTTGTTGTGGAAGGAGCACCTGTAGAGGCAGATGAAGCATGCACTACTACAATTTCTGACATTGATCACGGTTTAAAACCGTGATTAAAGAAATTTGATCACGGTTTTGAACCTTGATCTACGAGGGCGTAATTGTTTGTATCATATTTTTAATCACAGTTTAGAAGCGTGATCAAAAGTGATAAATGATCACGGTTTTGGAATAAACCGTGATGGTTATATAGGCAACGATCATGCTTATTTTATAAAACGTGATATTTCATATACAAACGATAACAGTTTTGAGAAAAACCGTGATTTTTAAATTATTTTCAATCATGCTTTATAAATAATCTATGATCTTTACATTATTTAAGATCACGCTTTATAAACAATTTGTGATCTTAAATTATAAAAAAATCACAATTTCCTGAAAGATTATACAATTTCATATATTGATTGTATCTACTCTTACAATTCAATTCACACAACAAAAGAGAAATGCTCATTAAAAATATTTTCATTCCTCTGATATGAATCAAACTTCGTACAAGTATTGTTTCACACACATAATTGTATTATAAATAACTATAAGTAAAAGAAAACCACAATAAGTGTAACTTGTACTTCTTCCATCATAAAAAAAAAAGAAATTCAGTTCATGACCTTCGCCTCGCAATTCTACATACAAAAAGAGATTATCCGATCGAGCCGCAAAGTAGATCAATTTTAGAACTACCTGAAATGAAAAACATAATTATAAAAATATGTAAAAAGCAGCAAGTATATGGATAACATAAAAATTAGATATTTGACTTGTGAGATTCAATAACAATTAAGTAAAGAGTAAAATATTGCTAAAGTCCAAAAAGGATAATAATACCTCAAAAAATGGAACTATGTAAGCATACATCAATTACATTTGTTCTTGAATTACATTGATCCAATCAAGCCGCAGTTCATTTACTTCATCTTCAGTATAGGTGGATATTCTGTTAAACTGTAACAAGTATATTATTAGTCGATAAATTTTATTACAATAATCAAAACAATGTGTACAAGAATAATATTTATCTTACCCTTTGTTGAATGGGTAGGTTTTGATCGTTGATGAGGTCCTTTATATACTTCATAACAAAATAACCACACTTGATGTTCCCCCTTTGTTTTGGGCACTAAAATTTTACATATGAAAAAAAAATCAAATTTATGATTAAAAATAAAATTTAAAATATGACAAGTCATACCGAGACTTGAATCCATTGTGAATTTTTCTTTGACGAAACCCCGATGACTGTATTATACGATTTCATGCCCCTTCAAATCAAGGAAAACATAAAATTCATAAATTTGTTAAAACATATCAAATGCTTAAATTGAACAATTAATATAATACTTACAAGTTTATGACTATTTTGATCCGCTTTATAATGTCAATGTTTAATGGATCCATATAATAAATAATCTGTTGTTTTGGATTAATGATCAACAAGATCCAGTGATTCCTAAATTATAAAAAAAAAATGACATGAGATTAGAAATAACACATGAATATAACATTCATAAAAAGTATAATAATTTATAGAATAAGGAAAATTACCCAGGGTTGAGAGGAACAAAAAATACTTCATGAGAGTCAAAAGTTTTGAGAAACCGTTGTTGTAGCTCTTGTGCACCTTCTTCATATTTGTTGGAGGCGAATATGGATGGATTGACAAATCCATACCTTAATGGTTGATGTGAATCTACCATCAACTTATGCAAATAGCTGAAATTAGGGAACAACTGTTAGAATAAATTAAATATATATATCTCCACAATTTACTTAAATTAATTTTCATCACCTCATATACACCACTAAATTTGTAGCAAACAACTCCTTCATATCATAGATTGCCGAAATATCATCTTGATGCACATGCAATAATATTTTATGTCCAAATACATTTTCCTTGACATGGAATTCGATACACTGACCATCAACCAAAGAATCATTGATGCATTGCTTGAAATTTTGGAAGGCGGCTTCATCAGTAACGATATTGGTCAGTTCTTTATCTTTATTTTCCTAAATTTTAAAAATTACATGTTAAATTATGTATATAAAACTAATTTTACAAATAATAATATAATAGAGTTTACCTGTACATCAGTAGCAATGAGATCCTTTGGCCATTCAACAAATGATCCAACGTCTTCCATAACAGTAATCATCTCATCTCCGACTGGTATAGGAAGAGGTGCATATGGGGACAACGCAATCTCAATAGACACTCTTCGATTATTTTCTCCCAATCGAATAGTATGGATTGTTTCATTAGGCTCGACTACATCAAAAACCTTACCCTTGCAACAATTGTTTGATCAACATCATTCAACAAACTACACGGTTTGCACTACAACAAAGGAAAAAAAAATAGCACAATCATTCGATTTTGATAAATACTTAAAAAATAATGGATAAACCAAATAAAAGATGTTAGTCCATACCCTTTGACTGTGATTTGTTGGTTGAATGTCACCTTTGTCAATTTCAGCTCCCTTGAACTTCTCATTAGTTGACCTATTTTCATTGTGTAATGTGTTTGAGCTTTGGAAATCAGACATGTTGGATCGTGGGGTTGTGGCAATAGGTAATTGTTGCTTAACCGAATTTAACTCTGCTTGTAGATTCATTATCATTTGCTCCAATCCCTTATTTTTCTCCATGATCTCATTATATTCATGAGTGCTGCATGAACGTCTAGGTTGATTAAAGTAACTTGTTGGAGTGACAAAATTACCAACACCTCTTACCCGACCAGAATGTTCTGGGGTACCTAACGCCCTACTTAATATGTCTTCTGTACCTTGGCTTTTAAAACTCCTTTCCTGACTCAATTGGGTCAATTCATCTTGTAACAATAGCATATGTAAGTACATTTTTAATTTCAATTTAAAACTAATCGATATTCAAAGTTTATGCATACAATTGAACTCACAATGACCATAGCTCGTTCTTTTACAAGATCATTAGTATATTGTCCATCTTTCTTTTGTCTAGCCATCTTCCATAACACGCTTCGGTCAATCTCTTCAATTGAGCCCGATGAACGCTTTCAAAATAATAGAGATATATATATGATAAGTACATAACGCTGAGAGGATATATTGACTTATTTGGTGGGGGTATATAATAATGGTATATGTTAAAAGTACTACTTACCAATTCCTCCTGAAGGTTGGCATAGCCCTTTCGACTTATGCGGTGGGAGTATATATTTTTTGCCCGTCTCTCACTTTGTTTTTTACTTAAATCCTATATGTCATGCAGAAGAAAAAAAAGATTGAAAATACATGACTATACTACAATATCACACTTAAAAAAAAAACACTACAAAGCATACCTGAAATTCTTTAGTTAATCGAGTGCGAACAAATTGATCCCAATCAGCTTGTTCGATGAAATTGTATGTATGTGGTGGATGCTTAAGTAACTCTTCATTACCTTTCGCCGGACAGATGTATTTTTTGTTCAAGTCCTTTTTAAAAGCCTTCCACTTTGCGCCTACTAATTGAATAATTTTTGCTTTGGAAAAATTTTCAACTTCATATTTGGATTTGTATAAAACAAAAAAAAATACTGTAAGATAATGAATATATACGTAAATGTAACCAAATATAAAAATAAGACTTACCATTACTACAGTCCATATTTTTTCTTTAAGGCCTGTTGGCACCTTATGCCAATTTGCATATGTGATAGAGACCATAGTACGAGCTAAAAGACCCAAATAGCTATTATATTCAGGAGCCGCCTTTTCTATGTGTTGTCTCCTCTCATTGTATTCTATCTTTCTTTTTTCACCTGTCCTTCTTTTTACAACATGTGGGAGGACTGTTGGACTTCTTCCCTTTCTTTTATTCGTGCCCTTATTCTCGTCCTCATCAATGGTTGATGGTGGGGGGTCCATGAGCAATCTGAATTTCTAATAAAAATCATATAACATAACATCAAAGTCATATAAAATGCATCAAAGTTCCCTATTACAAGTTAATGCAACGTCACAAGCTACTACATGCATTTTAAATGGTCATGGAACTCTTGAATTTGGGGAACAAAAGAAAAATAGATCTCAAGAGCAACAATTTTACAAGCACCTGCAGGCAAATGTAATTATCTATATGGAGTGTCAAAACATCCACAAAATGAAAATCAATTCAACCGACAAACAAATAGTTCACTGAAACAGAACCCGTCTTTATATAAACATAAATGCATACACTAACACTTTCAAATTTTGATTTAAATATAGAACATAAATGCATACACTAACACTTTCAAATTTTGATTTAAATATAGAACATAAATGCATACACTAACACTTTCAAATTTTGATTTAAATATAGAACAAAAATGCATACACTAACACTTTCAAATTTTGATTTAAATATGAAAAAAATATAAGAAATAAGCCCATATTTGTAAATGTCTCATGAAAAAAAAAAGTACATTTAAATTTAGGATTAAATTCACAATACCATGAGTTTGTTTCATTATTGATCAAGTTCCCTCATAATCAACTCGCAAGTAACATGAATTTTCATCAGTGAGCGGATCGATCGAATTAACTTCGGGTAATCCTTTAGTGAAGGCTTGTTCACCTACTACACCATCAAAAACATCATTGTCATCCTCATTTTCCATGTTCTCTCTATGAGGAGCTGATAGAACTATTGACCATCTTGGATCAATTTGGTCTTGCACATAAAAAACTTGATTGGCTTGAGAAGCTAAAATGAAAGGATCATTCTTGTGACCTAATCTACCAAGGTCAACCATTGTAAAACCAAGCTCATCAACTCTGACACCATTGTTGTTGTCAACCCATTCACATTTGAATAATGGAATCTTAAACAGATTATAATCAAGTTGCCATATCTCTATAATGACGCCATAATAAGACATGTCTGCAAGGATTGGATTCTTATCTTTTGCACTTGAGATATGAAATGTTGTGGCTACCAAACTCACTTCACTATTTTGGTTTACTGTTAATTTATCACGATCCTTAGTGTGATAACGACATCCATTTATGATGTAGCCTTGAAATTTTAGTATTTCAAATCGCGGACCATGTGCAATCCACTTCAAAGTATCTGACATATTATTCGAGTTCTTTGCCTTCTCTGCAACCTGTATATAGTAAATAATTAATAACCTCACTTATACATTTAATGACATATCATAATATATACATAAAAATATACCTTTTCACGTAGCCAATAGACGAAGGTGCGGTTGTGTTCATCTTGTAACGATTTTTTTTTTAGATTGTCGAGGATGGCGTAGCTTCAACCAAGTCATATGTTCTCTATTGAATTACAAATTCAGAAGTTTAGTTAACCATGACACAAAGCACTATATTAATTAATTTACAAAATGTGAAAAATGTAAAGGTTCCTTACTCAATGTATGGTTGAACCTCATCGGTGTTTTGCAGATAATAGTGATGAGCTTGCACCCATTCTTGACGTTCGATAGTACCTAGACTATCACCCGATAAAGGCTTTCCAATTTCTTTATCAATGGTATTATTTTTTAATTGGGGAATCCCGATTGCATCAACATTTTTTAAATATTCTGTGCAAAATTGAATAGCTTCCTCTGCAATATAGTGCTCTGCGATACAACCTTCTAGACGATTATGATTTCGTACATATCCTTTCAAGACTTTCATAAACCTCTCAAATGGGTACATCCATCGAAAATAAACAGGTCCACAAAGTTTTACTTCTCTCACAAGGTGTACTGTTAGATGAATCATGATAGCAAAGAACGATGGAGGAAAATATTTTTCAAGCAAGCATAATGTGATCCCAATATCCTTTTGAATTTCATCTAATCTCGACACATCCACCACCTTGCAACAAAGAGCATTAAAGAAGAAGCATAGTCTTGTAATTGTGTATCTCACATGCTTAGGCAACATCGATCGAATTGCCACAGGTAGTAATTGTTGCATCAATATATGGCAATCATGAGACTTAAGACCATAAAGCTTCAAATCTTGCATTGAAACCAAGTTTCTAATATTTGAAGAATACCCTTCAGGAACTTTGATATCAAATAGTGTTTTGCAAAAACTTTTTTTCTCCTCCCGATATAATGTAAAACAAGCAGGGGGGAATATATGTTCGGCTCTCAACAATGTTTGGTGCCAATTCATTCCTTAAACCCATATCTTCAAGATCTTTACGAGAATTTATATTGTCCTTTGTTTTTCCAGGAATATTAAGCAATGTACCTATAATTAAAAATAATAATTTAGCCAACTACATAAGACCATAGTTTAAAAAAAAAAAAGATGTCGTACCTATGACGCTTTCACAAACATTCTTTTCTATGTACATAGCATCTAAGTTGTGTTGAACATATAAATGCTTCCAATATTCAAGTTCAAAAAAAATCGACTTCTTCTAACATTTTATTGTATCATCATCCCTTGTTTTAGATTTTTCACCTTTTCCCAATGATAGATCTTCATATGTTCAACCTTTCTAAATATTTCCTCACCACTTAAAGGTTTAGGAGGAAGTGCAAACTCTTGAGAATTATCAAACGGTTTTCTCTGATTTTGATATGGATGAGAACGTGGGAGGAATCTTTGATGACCTGTATATGAATTCTTTCTGCTATACTTCAATCTAACAGAATAAGTGTCTTCACCACATATCGGACAAGCATAATATCCCTTCACAGCACAACCACACAAGTTACCATATGCCAGAAAATCATTAATTGTCCATAGAAGTATAGCCTTCAAAGTAAATAATTCTTGTTGGTAAGCATCATAAGCTTCAATGCCTACCTCCCATAGAATTTTCAAGTCATCGATCAATGGTGCCAAGTAAATATCAATATCATTACCAGGTTGACGTGGTCTTGATATTAGCAATGACAACATCATGAATTTCCTCTTCATGCACAACCACGGTGGAAGGTTATAAGTAATCATTATAACTGGCCAACAACTGTATCTACTACTAAGGGAACTATTTAGATTTATTCCATTTGCTGAAATGACAAACTGAAGATTTCTGGAATCGATAGCAAAATCTGGCCACTTGTAGTCTACCAATTTCCATGCCGGAGAATCTGTCGGATGACGCAATTTACCATCATCATTTGTTTGATGAGCATGCCATGTCAAGTTCTTCGTCGTTTTTGCAGACTGAAACATTCTTTTAAACCTTGGAATTGGAGGAAAATACCACATAACTTTTGCAGGCACACCTTTATTTTTTTCTTTCGGATTTTTATTTTTTTTCCATGTAGATATTCCACAAATGGGACATGAACTTAAATCCTTGAACTCCTTCATGTATAATATGCAATCATTGGGACATGCATGTATTTTCTCATAATCCATTCCCAATGCATTCAACGTTTTCTTAGCCTCATACATGGATAAGGGCATTTCATTATTATCAAGTAACATTTCAGCTAACAATTGTATCAATTCTGAAAAGGCTTTATCAGTCCACCCATTCCTCGCTTTCATAGCATACAATTTAGTCAAAGCAGATAATTTTGTAAACTTTGTGCATCCTGGATATAAAGGTTTTTCGGCATCTTCAAGTAATGTCTTAAACAAATCTGGATCACCTGTATAATCATTGTGTGCAGCTTGAACCATTTCAATTGTATTAGCAACATCATTTAAAGGTGACCTTTCAAACTTGTTATGATCTACATCTTGTGCATTTATACTCATTCTCGATGCCACACTTGGCGTTGCTTCTCCATGCCAAATCCAAGTCTGATAACAGTCATCAATACCATAGAAAAATAAATGGCCTTTTACATCAACAAGCATATGGTATTGTAAGTTTCCACATCATCTACATGGACAACGTATGGATTTACGATTATCCGCATTGACCATCGCATAATTTAAAAATTGTTCAACTCCTTCAGAATATTCGGATGATCTTCTATCCTTAAACATCCAAGATTTATCCATTTTGAATAAATTCTACCTGAATTAAGTCAAACCCTACAACTTAAAATTAATATTGAAATGTAAAATGAAACAATTAATCTACAAAAAAAACATAATTAAGTCTTAGCACCATTAACAAAATCATTTTTTTTCTTTTGTATAATATGAGATCATACATAAGTCAAAGTAAGTATAAAGTGACACTGCATTTTCAATATAAAAAGACAAACACACTCAAAAGACTATGCATTGAAATTTGGGAGGCCCCCACACAATGAACATTTTTTAAATGTCAATTACACTACCAATATTTTGAATAAAAAAACAATTACTAAGTGATTCTTCTAATATAAAATTCAAATGAAGCTTGAATAAATTGTATAGGATGAAAGTTACATACAAACACATATAAATTAACCAATGGCACAAATCAAATCCAAGTATCCAGTTTTTACACACTTAACCATCTCTAAATTTAAAGCAGGTTTATCTCTTTTAAGCAAAAATCTAGAACTCTTTACGCACTCACTATTATTCCTGTATTTCCTTTGTGGACTGTATGTTGTATATATATATATATATATATATATATAGAACTCTTTACGCACTCACTATTTTTCCTGTATTTCCTTTGTGGACTGTATGTTGTAATATATATATATATATATATATATATTAAACCTTTTAATTTTTAGAAGAAAAATTAAAAGGTTTGGTTGATCCATTAGTAGATCATGTTATTGTGCATACCCACCCCCAAAAGATCTATTAACAGGAATCCCCATCTCAATATAGACCTTCAACTAGACATGAAACCATACCCACTAATACAACGATTTCAAACAATCTTGGTACCCTCTGATTCCTTTGATTCAATGAGATTTAAAGATTCCTCTGATTCCTGTGATTCAAAGATTTAAAGGAGACCCTCTGATTCAATGAGTTGATTAAATATTTCAAACCATACCCTCTGATTCAAATATCGACTGATTCAAACATTCATCATATCCATTGCAGCCGGCAAGGCAGAGAAAGAGCGAGAGAGATCGACATACCCGCAGCAGCAGCGGAGGATGAATGGGAGGGGGAAGCAACAGCGAAAGTTGTTTGAGGGGGAAGCTGCAGCGGCAGCGGCAACAGCAGCGGTTGACCAAGGGGGAAGCGGCAGCGACAACGGCAACGGTCAACCAAGGGGGAAGAGGCAGCGGCAACGGTAGCGGTCGACCGAGGGGGAAGCGGTAGCGGCAGAGGCGGCTAAGTAGTTGGGCGTAGGCGGCAGCGGCGGTGGTGGTTGAATCGTCGACGGAGGGGCCGGAGTCGGCGAGGGCTAGATCAAGGTGGGGTCGGCAGAGGAGGAGTTGGCAGAAAAGGTGGTGTCGCGGGAGGATAAAGTGGTCGAATGAGATTTTATTTTGGGGACCACATTAGGTTTTTTTTTATGTAGGCAACGATCACGCTTTCACTTAAAACGTGGTCTTCTACTTAGGAAACAATCACGCTTTCAATGACAACGTGATCTTTTAATTAAGAAACAATTACGCTTTAATTTAAAACGTAATCTTTTATTTTGGAAACAATCACGCTTTGACTTAACCGTGATCAAATATTTATTAAACGATCACAGATTTAAGTAAACCATGATCTTTATTGTATCAAAGATCACGTTTTATTAAAAACTGTGATCATATATATTATAAAGATCACGCTTTAAAAAAAAATGTGATTATAATTATTACGATCACAATTTTTTTAAAAGCGTGATCAGAACAACCGTGATCAATGTCAGAAATTGTAGTAGTGATGGTCTTGAGAGGTCAGAGCATCTCCAGAAACAAGGAAAGTCGAAGTTCAACTCACAAGCAGACTGTTCTAACATTGAACAAAGAGATGATTAAGAGCAGATTTTAGATGATTAGCCTAAAATTTGTTGTTGCTCGAGAAATCCAAAGAATTGCTGCATTCTTCAATATTTCTATCATGGAACTACTCGAAACTACTTTGGTCATTCGTTGGATTTGTTGCAGCATTGGATGGGTGAAGATAAATACTGATGGTTCTTTAATGGAGGATCGTGGAGGCTTCAATGCGTCAATCCACAATGATTGTTCGGAACTCCTTATTGGCCTAGCAGGGAGGACGAATCTTCCATCCATCAATCTACTAGAGCTCAAGGTCATTGAGGAGGGTCTTTGGTTTGCCATCAATCAAGGTCATCAGAAAATGTGGTTAGAATCTGACTCAACTACAACCCTTGCTTGGCTAAGGGTAAAGGTTCTCGCCCATGGACCGCCATTCCAAGCCCTAGACATCTACACCAAGGTATTGCAATGCTTCAAGACTGGAAGACTTCCCATATTCACCGTGAAGGAAATGTCTTTGCATACCTCCTTGCTTCCCTCTGATCGGAAAGAGGGGTTTCCATTATCTACCCTTCACAAATCTAGGGTGAACTTCACTTAACACTTCAACAGGATGCTTCTGGCACTCAATATCTCATAAGAAAGGGATAATATTTTGTACTTTTTCATTGACATGGTCTTTTTGAAATTCATTCAGATTTGTTCTTAAATTGAATGGATGCAGATCGACCTGGTTTGCTCTTTCCTCCTTCGACTTAAGAAATAATCTTAATGACTAACATTTTGTATAGTGCATGAAACTTTTGTAAAGTGTTTACTTTTTACATAGAAATACAAACCTCGATTACCAATAAAAAGAAAAAGAAAACATGGGACCCTATAAATGATAAAAACCAACAACATAAAGTACAACCACCATGCATTAACTCCCTGTATTTTATCATTAAAAAAAATATATTATTGAGAGGATCATGTGAGTTACCAATATATAGAATGCTCTGACCACCAAATAAAGAACAAGAAACACTCTACCTCTATCTCTGGTATCAACAATAACTCAACAAGATTCCCTAACCTGTTTAGAGGCATGATGAAAACAATATTGTTACCCTACACAGTCCGGTAGTCCTTTTCTAGGTATCCCATTTGATTTCACCCTCTCTTGGGATTATGACTTGTTTCCCCATTTAGCATATAAATAGGGTTTCATCTCCCTCTACATCTTCATACGTATCACAGAAACACCCAAATAAAAACACACACACACACACACACTCTCTCTCTCTCTCAGCCATGTCTGGCACATACAATGCAACAACCATGCTAGGCCTCCTCAAGTCCTACCCAGAAATCCTCCTCTCATTATCATGCTTTCTTCTCCTTTGGCGATGCCTTGGCACGCCGAGGGGTGTCATGATCAACTGGCCCTTGCTCGGCATGCTCCCGGGCCTCATCAGCAACCTCCACCGCCTCCACGACTATTGCACGCAGACCCTCTGCGCGAGCGGCCTCACTTTACTCTTCAAAGGGCCGATCCTATCCAAGCTCGACTTCATCGTGACTTGCGACCCCGCCAACGCCAACCACATCTTGAAGTCAGCCTTCGCCGATTACCAGAAGGGCCCGGACTTCCCCGAGATCTTTGACCCCCTCGGTGACGGCATAATCGTCGCTGATGATGACTCGTGGGCCACGCAGAGGAAGGCCGCGCACGGCCTATTTGCCGAAGCCCAGTTCAGGGGGTTCGTGGCGGACACGAGCAAGGAGAACGTGGAGCGCGCGCTCGTGCCGTTGCTCGCGCGCGCGGCCGAGCTCGGAGAGGCGGTGGACCTGGAGGACGTGCTCCTCAGGTTCACGTTCAACGCGTCGTGCAAGATCGTGATCGGCGTGGACCCGAACTGCCTCTCCGAACAGGAGGTACCTTTCGCGCGTGTGTTCGACGAGGCGGAGGAGGTGTTGGCGCTTCGTCACGTGACCCCGATGTGGTGGTGGAAGCTCATGAGGTGGCTTAATGTCGGGCCGGAGAAGACTCTCGCGCGCTCGCTCAAGATGTGGGATGTGCAAGCCACGCAAACAATACGAGAAAGAAGAGAAGAAAATTATGAAGCATCGCCGGATATGCTTTCGGTGTACCTTCAAAAAGGGCACGACGACAAGTTCTTGCGCGACATGGTCTTCAATTTCATGCTCGCGGGGAGGGACACCACCGGCGCGGGCTTGGCTTGGTTCTTCTGGTTGGTGTCGAAGAACCCATCTGTGGAAACCAAGATTTTAGAAGAATTGAAGGAGAGGTTTGGAGAAGCAAATGAGCAAACGAAGGTGTTCGATGCGGAGAGTCTACGCGGGTTGGTATACCTTCACGCTGCGCTGTGCGAGACGTTGAGGCTCTACCCGCCTGTGCCGTTCAACCACAAGTGGGCAGCGAAGGCGGACGTGCTTCCAAGTGGTGTTTCGGTTGAGGCGGGGACCCGGATCTTGATTTCGATGTACGCGATGGGTCGGATGGAGAGGGTGTGGGGGAAGGACTGCGAGGAGTTCAGGCCGGAGCGGTGGATAACGGAGCACGGCACGATCAAGTACGAGCCACCGCAAAAGTTCTTGGCCTTTAACGCGGGGCCGAGGACTTGTTTGGGGAAAGACGTGGCGTTCATGCAGATGAAGATCGTCGCGGCAGCGTTGATCTACAACTTTGAAGTTGAAGCGGCTGAGGGGTACGTCGTGAAGCCGAAGGTATCGATGATTCTTCACATGAAGAATGGGTTCTTGGCTAAGGTGAGGAAGAGGAGGGCCTGCTAGCTAGTGGTGTTTCTTTGATGCATGGTGTATGATGATGTACCATGTTTAGGAATTATCTTAAGTTTGGTTTTTAAATTGAATATAGGATTTCTTTCGAGGAGAGAGTACTAGTTGATCATGCAAAAAGTGTTCAGAAATGTAAAACCTGGTTTATGTGTGGTTAGGGTATCGTATAGAATATATACGTTATGCAAGAGTATACGTGGTTATATATATATATATTTATAATTAAAAAATATATGATAATTATTTTAAAACAATAGATAACAAGATAAATATGTCGATGCTATTAATTAACAATAAATGTTTTGATTATAAATTAGAAAAAAATATTTTAGACAATAAAAATAAATCTATATATATAGGTGGTAGTGGATAGGGAAATGCAACTACCCAAATATTTTAAAAAATGAAACGTACGAAAAGTAATAATAATAATAATAAGGAGAGTAAAAGATTTCTCAAGCTATTAAAGCTTTCAAAACAATCCTATAATATCCAATAGAAAGCCTAAAGTCTACCTTTCAATATGATAAATACATTCCAAAGTATTCTATTCAAGTCTTGTAAGCCACAAAAAAGAAAAAAAAATCATGCAGCCGCGTAAGCGGTCACAAATGCGTATGCGAACTGCATATGCTAGTCTAGACCGCACATTAGGCCGCCTGGCCTTATGCGGAACAGCATATGCGGCAGCACTGACCGTATATCTACACAGTATCATTTCATTTATTATGTATAAAGAAGTTGATTTATCATTAATTGTACTTTGAGTTTTGCTTGCTGGTTTAATTTTAAAATTGAATAAGGATTTGTTTAATTGGACATATATATTGGGAGATTTGCTTTTAGGCACCTAATACTCTCAGTTTATTTTGTAGTTTGATCTGATTGCAGTCACCATGCTACTAACGTATATTCGTCTAACAATGTATATATACCTCATTATGTTAATATAAATAGTATTACATACCATTAAAATCCTTTAAATAAGGCAACTTGGTTACTAGTCCTTCTAATTACATCCCCAGAACTCTCAAACACATCTTTAGGTATTCATAATTAAGGAACATTCAATCTGATCTTGTGAAACACCTAAGTCACGTACAAGACACTACCAGAAATGCAGGCATTAGCTGCGAAATATGTCGTAGCAACAACTTCAAATTTCGTAGCAAACTCTCTTTCTCAACGAAATAAATTCGTTACGATTATCATTGCAAGAGCCTCGTACGGGATTCCCTTTTGTTACGAAATTATTGTCGTAGCAAAATGTAGCCTTTGGCTACGAATTAAATTTCGCAGCAAAATTAGTTTCATAACCCAAGGCTAACTTTTGCTATGAAATTAATGTCGTAGCAAATAATTATCTTTTGCTGTGAACTTTATTTTCGCAGCAAAAAGACACATGTTGCTACAAAATTATTTCGCAGCTAAAAGTCTTTAAATTTAATAAAAAAAATTTATAGACCTTTTCCTGTGAAATATTTCGCAGGAAAAGGTCACATGTTCGTAGAGAAAACTTTTTTTTAGTTTTCTAAATATTTTTATATTACAAATAAATAAATGAATATTTAATGATGACAATAATAATAAAAACAATCCATATATTAACAAAAGTAATTATAAAAATTACAAATTTTTATAATATCTTTGAAAAGAAAATACAACAATAAATGTCAGGAAATGATCTCCATAAGAGTTAGCTCTCCTTTAATAGTAGACTAGACTACAACTGTCTTCGCTCCTCCATCTCTCGCTATAAAATAGAATTTAATAATAAATTTAAAATCTCAATTGAAAATCCTTACAACATAGGCACCAAATCAAAACATATCAACATAATTCCCTCTTATGCATGCAACCTTCTACTTTCAACCAACATGGGTACCAAATTAATAATGTCCAACAAGTATTACTGTATTTTATTTCATACTTAAATGGTCTAAAATTCAGCATACCAAGAGGATCCGATGCAAATAACATAAGTAATATTCTAAATTAAAAAAAATGACAAATAAAGTTTTTATGCTAAAAAAGGGTCCCTCATATTAGATTAACGGTTAAATGCTCAACAGGTTAGTTTAAAAGTCTTAAGAGTGTCAAATTTGTGCAAAAAGAATGCCAAAGATTGGGAGGCTGTAACTAGTTTCTCCCCTCTCAATGCCCTTCTACATGTGGAACTGATCACGTATATGTGATGGATTCAAATATTCATTTTGAAACATTCATGAATTATATCTACACTATCGAGCAATTGAAGGTCCATTGTAAAATATACAATTTTCACGCATTTATATTACATGGACCGATCTGCCATATTTTTCCATGCCGAATTAGTAGAAGTTTCATGTAACAATACAAAAATTAGCATCAGCTTTAGATTGGCCAATTATGAACTACATATTAAGTTGACCAATGTCGAGTTTAAAGATGGTTTCCAAATTCCTTTTTTTCTTGAGTTTTCCATGCAACCAAGCAGTGCCAATGTAAATATATAAGATCCTAACAAAAAATTCTTACCTCTCAACCATTGTACAGAGTTGGTCATGGACAACCTTGGCTTCAATCAGATCACCCTTTATGGGGAAACAACCCAACCAGGCAGGAACCACCTAGCAAACAGAACAGAGAAATGCTAAACATGCTTAATGCCAATCTATGTAGTGATAAAAAAAAAAGGTTTTATTTGAAGTGAAATTTGGAAAAAAAATCTGGCTTTGGAACAAAGCAAGTATTGTCAAACTTCTATCATTCAGTAGAAAAACATTATCAACCTTGGCTACTCTAAATGAATCAGACTCAATTCCATGACCTAATAAAAAACTTCAAAAACATATAATGTAAATAAATTTATGCTTTGAGCTTCTATTAAAAGAAGTAAAACAGTCCTCTATCATATCAATAAAAGTTTCAAGCCATGTGATAATAAGGCATTTCATTAGATCTATGATGAAAAAAAAATTATGTCTCATTTTTTGATATGTGATTGGATCATTCTTATTATAATATGACACACCTGGAATATAACAGAGACGAGGGATCTCCAAATAAGAAATACAAATAAAGGAAAAAACATAAATTACTTAGTTAACTCTGGATAGTCATAAATGCATTTGATGAATGTAGAGTTGGTCTAATTTATTCACATAAAAAAAAACACAAAAAATAACATGTAGTTGATAACATAGACCGAACAAAATACATTAAAACGAGAACAAAAGCCCCTAGAAACCTTGGATGAAAGTGAACAAAATAAACAATAAATCAATTATAAGCGATGCAGATCTAATGAACCCTAACGTTCCACATTAAACAAAAAAGGACAGATTGATTAAACAAAAAAAAACACAGAGGCACACACCGATTTGGAGATGAGAGCTCCCTGGCCCGTTCGATCACCCTAGACACGATCTTCTTCATATCCACCTCCACAAACGGCAACACATCCGTCCTGCTCAAAAACCAAACCAAAGAATCAAAGAGAGAGCGAGAGAGAGAGAGAGAGAGAGAGAGAGATGACGGAACTGGACGACGACGAGGTTGAAGGGAGGCTTGTTTGGAGAGAGTGAAAACAAGGGAGGGTGAAACCCTTTGTTTTGAAGAGAAACTCTAATAAATTGTTTTGGCGCATGTTTTGTTTTTCAGAGAGAGTAAACGAGGGAAACCCAAATTTTGGTATGTTTGGATATTTGGTTGTTATTATGGCGTATTTACTTGGAGAATAAAGGGAGGAATAACTAAGTATAACGTAGAATAAAGGGTTTAAAGCTATTTGAATAACTGATATAAATGAGAATCTATACATCAGAATAAATTAGTATAAAGTGGTTTATGGATTCTAATCAACCCATGCAATTAAGTTATTCCAGGTTATTCAACAAAAAAGAATTGGTGGGTCCACTATCAAATTAACTGTCACCACTTTATAAATCAACTATCAAACAAATATCATCATTTTTTCATCTTTTATAAATCATTGTCTATACCTTATTCACATTTTACCCAAACAACAAACATTTTATTATTATATTTTTCAACGAGAATAATTCAAAACACAATCAAACACAAAATCATCTTATCCTTATTTATACTATACAAAAAAGTCATAAACCTTATAATAACTAAATTCAATCTCTATCCAAACGGGGGAAGTACTGTTTATTTGGTTTGGGTTTGCTAGAAATTTGGGCTGCATATTGTTTGTGTTCACTCCTAATATCTATGCTAAAATATATATAAGCTTTTTTTGCTAAAGAATACAACAAGTCAGGGTATTGTAATATTATGGGTAGTGTTTGCTCCTCTGGATTTTCTCATTTTATCTATATAAAAACTAATAAATTAGTCTTCTTATATGAATAATCATTTCATCTTTGACTTTAATTTAATATAACATGTGCATGTTTTTTTTATAAATAATAATAATTTGATAAATTTGTTTTGGGCTTTCTGTTTGACTTTTTATAAGTTTGTGTTAGATATTATTTGTGTTTGCTCCTAATATATACACATCATATATAGAAGCAATAACTAAAAATCTAACTTGACATTGGACTCATTAAAGACAATAACAAGTGAATTGTATATAATGTCAAAATGTATATACTTAAATTTGATATCAACAAACCTCAATCAATTACATAATATCCTCTGGAAAGGAATTCATCAAACACATGCATGATACAAATTAAAATGTCCTTTCTGAATATTTAATTATAATAAACACAATTAATATAATAAATCATCTCATTCGATGATGGACTAAAGTGGAAAATAAAGTATATATCTAGATTGAATATACTAATTTTTATCTTTATCCATTTTTTATCTATTTATAAATATCTAAATAAAGAAAAATATATATAAAAAAAGAACCTCGATCGCTCTTTGTCCAGTATAATAAATAATGTTTAAATTTTGTTATTCATGTTAGAAACTAAATTATAGAAAGAATTTATAGTCAAAAGGATTTCAGTCTGATAGTGATGCAGTGTAGATCATATTTTGATTTCACAACAAATAAAATATTTTGAAAATCCCTAAAATTTTTGCTATGAAATTCAAATTCGCAGCTCAAAGTCAAGTATTGCGCAGCTATTGTTACGAAATATAATTTCGCAGCTAAAAGGTATATCTATTGCTACAACATAGAACTTGGTAGGTAAAACGTAAGACCTTTTGCTACAAATAGTATTTCGCAGCTAAAAGTTATCTTTTTTTGTCTCATTTAGCTACGAAAGTTAATTTCGCAGCTAAAAGTTCGTAACTAATAATGAAATTTGTTGTAGTGAGATTGGGTGTAGTTGGTTGGGAAGGGGATCACATAAACCAATAACAAACTCGAGATTAAATACAAGAATGAAATACCATATCACACGAAGAATACAAGATATACGTGGTTCAGCCTAGGCCTTCATCCACGGGGCTAAAAACAAATAATCTATTTTGATAGTTGAAATACATTAAAAGACTCACAAACTCTTTCATAGAGTTAACCTCTTTTAGAATTTCTCAACCTTTCCTTTAGTATCTCTACATTATATCATGCATTGTCAAGTCTTGACATGAAAGCCTAAAGGATATTTATAGAGATAAATAACTCCATCCCCAAGTAATCTCTCAATTAACAAATAAATATTGTTCCTTGATTTTAAGAGATTCACTCTCCTAGTTAACAAATAAATATCATTTCCTATTTTAGGAGATTCACTTTAAATATTAATTAAAATTAAATCTTAATTAATATTCTTTCAATTAGGTATCCACTCTAATATGGTTTTGTTGTGACCATTCGATGTGATACAGTACAGCAGATTGAGACATAATCCCAACAATCTCCACCTTAACTCTATCCGATAAGCTCGGACTTCCTTGAACCCCTTATAAGATTTCCATTGATTTCTCCATCTCGCTCAATGTGTTCCTTGAAGGAAGACCACGCAAGAAATCGTGCACCTCCACCTACAGTCAAGTGGCCTTCGACTTCATTGAGTTTCACCAGCCTTCAAATCATTACCATGAGTCTTCTTGTGCACTAGACTCACTCCCCACAACTCTACCTTGAATGGACCATGGGGGCTGCCATTGATTAAAACAGAGAAAGAGGGCGTTTGAACACATTAGAGAACTAAATGAACACAATATGGAGGGAAGTTCATGCTTCGCATGACTTCATCAAAAAAATTCCATCGAACACTATTGAAGGCTTTCCGAATATCAACCATGATGTACGCACGCCCTTTAGCATTAGTAGTGTTCAAGGCTCTTGTCAATTCGTGAGCCCGAAGGGTACTATGCACTATATGTCTTCCTCTGATAAAGATCGATTGATTTGAACTTATGAGCTTGGGAAGAGCAACTTGCAAGCGATCTGTCATTATCTTGGTGATGGCTTTATATATAACATTGCATAATGAAATTGGCCTGAAGTTATCTAAAGATTTGGCATGCTTGACTTTAGGAGTAAGAGAGATGAAAGTGTGGTTCATCTGCTTTAGGAGGTATCCTTCGCTGAAAAAAGAATCAACAGCTTCTAAAATTCCTACATGACAACCTGCCGATAGACTTGATAAAAGTGACCTGAAAAACCATCCGGGCATGGGCTCTGTGACTTCAAAGAGAAGAGGGCCATCTCAATTTCCATATCTGTAACAGAGGCACAAAGAATCTCTCCTTCCAGATCAGTAAGAGTAGCAAACTGGTTTAATAGAGGGATAGGTTGATTCTCTTTTGTACTCAGGAGCTTTTTGTAGTAGTCAACAGCGCAAAGTCTTGAATGACTTTGGGGTCCTCAGAAGAAGATCCCTCTGTCAATTGAACCCGTCGGATTGTTAGTTGTGACAAGCATGGAAGGTGCACAGCACTCCAGTACGTGACAATGTATTAGGAGGCCAACAAGTAATTGTGCATGAGAATATAATGAGCGGTGATACCCAGGCCCCAAAATATAAACCCTACTAACAAGCCCCATGAGGTATTATTAGTTGACTTGTTGACTTTTTAAAAATGGTAAAATGGTAAAATACAAATATGTCATTCATTAAAAATCTGTCTCATTAATCCAAATCCCCCCATTTTCTCTATTCGGTTATTACCTTTCCATGTGAATCTTGAAATCCATTTAACCATTTCAAATTTTGAATTTTAAAATCCTTACCTAAATTACAATTGAACCTAAATTATACTAAAAAAGTTGGATATTTATTGTATTCAAATTTAAATAAAAAAAACACATATGGTTACTATATGAATTAGTTACATCAAATATCTTTATTAAATATTTACATCTCTCACAACGATTTGTTACATTTACATCAGAACTGTTACATTTACATAAATATAACAAACAATTTCATTTTCCTACCTAAATATTTTACATTCCATGCAATGTTTAAACAATTTAGAAACATATTATATTTTCAATAGTCAGTTACATTTTATAGAAAATGTCAAACACTTTTTTTATTGTGTGATACATTTAACAAACATATGTATTTGACTGTTACAGTAATAAATGTAACAAATATAAATTACTATTTACATTAAAACAAATGCAATACACGAATGAATGTTACATTCATAAATGTAATAAATATAAATCAATACATGCATGCGGTTGACTGTTACATTTACGAATGTAACAAAAATAATACAGATTTGAAAAATTACATTGTCAACAATGTAGCAGTAACATCAAACAAACTACTCATATATAAAATGTAACGGTATCGAGTGTTACATTTAGATATTGAAACAAAAACAAATCAAAATGTGATAAATGACATTCAATACATGAAAAAAAATTGTGTTTAAATATTTAAAACAAAAAGCAAAATACAATTTTTTTACGAATCTAAGTCAAACCTGATCCGAGAGACATTGATGTGAGATCCAAATCGAAAAAAAAAAAAAACGATTTCGTGCCTTCTCCTCAAAAATAGAATTTCCGATTTGCTCTCACGTATTCTTCATAAACAAAATCAATTCCATAATGCAAAACCTCCTCATTTCGCATACAAGACAGATTTTCAATTGTTTCAACATCAATGGTTTCTCCGGTCACTCTCAAATATTGTTGCAAGATTTTAAGAATCCATTAATGGTGAATAAATACAGAATTTTTAGAATTAAATGATACTCTACAATCATAGGGATACATGTTAAAGTAATTATCAAATAAAAAATATAATAGACAATGTACACTTACCACATTATGAAGCCTGTGATGGGACCTAAAAAATTGAGACCTAAGAATCATTATTGAAATATAATATATATACAAAAGGTCCAAGGTCAGGCTCCATATATATATATTTTTTATTGCGCTATTTGTTTAGTCTTTTTCTCATGAGGGTTTAAGAAAGATTTTATTTTTTTATTTTTTTTATTTTTTATCTTTTTAGGAGAAAGGAGAGGAGTTGAGGAGTCTCACTTGATTCCACACACTCTGTGTGAGGACTTGTCTTCCCTTTCATATTATAGCATATAAATAGGGCTTCATCTCCCTCTATATGTTCAAACGATGTCACCAAACACGGAAAAAACACTCTCCATAACAATGTCTTTCGCATCTAATATTGCAACAACCATGCTAGGCCTCCTCAAGTCCCACCCAGAAATCCTTCTGGCATTATCTTGCTTTCTTCTCCTCCGGCAATGCCTCGGCATGCTCCCACGACTCCTCGGCAAACTCCACCGCGTCCATGATTACTGCGCGGAGGTCGTCCGCGCGAGCGGCCTTACTTTACTCTTCAAAGGGCCGATCCTATCGAAGCTCGACTTCATTGTGACATGCGACCCCGCCAACGCCAACCACATCTTGAAGTCAGCCTTCGCCGACTACCAGAAGGGCCCGGACTTCCCCGAGATCTTCGACGTCCTCGGCGAAGGCATAATCGTCGCCGATGATAATTCGTGGGCCTCGCAGAGGAAGTCCGCGCACGCCCTATTCGCAGACGCCAAATTCAGGGGGTTCGTGGCGGAGATGAGCAAGGGGATGGTGGAGAGCGCTCTCGTGCCGATTCTCACGCGCGCGGCCGAGCTCGGGGAGGCGGTCGACTTGGAGGACGTGTTTCTGAGGTTCACGTTCGACTCATCATGCAAGATCTTGATCGGCGTGGACTCGAACTCGCTCTCCGACGGGTTTCCGGAGGTGTCTTTCGTGATAGCGATCGAGGTGGCCGAGGAGGTGGTGCTGCTTCGACATGCCACCCCGATGTGGTGGTGGAAACTGATGAGGTGGCTTAATGTCGGGCCGGAGAAGACGCTCGCGCGCGCGCGCGAGACGATTGATGCGTATGTCATGCAAACAATACGAGAAAAAAGAGAAGCAATTTGCGAAGCATCATCATCATCATCATTACCGGATATGCTTTCGGTGTACCTTCAAAATGGGCACGATGACAAGTTCTTGCGCGACATGGTATTGAATTTCATGATCGCAGGGAGGGACACCACCGCCGCGGGCTTGGCTTGGTTCTTCTGGTTGATGTCGAAGAACCCACACGTAGAAACCAAGATTTATGAAGAATTGAAGGCAAGGTTTGGCGAGGATGATGTGCAGCAATTCAAGGTGTTCGATGCGGAGAGTCTACACAGGTTGGTATACCTTCACGCGGCGCTGTACGAGGCGTTGAGGCTCTACCCTCCCGTGCCGTACAACCACAAATGGGCGGCAAAGGCCGACGAGCTTCCAAGCGGGGTTTTGGTTGAGCCGGGGACACGGATCTTGATTTCGATGTATGCGATGGGTCGGATGAAGGAGGTGTGGGGGGAGGACTGCGGGGAGTTCACGCCGAAGCGGTGGATAACGAAGCATGGCACGGTGAAATACGAGCCACCACACAAGTTCTTGGCCTTCAATGCAGGGCCGAGGAGTTGTTTGGGGAAAGATATGGCATTGACGCAGATGATGGTCGTCGCGGCAGCAATGATCTACAACTTTAAAGTTGAGGCGGTCGAGGGGCACGTCGTGGAGCCGAGGATATCGGTCATCCTTCACTTGAAGAATGGCTTTTTGGCTAAGGTGAGGAAGAGGAGGGACTGTTAGCTATATGTAGCTAGTTTGTGCATGATGCATTGTGTATGATGATGTGGTTGTATTGTCAGAATGTTGTTTTTATGAATTATCATACGCTGGCTGTAAATTGAATAAGGATTATTTGTTTGAAGGAGAGAGTACTAGTTGATGATGATGTATATCCATTGTGTATGATGTGTTGTAATGATCATTGTATTGTTACTTTGTTTTCCATGAATTAAATTCTGTTGGTTTTAAATCGAACAAGAGGGTCTATTTGTACACGAGTTGATGATGCATTTGTTGTGAAACATATTCGTGGAAGCCATCATCAGACCCGGGATAAGACACGAGAACAAGAACTTCATCACGTGAAGAACACAACATATACATAGTTCGGCCTAGGCTTACATTCATGGGACAAAAACAGAAAATTTGCTTTGATTGTTGAGATACAATAAGAGACTAACAAACTCTTTCATAGAGTTACCATATCTTAAAACTCTCTCAACCTCTCTCTTATGATCTTTACATTATAACATGCCCTGTTTCGCCATAGAACCCTAGAAGATATTTATAGAGATAAATAACTTTTTCTTTGATGCAGTGTAGGGATTATGCACTTTTGCTAACCTGATCAATCTCCAGGTATGCTAGATTTGTAGGCTCAAACGACATTGTTGATTCGCCAAGAATACCAGAATGATGGGCTTTAATGAGTCTGTTGATTCATAATAATACCAAAAACAAGAAAAATTTATGTATTTGATAATCCTTCTAGGATAACAAAAATACAATAGAGAAAATAAAATTCTATTCATTTTTTATTTATTTTGTAATTACTATGTCTATTTATAGAACAGAGAGTCTTGACAAACTAGAATCTCAGTAAATCTCTCAAATCACAAATTTATTTAATCAAATCCTAATTAAGAAAATTTGAATTTAAATCAAAATTTAAATTCAAATCCTAACTAAAAACAAAAAAATCATATCTGAATTAAATCTAAATATTAACTAATCCTAATTATCTAGAAAAGATATGATAAATCTAATAAATAAAACTAAAATACTAAGAAATGCAAGTCATCCATAATCCTCCATTTTGTGGTCCTCAACATTGATCGAATGGTTTATGATCATGCTGCATCACTCTTCAAGTTATCTCCTAATTAACAAACAAATATTAATCCCTCATTTGATGACAAAAAGTCCAGCGTTATTCGATTGAGACATTATTTCGTGGACATAAAGTCCAGCGTTATTCGATTGAGACATTATTTCGTTGACATAAAGTCCAGTGTTATTCGATTGAGACATTATTTCGTAGACATAAAGTCTAGTGTTATTCGATTAAGACATTATTTCGTGGACAAAAAGTCCAGCGTTATTCGATTGAGACTTCTCATAGTAGACATTTTGTCATGTGTTATTCAATTTAAACAGGATTTATGAAGAATTTCATAAGTGATGGATTCTTGTGGACTTTAGAGAGAGAAATATAAAGGAAAATGTCATTTCAAAATCCCACCCAAATGGGTGGGATTCTCATACACTTTTATTCCAGCATTGTGAATATTTCTTTTTTTTAACAAATCTACTTTATGATTTTTATCACATGCCTTTCATATTTTTTTTATTCACTTTTTTTTCTTTATTTTTATCATCTTTTTTTTTATGTAAAGCAAGAGAGATACCGGCCTAGATGCCTTTAAGTATGTTTATGGAGGATAAATTTGTGTGAGCTTGGTGATTGTGGAGAGTGACTCCATAGCTTGCCCTATCTGGAGATAGCGCCCCATCTGAATCTAACTTCAACCATCCAGGATCTGGGGGAGACCATCTAATTAGATGTTTGGTGGACTGTTTTTGAGAGATAGTAACTCCTCGATCTTGAGAAATATTTTTTCATGGCTGGAGTTAGGTCCTCAATGAACTTCTTTTCCATGAGAAGGCAAACATTTTTCAAAACTTGACTGCACAAATTTAATTAGTTTGTGACATTGTTGTTGCAGTCGAATTCGATCATTGCGTTTCTTCCAAAGCAACCAAACAATCGAAGTGAAAGCAGCCTGCAAGACAACCATTGGAGCTCCAACAGCGAACTAGTCATTAAGCCATAGCACAAAATTTGAAAGGCTGGAATGATTGACCTTCCTTTTCCCCACCTGTCTGAGGATCGATGAAAGTCCAAACAAAAGCTAAGTAGGAGCATCAAAGAAAAAGGTGACCTCTTGTTTCTATTTCTCGATTGCACAACCTACCTACAAGTCTACAAGTTGTTAATCACTCATACATCTTGGGAAAACATAGAGAAGCCTTGAATTTTCATATCAGCTCAACAAACAATACTATTCTAACCGGATCACCCTTGTGTGGAAAATGCTAAGCCTTGAATTTCCATATCACCTCCACATGCATGCTGTTTTGATTTTGAAGTATATATTTCACAATAAAATACATTCCTTTATAAAAAAAAATGAATTAACTACTTTGAATTGAATGCAGATAATTTTATGTTTCAAATAATAAATATGTATTGTGAAACTCTGCAGAGCCATAATCTCCAATACGTAACACTATAACAATATACAGAATCATTAATGGAGCAACAAGCAATTGTGCATATATGCAAGTATAATATGCAGAAAAAGGAACGATAATACGATTATCAACAGGAATTCAACAAAATTACAGATACAAGTTGTTTAAACTAATTAATAATCCATGACATCTTTCAACCATAATGAAAATGACCCAACAACCCACAAATTAAAATAAAGATCCCCATAATGTATATATATAGGACAGATTGAAATAGGAAATTAAGGTCACCCTTATCCAATACACATACACAGATCTCTTTATGTTGATGGGTCTCCACGTACTCAATGATCCATAGTTATTACCGTCTCATACATCTGGGGAAAACATAGAGAAACGTTGAATTTTCCTACAGAATTTGAATTTCTGTAGGAAAATTCAAGGTTTCTCTGTTAGAAAAAATCCAATACAGCCTAGCCAAGATTTTGTTACAAAAACCCCAACATATCAATCCAGCCCAGATTTTGTTAGAAAAAAACCCAAAATATCCTTTCTATGTAAAACCTAGTTATTATTTTTTTGATAAGTAATTATCTTTCATTTCCATATAAATTTTACAAAGAGAGCATGTACAAAAAGTTGAGTGGAAGGACTTAGGAAGTAAGGCATTCAGTCAGTAAGGGATGGAAACTTGGTCCAGGCCAAATTGCATCCCCTTATAGAAAGAAAAAATCCCACTAGGACAAGCCACCACCAAATTTAAGGCCAAAGGGATATTAATCACCCCTTACATATTCTTTTCCCATACGATCATTCTGGATAATCAGTTGAAGTTCTTCACCAAGAGGGGTGGGAGGAAAGATGAAGATTCCCATCGGTAATTGAAAAGCAGCAAGATGATCCACCGCTTTGTTTTCTTCAGGATACACATGAGTGACCCTCCATTGCGAAGGAGAATTAAGCAATTTTTGGAGGTTACACAGATCCCGTCCTCGACCACTTACCCTGTCAACCACCGTAGTGGAATCAGCCTCAGACCACACACGAGCAGCATTGCAATTGATGGCTAGTTGGATCCCCGCCACTAATCCCTTTAGTTCCAAGATGTTAATAGAGGAGGCTAGCTCTTACTCGGGCAGCCTATATATGCCATTCGACTATCCCCAAAGTGATCCCTAAGAATAGCACTATAGCTATACCTGTCATCCGTTAATGATCCATCTGAGATTGCCTTGAGCCAACCTGGAGGTGGAGGTTCCCACTTGATGAGAAAGCTGGGCTTGGGTTTCTCCTTGAATAGAATCCATAGAGACCAGTGAACTTGATGGATAGGGGAGAGGTAGGAGAATTAACTTGAGAGCCATTGAATTTTAACCGAGCTTGCTTATGGATGAGACCAACCACCCATGATTTAGGAATATGCGCTCTGTCCTTCTGAAGATGAGCCCGCAACTATTGCCCTAAAAACCCTGCCCCTCTTTTGGCCGTGCCGCTCGTCAATGCCGTCCCCGCCGGAGGCTGCGGGGCCCCTCCCCTCAAACCTTTCCATTGCTCCTTGCATGGGTGAGATAAATCAGAGTGATTTCCCTTCTCTTCCTCTCCCTGCGGGAATTTCCCGCCGACCACTTTCAGGCCTTCCCCCTCCCTATGTGGAGAACCCCTCTTCCTCCGCAGTTTCTAACCCCTCTTCCTCTTCCTCTAAAACCTAAATTTACCCTCATTGAACCTCTCTTTTTTAATAATATTTTGCAGCCGTGAACCGTGAATAAATCAATATCCCCTTCTCCATACACCAACAACAATATATACATCGAAGACTTTGACTTAATTTTTGTATTCTTTTATTCTTTCAATTCATGTGTTGTTTTTTTGTCTTTCTTATATAAGGTGATTGAATTAAATAAATCAATAGATTGTTGGAAAACAAATACGCAGAAGCATTCAACAAAATACGAGATTGAATACAAGAACGGAACACAATCACGAAGAACACAAAAATACATGGTTTGGTCTAAGCCTACATCCACAGGATGAAAACAGAGAATCCATTATAATAGTTGAGATACAAAAAGGCCTTACAAACTCTCACAAGGAGTAACCATCTCTTTAACCCTCTCAACTTCTCTCATATGGATCTTTATATTTTATCTATCTATCAGCCAAATTTTGCGATGAAACCTTAGAGGATATTTACATTTAAAGACATTTAAGTCCTTATAAACATGAAAAAACTCATATAAGTCCCTATTAAAATTAGGACAGACGTACGAGTCCTTGAAAACTCAGAAAAACCCAATTATCATCCCTGAGTTAAATTTCCATATAAACTTAACGGAATATCCGATGTTGATACACCGGATTGAAACATAACTCTAACAATCTCCACACTGGCTCGAATTTGATAAAATCCGACTTCCATGAACCCTGTGAAGATTTTTGTTGATGTATCCACATCGCTCTGTAGAACTCCACCTAGCAAAAGAACTTTTCTTCCTCCGAAAATCTACACCGCCGCATATTCAAGTTAGTATGTTGACTTGGTAATCACATGAATCTGTCGCATGCTCCATGTGTGTTTTTGAAGAAGGATCATCCGGACTCCACCTTGAACAAGCTACACAAGCGCTCACGAGCTCCGAATACATGGACTCGTTTTTTACCTAAACCACCTAGGATGCCACCTGGGTTTAGAATGCCTTCTCTGTGTTGCGTCTCTGAAAAAAGATCTGAACTCCACCTTAAACAAGCTACACCACGCGCTCGTGACCTCCGAATACCTAGACTTGCTTTTTACCTGTACCACCTAAGACGTCACCCGAGTTCAAAACACCTTCCTTGTGTTCAATTGTTCCATCTTTTTCTTTTACACAAACTGAACATCCACATCACGTGCCTCTTGTTATGACTCACGCTCTTCATTGTGTGGCCGCGTCATGTCTTACGACTTTGCACGTGTCTCCGCACGTGATCCTGCGTCCTAGGCTAGCACCCGCACCTGCAAAGCTTCTTCGCCTCGTCATCACATGCCGTAATCTCATGTGCCACCCGCTACTGTGCACACATCACTTGCGGCTCTGATTTTTTAATTCCCGAGGCATACATGCAAGGCCTCCGTTTCCACCACCCATGCAAATAAAAACAAACCAGCACCTTTTTTTTCATACGCATGGATGGAGGCATGCAACTCCACCTGTAAACTATTGAAGGCCAAAGACTTTTTTTTCTTCTTCTTTCATATGTCTGTGCCATTGTCGAACCTGTCGTTTTGTTGTTCTTGAGATCTCCCCATCCTAGGTCGCAACTTAGAACTCTGATACTAGTTGTTGGAAAACGAATATACGGAATTATTCAACAAAATATTTGATCGAATACAAGAACGAAACACAATCACACGAAGAACACAAAAATACATGTTCGACTTAGGCCTACATCCATGGAACGAAAATAGAGAATTCATTATAATAGTTGAGATACATAAAAAGACATTACAAACTGTCTCATGGAATTAACCTCTCTTGAACCCTCTCAACCTCTCTCACATGGATCTCTATATTTTATCTATCTACCGTCCAAGTTTTGTCATGAAACCTTTGAGGATATTTATATATAGAAAAAACTTCTTCCACAAGTAATTTCCTAACAAACAAATGTGTTTTCCTAATTTTAGGAGATTCACTTTATATTTAAATTATGATCAAATTTTAATTAATCTACCAATTAGTTGTCCACTCTAATTTGATTTCATCATGGTCATCTGATGTTGATACACCGGATCAAGGCATAATTCCAATATGAATGTGGATGGGTAGGATGAGTGAACGTGGATGAATTGTTTTATGAAGTTAAGGGTGGGATTTTTATTTTTAAAAAATTCTATTTTATTTTATATTTTTAATTAGATTTATTTTTTAAAAAGAAAACGGAATTTCAACCCATCAAATACTATGATACTTAAATACCAAGACCAACCCAACAAGAGAATAATAAAATAAAAATAAAATATATTCATTTGTTGCTAATAATAATTATCTAAAAATTATTTAAAAGATGCATTAAAACTATAGTTTTTTTAAATTTAATGAGATTTGGTGAATATGGTATTCATTCCTTTTTTATTAATTTTAATTGATTTCTAGCGAATCTTTCATATATTATAGGGGGCCGATGGGGTGCGACTATGCGCACGGTGCAGCTCATCGTGTGCCCCGTATAAGGACCGTGCGATCGTTAGTCTCGCGATCGCACGGTCCACGTTTGTGTAAAAAAAAAAATTGAAGTCAAAAATGAAGTTGCACGGGATCTCTCTCTCTCTCTCACCCCTCTCTCTCTCTCTCTCTCTCTCTCGCTCAAACACACAAAAAAAAAGGGTCGAAACCCATCTCTCTCTCTCTCTCTCTCTCACGGGACCTCTCTGTCTCTCGCTCTCTCTCTCTCTCTCTCTCTCTCTCTCTCTCTCTCGCTCAAACACACATATTCCCCGTCGACGACCGGCGACTGCGACCCCATCGACGACGACTGCACGGACCCCGACGATAGCGACCCCGTTGACGACGACCGCATGGACCCCGGCGACTGCGACCCCCGTCGACGACTGCTTTTGGTGGGCTTTTTTTGTACAGTTGAATATTGGGTTTAAGCTTTCTAAGGAGGTTAGATAATCATAAGTTTTTGTTTCTCTCATTGAGTTTTGCTGGAGGAAACATTACCATGGCTACATTGGTTGTTTGGATTTAAGCCTCATGGACCCCTTTTTTTTCCTGGTTGAAAGTATAAGTTCACATTTTTGTTCTTCTACTTTTAGTAGTACATTTAGATGGATGCGATTCAAATCATGTTTCAACATTATTAAACATAGTAAAAGAGAACAATCTAGATGGATGCGATTGCCAATTTATTTGCTAGCCACATCCAATGTATAATTAAAAATAATCATTTTGTGCACCGAATAAATCAATACTAGACATCAAACCAATGAATTATTCTTAATTTCTCAAATAGGATTGGTACTCAAAAATGATTTACTCCACTGGTATAGTTATCTTTGTTGGAATAGTTATTTAACCTCCAATTCTTCATACATATCCTCACATAAAACTTCATCACCAAGCCAAAAACAGAATATACTCCAATAATAGCAGGGAACAAAGGGGGAAATATAAACAAGTTTAGTGTACTATAATTGGCTACTACTTACAACATATGTTGGCTAAGTAATGTGATACACGTGATCACTGAATTCCTTTCAGAAACTAAGCAGCATAGAATTAAACAACCAATCTTTCTTTATTTTCAAATTCAAACTTTCAGTTTTACTCACCATGAATCACCCAAACCCAGCAACTTGGGGTTTTAAGATTTACAGATATCTTGCCCACTTTTCCTTATAAAGCATGAAAAACCTTAATGTCACAAGGACTATTGTTTGTCACAGAATCCATGGCTTTGAATATAAAATCAAAAGAATATGAATGATAAAATAGACGGGAATTGGTCTTTTAGCAGAATCCATGTAAAAAGACACAAGCGAGGGAGCCATTAAAGCACGAAAAAATGGATACATTATGGCAAAAAAACAAAATCATGTACCACAGATTCAATTCATCAAGGAAAGGAAGTTATATATAGATCTCTTGATCTCTTGATATATAGGAAGAACAGAGAAAAATGAATCACATATTCAATGTTTGTATGAATCACTTAATAAGAACAAAATAAAATCGATGAAATATTATATATTCAAATAATATAATTACCTCTGATTTGTTGTCAATCAATTACTTCTTCAACAACCTATCTCTGCATTACAAAAAAAAAAACATTAAATAAAAAATAGTCCAAATTAAAAACCATTAAACCAATTACTTCTTCAACAACTTATCTTTGAAGAATTGAAGGTGAAGATCAGGCAGTGCTTCCCTATCACGTCCTCGGCTGCAAGCATTCAAAACACCCAAAAAAGGTTGGAACCAAATAAAAAACTAGGGGGGGGGGGGGGGGGAGCGAGAGAGAGAGAGAGAGAGAGAGAGAGAGAGAGCCTTTGGAGAATCACCTTTGGGGGAATCAAAGATGGATGGTGGTAGATTAGAGATGATGAAGCGATTGGAGCGGTGGATGATCAAAGTCGCATGGAGACGGTAATCGAAGTCGGACTGTGATGGCGGTTTGATCAAAACGGACGGCGATAATGATTTGATAAAAAATCGGACGATCATTTGATCGAAATGGAGAAGCGATTGAAGTCGCAAATGTGAAGAAGTATTTGTGACCCGCAAAATTACTGTTAAAAATATGAGCATTTGCGACGGTTTTGGCAAGCCGTCGCAAAAATAGCATCGGCAAAAATTTGTTTTCTTGTGGCAATAACACTTTAGCATCTACCAAGAGGAGGGACCCTGGAGAGTGGCACCCTCTAGTTATTATAAATCATATTTAACCTTTGTTATAATTCAATATTTACATGTTATTCACATTTTACTTATAACTTATACATGATTAATTAACCAACAAAAAAATTATAGTTATATTTTTCAATGAGAACAATTAAAAATACAACCTAATGAAAAATTATTTATTATTTATCTATACTAAAATAATTATCTATCCCGAGATAGCTTATATCAATACCTAAATAGGGCAGGCATTAAAGTTTTTCATGCACTCCCATATGCCTCTGACATTGTCCAACAATTTACATAACAGTCTACCTCAATTAGAAATTCTATTTTCATAAACGGGTTCATACAATACATCGGAGCATATATTTCATAAAATTCAAAGTTTGAGAAGTCATATTTTGAGACCATTTGAAATTGAAAATGTTTAAGGACCTGATTATAAATCACACTTGGCAATATGAGAAGAGGAGGGACCCCAGAGAGTGGCACCCACTGGTTACTATAAATTATATTTAACCTTTGTTATAAGGAGATCCAATTGACTAAGAAAACGGACTTTGACAAAAGAGGGTTAACACGAAACAAATAACAAAGTCATACACGGTATGACCAGTAGCTTTTTATTCATCTTTTATTTACAACTTATACACACAGTCAATAAATAATAAAACTTTATTGTTATGACGAAATATTTCCCTTCATACCACTTCCAGTGCCCAACCCATCAAAAAAAATTCATCATCACCTTCAACGAGTGAATATGCACAGTCGATTACATAATCCAATTTTCCACCACTATCCATTAAAAAAAACGATTACCAAAGCCCCTAATAAACAATGTAATCAATAAAAAAAAATATAGCCCAGAAAAAGAGTACTCATTTTCACATTCAAAGAAACAGTAATACATATAGATATAAAATCAATAAATAAAAAAAAGCATAACATATTTTAAATTCAAAATCAAGGTTTCCATCAATAACTTTATGAGCTCAAATTAGCCTTATTTCATTTGTAATATTAGTATTTATTAAATAAGACTAAAATATTTATATTTTATTTATATTTTATAATTTTATGGGAATCTTAATGATCTTAAAAACTACCTGATGAAATTTCATGAAATTTGAAATTCAATTAGGGACTTGTTTGTAACACACATGGGGGTCTAACTGTGAAATTTGCAGAACCTGGGGACAGATCTACAAATATCCCAAAAGAAAAAGGACAAAATTGGCCTTTTTCAGGGACTTGTTTGTAACATAAATGGGGTCTAGTTGTAAATTTGGTAGAACCTGGGGGTTGATATGAAAATAGTCCAAAAAGGACAAAATTGGCCGAAATTTTCAAGGGTCTGTTTGTAACACAGATAGAGATCTGATTGTGAAATGGGTAGAACCTGGGGGGCAATCTGCAAATAGCTAAGAAAAAAAATAAAAATTGGGATATTTTTTGCTCGATCCCCATCGCGCTTTATATATATAGTGCATATAATCCGACTCCCAGGTGGACATATGTAAATCCATTTTTTGTGGACCTGTTTTTTTCACTGTTTGATTCATCAGACACTGACTAAAAAAATAAAATGGAAAACTCGCTAACCCGGTCAACCCATCAAGATCCAACCCCTCCCCCCCCCCCCCCCCAAAAGTCCCCTCTCCCACTTGTTCCCTCTCTTCCCTTTCTCTCCCTTTTTTTTAATATCTTCATCTCCTCCTCCCTCTCCTCCTCTCAGCACCTCGTCCCTCTCCCTCACCTGACTGCACTCCCCCTCCCCATTCCTTACCTCCTAGAACCCCCTCCCTCTCCCTCACCTCCTGGCACCCTCCACAAGCCCCTCTTACCAGCCCCCCCCACAAACCGGATCTGCACCCCATCCTCGTGTGGCAACCAGCCCTCTCCGCCATCCCTCTCGGCTATGTAAGTTTTTTTTATGTTTAGAAATATATGCAGATCGTTTATTTTTTTATAAACAAGAAATATATTATTGTATTAATATTCATGTAACACTTTATATTAATATGATTATATAATCTTCTACTGAAGTAGAAGATTATATAAAAAAAAAAATTGAACTAACTGGATGACAACGTCTTACATTAATCTAATATTAAATTTATATGAAGCTTCCAATCTATTGACAAATTCACCTAAAATTATATGAAAAAAACCATGAATTCCGTCTCTTTCAAGGTTGTTAATTTTTTTTTGTCACTCATTAGATACTTTTTTCATTGGCGCGCATCTTTGTATTGTTTTATAAACTATGGCTTTAAGTATATATATTATAGTTTATTAACTATGCGTTTATAAAATAAATTTATTATATCATCTCACAGAAGATAAAAAGTTTAAACGAGATACATACTCTGTTACAAATATATAGATCTAAATTCAAAAACAGAACTTCTGTCAGTAACTTTATACGCTCAAAGATCTGAATGCATTTGTAATTTAGTATAGTATTTATTAAGTGAGACTAAAATATTTATATTTTATAATTTTATGGGTATTTGAATGATCTGAAAAACTATTGCATGAAATTTCATAAAATTTGAAGTGTGGAAAGTGATATTTTGAGATGGGGGATCTGCTTATAAATCTAAAAATCTAGATGAGGGACATGTTTGCAACACAGATAGAGGTCTAGTTGTGAAACTGATAGAACTTGAGGACCGATGTTCAAGAAGCCCATAAAAGGACGAAATTGGCCGGTTTTATTGAGCTTGATTATAAATTGGTAGAACTTGGGGGTCTATCTGCAAGTAGCCTAGAGGAGAATCTGATACAACCTAGGGATCATGTTCAAGAAGCCCATAAAAGAACGAAATTGGCCAGTTTTATCGAGGGGCTTGATTATAAACTGGTAGAATTTGAGGATCCATCTGCAAATAGCCCAAGGGAGAATAAAAATTGGGCGAATCCTAGCCGGGGGCCTGGTTGTTAAATTAGTAGAAAGTGGGAGACTGTCAGCAAATATCCCACAGGATTTGTCTGCATCTTGGATGCCCATTCTGCTCCCGCTTTATAAAAGTGTATAGATACTTATATATATAAAGAGGGACGATGATAGGCCTGATAACGAGTCGGATCCAGACCTGGACCCGACCCGACCTAGACCCAATTACACGTGTAATATACTCGACCCAATTTAGACCCGATCTGATTTGATTCTGATCCGGTGAACCCGAACATACAAACAGAGTAGTTTGGTAAATTCTCATCCATTTTATTTCGTGGATCATTAATGCATTCACGTGTCTTATTTTCTATAAAAACATGTATCTCATTAGATAAAATATATAATTTTCAAAAATTCAGAATACATGAATACTAGAATTTGAGGTGGAAAAAGAGTTGTAACATTATCTCTTTTTCAGTTCTCCGTTTCTTTTGCTTATTCGTGGATTTGTGTTTATGACTTATGAATTCGGTTCATAATCATATTTTTTAAAGTTTGGTTTTCATGTAGTTTCATATTTGTAGTTATTTAACATATTAAATGTTTACTTTTGCAGGTCCATGCAACGTTTAGAGCAATATTTTTATGTAACCAAAACTTTTTGGGGAGTGAGAAGGCTCCACTTTTATATAAGCAGGAGCTGTTACCAACTACTAAAAAAGAATAACCTATTTTATATGCTCACGTGATACTAGATGCATTTATTGTTAGTATAACTAATCTAGAAATAGAATATTTAGGTATACATATTATCATGTGATGTAATATCCAATGGTCATGTCTAATTTCTATTCCTTAATTGAATTTTGGGTTATTTAGTTTTCACCCCCTTCTAAAACACGTAAATTATTATAAAAAAAACCTCCAAAACATAATATTATTATAAACCCCTTAATTTAAATGCTAACTGGATTTGTAAAAAACTCAAATGAGTTATTGTTTAACAGAATCCGTTATTAAATGATGGATTGATAATAATGCCTTTATTAAAAAATTCTAACTTTATAGGAAAAAAAATGCTATTTAGTTTCTACCCCTTCTAAAACAGAAAAATTATTAAAAGAACCCCTACAAAAACACAATATCATTATAAACCCCCTTTAAATATTAACTGGATTTGTAAAAAAAACCAATAGTCAACAAAAAAAAAAAAAATTAGTACTCCCAAAATACAATATTCCATCAACCCCAAAGAATCCAAAAAAACAAGTTTAATTTGAAATTTAGCATTACACCCAAAAAGAAACCACACAATGCTTCATTTGGTAGTTGCACTTCCTTTCCCTCTATTACACCTCCTTCCCCTGTTGCCTCTTCCTCGCCCTATATTGAATGATCCGAAGGTAGTTCCACCAGTAGTGCTTGGATCGACAAATCTAGGTCGCCTATTACAAGACATAAAAATATTCAGTAATACATTTACATGAAATTTGTCTTAGGCATAAATATGTAAACTAAAATTCTCACCTGAAAATTTGCCTAGAATTTGCTGTAGTTGGAGGCCTATCTCCACCTTGACCCTGGCCAGTTTCCATAGATGTACTTCCTTGAGTATGTGTTCCCCTGAGTATTTGATCTCCCTTGAGTGTGTGTAAATTCTTCATTGTAACATTTATTTTTGTGATGTCCATATTGGTGAAATTTTCCACATCTATGCAATTTTGTTCTTTTTTTCTCATTGGGATCCCGGATCCTCTTCTTCTTCGGCCTACCTCTACCTCTCTTGAATGGAGGAGGATTGACTTGATATGGCAAGTCTAATTTTTCCCAAAACACCTTATCAGGAACAGGCATAATACCAACTGAATATGCAGCTCTATACTTATCAATTGTGAAACACCCATCTACAAAGTCCTGGATATCTAATCCTCTGACACTTGTAATGAACGCAGCAGCATGCACACAAGGGACCCCCAACACTTGCCACTGTCTACAACTACAAGTTCTTTCTTCCAGATTTACATCACATCGAAACTCAGTCCCTGTAACTTCTGCCCTCATATCAGTAGACCTTTTCACAATATATGCACCAAGGTCCTTTAAAATATCCTGTAAATATTTCCTCACATGTGGAACAAGTCGTCCTTTCCATCTGCTAGCTTGGTGCCTTCGTTGATCCATTCTAACCATGAGCTTCAATCTTAGGCCATCAACCAAATAGATTAATTGACAACCTCTTATATCACTAACCCACGCATTGAAAGATTCAGATAAATTGTTTGTAAGATAGTGACAGTTGGCAGTTGTGCCAAACTTACATCGACTCCAAACCATGGAGTTCACACCATCCAACCAAGCAGCTGCACCTCCATCACATTCCCTGAGAGCACTTACACAACCCTCAAATACTATCTGTGTGTATGCCCTTGCAGCGGACCAAACAAGTCCCTCAAAATATTCTCCGGGAAACTTCTTTTTAAAATTCTTGTAAAGATGTCTCGTACAACATCTATGTTCAACTCCAGGATACACAATAGGTACTGCAGATTCTAGTCCTTTATCCATATCTGATATAAAATTCAGCCCTGGCACACATCCAATTCCTTCCTTTAAATTCTCCAAAAACCACCTCCAACTATCACCAGACTCACCCTCCAAAACAGCATATGCAATCAGGAACAATCCATTATTCCCGTCCAAAGCAGTAGTAGCAGCTAGTACACCACCATATTTTCCCTTCAAGTGACATGCATCCAGACCAATGAATGGCCTGCAACCCATTAAAAAACCTTGTATACATGCATTAAGACAAACAAAAATTCTTTTAAATGAATTATCATCATGTAATACATAATGGACAATGCTTCTAGGATTGCTCTTTTTAATTTCTTCCTGTAGCTCTAGAACAAGAAGGAAACTGTCCTTAGGATCACCATAAATTTGTCTTATAGCCTTCTCTCTTCCATCCCAAACCCTGTGATAAGGGATATCCAAGTTATAATAAGTCTTCAACTCCTTTCTCAATTTTGCAGCTCCATACTCGGGGTTTTTTTTATAGGATTGGAATGATCCTGGAAGCAATCCAATTGCCATCAGCCATTTCATTTCCATTTCCCACTCTATTGATTGAAGTGCATGTATGTGTGGGATACCATGTCTTAATGGAAAATGTTATTCCATCTGACAAACATGATGCATGTATCCAAAATGGGCAACCTGACTTAGAACACCTTGCAGTGACCCTCTTAGGTTCATTCTTATCATACACCACAGCGAACTCTTCTTTAATGCACCATTGTTTCAATGCAATGCGGTATTGCTTCACATTAGCAAATAATGCATCAACCTTGATGTGTGGATTCTCTTCATCAACCGCAACAAAATCTCCTCCACCTTCATAATCACTGACTGAGTCATCTGAATCAGAAATTATACTCCTGTACTCATCTTCTGATACGCAGTTATCATGATCATCACTACCTTCCTCCTCATTAACCACTGCCCCACCTTCACAAACTTCCTCATTACCCTCTACCTCATCTGCTTGATTAACTTCTACATCATCATCATCATCCAACTGGCCACCTCTATGAACGAGTAGTGCATTACTCTGTTCCACTTCAACGTGCAATGTAAATTTTTGGGTATTCTAATGTAAACCAAATAGACTCATCAACTCGTAGTCCCTTGTAATTGTCCATACTTGTCGAGGGATTGAATTTAACACCATGTATAACAACAATAATGTTTGATTAGCTGCCCACTTTGACATGGTTGTAAAATCTTCTAAAATAGATAAAATTGAACATTTATCTCTCTCAACTGGAATTGTCTTACTTTGCCAATACATATATTTCATATTGTACTTTGACTTCACAAGCTTCCAACATCCACCATGCACTAGAGTGATTCTCCATGGAGGCTCCTCATCCATCATTGATTACCTAAAATGCACAAATAATATCAATATAGACAAGTAAATTATGTTACTCAAAACAAAATGTCACATCCCAGTAAAAAAAAAAGTCACAGCCTAATTATATTGAAAGTGAACTAGCCAATTCACCTAAAACTCAATCAAAGCCTAATTACATTGAAAATGGCACTCTCTCTAATATTCTGTAACAGAGGACATTGATTCATTGGAATTGTAATGATGATTTTTAAAATTAAATGTGATGAGCTTTAAATCTAAATGACAACATGTATGCTTTTTTTTTTTTTTACATACCTGTTCAATGCACTTGGCGGAGGTGAACGGATTGGTTGGAGAAGTGCTCGCCAAAGGTGAAAGACTGGTCAGAGAAGGGCTTGCCGAAGATGAACGGACTGGTAGGAGAAGCGCCCGCCGAAGCTGAACGGACTGGTCGGAGAAGATGAACAGATTGGTCGTACTAAAAAAATTTGACAAGGGTTTTAGGTTAATGAAAGTTTTTTTTATCAAATTAGGATTTTTAGTAGAGGCATTATTGTCAATCCATCATTTAATAACAGATTCCGTGAAACAATAATTCATTTAGGTTTTTTATAAATCCATTTAGCATTTAAAGGGGGTTTATAATAATATTGTGTTTTGAAGGGGTTTTTTTTAATAATTTGCATGTTTTAGGAGGGGTGGAAACTAAATAACCCTTGAATTTTTCATTATATCTTTGTCTTAAAGTCCGTTTAGAAACATAGATTGAAAAATAGCTTTCAGAATAAAGTTGCTTTTTAAGATGATTTTAGACTTTAACTTTTTTAGAATGCTTTTTTTTAATTTATCAATCATTTTGTCGACTAATCATTTTGATATGCCTTTTAGTATAAAAGATTATGAAGTTACATCTATACATATTTTTTTTATATGAACCTCTATATTAGTCTTTCGAATTTTATTTGTCACTTGTGTTTTAGATTGTTAGATATTCAAATTTTTCATTAAAAAAAATTAGTACTCAATGAAAATATATCCAAAGTATAATAAATAAAATGAGCAAGTTCGCGTACACATGACTAGTTTAATACAAGCCAACAACCATTAATTCACAAACGTAACATAAACAAACTGATATAAAACCACACCTTTCCATGAACTTAAAACCTCTCTTCTTACCATCATTTTGCACATGTTGGTCACCAGTAAAGAGTGGATATGTTTCTCATGGGGGATTGAAAAAAACTGATGTTTTCCACCATCCACCCGATCCCATTTCATCACGAACTAGCATTCCCTCCTCTTCCTCACCTTAGCCAAGAACCCATTCTTCATGTGAAGTATGATCGATAACTTCGGCTCCACGATGTGCCCCTCCACCGCCTCGACTTCAAAGTTGTAGATCATCGCTGCCACGATGATCTTCATCTGCGTGAATGCCATGTCTTTCCCCAAACAAGTCCTCGGCCCCGCGTTAAAGGCCAAGAACTTATGCGATGGCTCATACTTGATTTTGCCGCGCTCCGTTATCCACCGCTCCGGCCTGAACTCCTCGCAGTCCTTCCCCCACACCCCCTCCATGCGACCCATTGCGTACGTCGAGAACAGGATTTCGGTCCCCCGCCCGACCGAAACACCGCTCGGAAGCACGTCCGCCTTCGCAGCCCACTTGTGCTCGAACGGCACGGGCGGGTAGAGCCTCAACGCCTCGGACAGCGCCGCGTGAAGGTATACCAACCCGCGCAGGCTCTCCACATCGAACACCTTGGTTTGCTCATCAGCCTCGCCAAACCTCGCCTTCAATTCTTCATAAATCTTGGTTTCTACGTGTGGGTTCTTCGACACCAACCAGAAGAACCAAGCCAAGCCTGCGGCGGTGGTGTCCCTCCCCGCGATCATGAAATTCAATACCGAGTCGCGCAAGAACTTGTCGTCGCAACCTTTTTTTATGTAGGTTGAAAGCATGTTCGGCGATGCGTCGCCCTTCGCTTCTCTTCTTTCTTGTATCTTTCGCGTAACGTACGCGTCGATCGTCTCCTGCGCCGATGCGAGCTTCCTCTCGTGCCCGACATTGAGCCACCTCATCAGCTTCCACCACCGCATTGGAATCACGTGCCGGAGAAAAATTGCCTCCTCGATGTCGTCAATGGCGCGAGCAAAGGGCACCCGCGGAAGCCCATCAGAGAGAGAATCCGGGTCGACCCCGATTACGAACCCGCACGTCGTGTCGAACGTGAGTCTCAAAAACACGTCCTGCAAGTAGAGGTACAATTTTGGTTGGCAAAATGAATCCAAACCTGCCCAAACCTTATTTTTGGGGGGTTTTTGGCCAATGAATTTTTTTTTATTATTCAAGTATGAATTGAAAAATTTATAAATTGATTTAAATTTGATTATTTAGATTTTATTTTAAAAATATCAAATTAATCTAATCAAACCAAATCAAATTTAAACTCATGATTATATTAATATTTATTTAAATCATTACTTTTATATTAAAAATTCCACTTTCATTCCATTATACCACAAATATCAATAAAAAATTATTAATCTATACATTAATAAACGTCAGTTCCGTTCAGTTTGATATGAGTTGATCAAATAATTTCAATTCGATTTTTTGTTTTAATAATTCAATTTTTAATAATTCAATTCTATTTTGATTTAGTTTAATTTTTATATTATATATAATTATAATTCGGTTCAATTTGAGCCTACAATTAATCAAACCAAATAGATTGAATTGCACCCATACCTGCAAGTCCATGGCTTCCCCAAGCCCCGCCGCGCGCGCGAGCATGGGCACGAGCGCGCGCTCCACTTTCCCCTTGCTCATCTCTGCCACGAACCCCCTGAACTTGGCATCCACGAACAGCCCGTGCGCGGCCTTCCTCTGCACGGCCCACGAGTCCTCGTCAGCAACGAATATGCCGTGGCCGAGGACGTCGAAGATCTCCGCGAAATCGGGGCCCTTTGGGTAGTCGGCGAAGCTGGAGGTGAAGATGTGGTTGATGTTGGCGGGGTCGCATGTAATGACGAAATCGAGCTTTGATAGGAGGGGCGGCCCTTTGAAGAAGAAGGTGAGGCCGGTTTGGCGGAGGAGGTGCACGGTCCAGTCGTGGAGGCGATGGAGGTTAACGAGGAGGCCCGGGAGCATGCCGAGCACGGGCCAATTGATCGGGACGCCCCTCGGCGTGCTGAGGCATCGGCGGAGGAGGAGAAAGGACGATAATGCGAGGAGGATTTCTGGGTAGGACTTGAGGAGGCCTAGCATGGTTTTTTTTTTTTTTTTTTTTTATTAGGCCTAGCATGGTTTTTGCAAGTGCAACTTATGTGGATGACATTCTTGTTACGCATATTGGGAGATCCAATTAAATAAGGGCAATTTTCGAAAGTGACACTGATATTTTTTTATCCCGCTTAATACGTTTTGTTTCCTTGCCTGCACTCGAGAAGCGTCCTCCGCATAATACATAATTTTCTATCACAATGTACGAAAATTAATTTTTTTTTTTTTTTCTAAAAGAATTTCAGTAGTGCATCTAATTGTATACTGTACTTTTGATTGTAGTATATGCATTACTGGGTGATTATATATATTTTTAATAATAACGGTGAGGGTTGTTATTGGGGACGTAGATAGTACTAGACAAGTCATTTTTCTTATTTCTATTTAATCTTACGTAAATTGTCCAGATACCCCTGTAGCTAACCCTCAATTCTTTTTTTGTCCCCAGCTTTTAGAAAAAAAAAAATTTATCCCTGGAGCGAACACCTAATTTTTTTTCTACCTTCATCCATTTAATTCCCCCAGTTCCACAAAATCATAGTTTCCCCTATGTAAGTGCATATATATTTTTTGTAACTTGTATAACACAAAATGTAACTTCTATAAATATTATCTGTAAATGCATATTATATCATGCAAAAATGATAACTTGTAAAACACTAGAGAAATATACATTAATGCATAACATTAATATATATGTGGTTTTTAGATTGTCATGGAGTACACACTTGTTGATGTTTGATCTATTTGAGTGTTTGACTAATTATTGCATCTCTAATATAGTTTGAACTGCGCTTTCTTTCTAATGATGTACATTTGTTAACTCGAAGATGTAATAATGGATTTGATTTCAACCAAAATGACATGAAGATGATCAGATTAAATACAACATCTTAGTTCATTAGGGTAAGAAAAGAACATTGGAATACAAACATTAGATGAATTCAAGTGTTTTGATGTATTTATTGTGATAAAATATTTTCAGGCATTAACGTATGTTTCTCTAGTGTTTTGCTAGTTAGCATTTTTATATGACATGCATAGTAATGCATTTACAGATAATATTTACAGAAATTACATTTTGTGTTCCAAAAGTTACAGAAAACATATATACAGTTACAAGGGGAAAACTGCGATTTTGTGGTGCCGGAGGAATTAGAAGGATAAGGGTAGAAAAAAAAATTAAGTGTTTGCTGCAGGGGTATAAAAAAAAAATTTCAAAGGCTGAGGGCAAAAAAAAAAATTAAGGGTTAGCTGTAGGGGTATTTGGGTAATTCACCCTTTAATCTTTGAAAAGGAAAAATGACCAAAAAATCTCTTACAAGTTAAAAATACCCAAATTAATCACTTTTTAAAATTATACCTGAAAAAGTCTCATTTCACCATTTTAAAAACATAAAAAACTAACCTAGCCTTATGTAATTAGATCTTTAACATCCCTCTAACCCTTATTAGGTTATTCCACACCAAAAACCTATTTTTCCTATAAAACAACAATCTCTCTCTATATGACCCAAATCAATCTCCTTAGAAGTTTTGTTATTATATATCATATTGTGTGTTTTTTATATATATCTTACATGATGTTGTTTATCTTTTTTTATTATGTATAATCATAATATTTAATTTAAATCTATATTGTACCCCAATGCAACAGATAAGATTTTAGTGTTCTAAATCTTTATTTACATTTTATTTTTTTTTTAGCTATTCGCATATTTTTATGGCATCATTAGTACATATCTTTTTTTTTTAAGAAGCATCAACATTTAATGAAGTTCATCATAAAAAAATCAAATTATATTGGTACATATCTCACAAAATCCATCTAATCACAAAGAATTTAGAGTGAAAAAAAGTTATCCATGAAAATGTGTGAAATACATTAACAAAATTAAGAGAGTAAAGGACAGGCCTATTTGTGTGTCACGCCTTCTGTAAGAAAAGGATCAGGGACAAACAAGCGAATGTAGCTTTCCAAGCTTGACCGTAAAGTCAGCCACGGGGAGTCCATTCGATATCAAAAAAATAAAAATTTAAAAATAAAAATAAAAGTAAAAATTAAGAGGGTAAAATATTTTAACAAAGTTAAGAGGTGTAAAATATGTTAAGGATCTAATTACACAAAGGTACATTAGTCTTTTGTGTTTCCAAAATATTGAAATGAGACTTTTTTTTTTTTTGTATAACTTTAAAAAGTGATTGATTCTGGTATTTCTAACTTCTATAAGACTTTTTTAATTATTTTTCTTTTAAAAAATTGGTCTTCAATCAATTTTAATTACAAAACTAACCCTAGAATCGGTTTGACCAAATATCAATATGTAATCACCTATATGTCCATGGAGATTTTTTATACTTATATTTCACTTTTAAAATTCTTAATCAGGTGAAAATATCTGAAAGGATTTTAAATTTAAAATAAAATGTAATTTTCCATCTCATAATTACCCATTCGAAATTCAAATTTTAAAATTAGACATTAGATTTTTAAAAATATCCTTGATAAAAGAAATGTGATTCAGAATCACATGTAGGTGATTTGAAAATGGGTTTGAGAATTTTTTTTTTCTCTAAAAATTGAGTTTGCAGAAAATTTATCTCTTTACAAATTATAAAAAAGCTAGCTTCTAGTTTTTTTTCTTTTAAATGTGTCTGCATCTTTTAACTAAACTTTAGTTTTATTTTTAAAAACCTGTTTGGGGAACTCAGTTTCCTCCAAACTTAAAAACCCTCCAAACCCATTTTTAAAGAGGGCCTTAAAATGATTCGTATCTTCAGACAAAAAAACAGGTGCAGGAAGCGTGATTAGTTATCATGTTTTTAATAGTAAAATTTTAAAAAACTAAAATAAAAGGGTCAGCATTGATGTGGTTCATTAAAGGGTAAATTTTGTCATTAAAAAAATAATGGGGCTAAAAACGGAAATTGCCCATTGAATAATAATTGGCTTGTTTTTCTCCCAGCCGTGTAAAAAAAGGTAATAGCTGTCGACGGACGTCTATAAAAACAGACCAAACCCCCTATTTTTTCTATCCCCTCACCTTTTCAAAAAAAAAAAATTTACGTATCCATGTAACAAACACCAAATTTTTTTTTATCTTCATCCTTGTAATTCTCTCATCCCCACAAAATTTCATATTCCTCCCGTAAGTGTGTATATGTTTTCTATAACTTGGATAACAGAAAATGTAATTTTTATAAATATTATCTGTAAATATGTTATTATGTCATGTAAAAATTGTAACTTGCAAAAAAACTAGAGGAACATACATTAATGCATAACATTAATATATATGTGGTTTTTATATTGTCATGAAGTACACATTTGTTGGTGTTTGATTTATTTGGGTGTTTAACTAATTGTTATATCTCTAATATAGTTTGAACTGCGTTTTCTTCATAATAATATATGCTTGCTAACTCGAAGGTATAACAATAGATTCAATTTTAACAAAAATGACATGAAGATCATCCGAGGTAATACAATATCTCAGTTCATTAGGGTAGGAAAAGAACTTCGAAATGCAAATATTCGATGAATTCAAGTGCTTTGATGTATTTATTGTGATAAAATATTTTCAGTTTTTGCATTAACATATATTTCTCTAGTGTTTTGTAAGTTACTATTTTTACATGACATGCATAATAATGCATTTATAAATAATATTTATAAAAATTACATTTTATGTTATGCAAGTTACAAAAAAGCCATATACACTTAAGGGGGAAACTGCGATTTTTGTGAGGTTGGGGAAATTAAAGTGAAGAGGGTAGAAAAAAAATTAAATATTTGTTACAACAGTATAAATTTTTTTAAAAAAAGATTGGGGCATAAAAATGATAGATGGTTGACCGCAAGGTTATCTGGACAATTAACCCAAGAATTTATTATATAGATATGAAACTGAAAGTGACTTTTCATGGGCAGGATCCGAGGGACCTCAGCTTTTGTTTCTTTGACGACGTGGTGGAACCTGCCGGACTGCTTGGGTAGGATTGGGTAGGATGTCTTTTTCTACTTTATTTTGAAGGTTAAATAAGGGGCATTAATGAATTGAAATTAGTTGTATCATAGTGCAGTGGGTGAGTTTCATAAAGAGATACGTTACACTTCATATTCTTTTCAGAGTATCATGTATCTCGTTAGTCTCTTACTTTATCAAAATATATATCTCAATAAAATTTATTTTTATAAATACATTCAATTTATCATACTATACATTTCACATTTTATAAAATTATATGCGTTATTAAATGACATATATGATTTATTTAAAAATAAAAACATATATGATCTGGATTTTAAACTGTAAAATAAATTGAATATAACATTTTACTTTTCTTTCATAAAGGGTGGTTCCTATGATTTGATTACTCAAGGCAATTAGATAAGGGGTATAGATCAATTGAAAAGGTTGCATGTAATCATCAATTAAAGGGCATTTGAAAACGCGATTTGTTCTGTTCTATTTTTACAGAAAGTTAACAACGTTAAACTTGTTTCTAAAATGTCTGTAATTTTAAATAATTAATTAAAAAAATGTGACTTTAAATTTTTTTATTGTAAATTCATTTTAAAACAATATAAAAAAACAAACAAAAAGAGAATGCTTTAGGGGCTGTTTGGCTAGAGGAATAGGGGTGGAATAGGGGTGGATTAGGGAGGAATAAGGCAAAAAAAGGCGTTTGGGTAGAGGGAATAAAGGGGAATAACTATGCGGAATTAAGAGAGAATAAGCTAGTATTTGTATTCCAAGTCCACCCATGGAATTGTGTTATTCTTTCACTGGAATAAGGGGATCCACCTATCAAATCATATGTCATCACATCAAATTACCTGTCATCACCTCTTATACATCAATGGGGCTCACATGTCAAATCAACTTTTTATACATTATTCACATCTTATTCTTCATCAACCAAACACTCCAACCTTTATTATTATGTTTCTTAATGAGAATAACTGAAAACACAACCAAACACAAAATCTCTTATTCCATTGATAAAGTCAACAATTCCTGGAATAGGTATAAACCCCATAATAGCTTATGTCTCTATCCAAACGGGCTCTTAGAGAATTAGCGTACGGTTTGGTCGATTGTGCTTTTGTAGGAAATCAAAAGTTGTGAATGTATTTTTAAAATGCCTCCAATTTTGAATGATAAATTGGAAAGTATGACCCAACTTTTTCGTTATAAATGTTACTTCAAACAATTTTATAAAAAGAGCACACAGATTTATAAAAAGAGCGTTGATACACGCAGTCCTTTTTGCAGCCTGTTTTACAGTCTCATACGCTATGATAATGTAGTATATACTGCACTATTATAGTATATGGGTCCTATCATAGTATATGACCCAAATTTTCTTTCTTCATTTTTTCATTATGAAAAAAAATACACTAATGTATCTCAGTATATACTTAATTTCATATAACAGTATACACTTCAAAAGATAAATGTATGATTTAAAATAAAAAAAAATAGGATGGACTACAATTGGGGCTGCAGTGGGGGCTGTGTGTATCTTTTTCCTTAAAAAAAAAGAGAGCCTATTCTAGCTTTTGGGGAATTAATGCAGCATTAGAGCAATAAAGAAATATAATAAACATAATAAAAAACAATTCTCAAAGATAATAAAAAAATTGAAATAACTCTCAATATTATTGATGGAAAATGTTAATCTCTCTTAGATTACAAGTCACTGCATATATGGACTCAATTTTGATCAATTAGGACAATAATTAAATCAAAATACAGATTTATTAAAAATAAAAAATATTAATCAAACATAACAAAGCTATTTTGAGGTCCTAAAACTTCGTCTAGCAATCAATTTTGATATTTATAGAAAGAGAAAAAGCCATGAGAATTATTACTATAAATAGCAAATCTGCTTATTTAATGGCTTTAATGATGAAGTTGGCCAAAATATGCATAATTAGTGGCAATAGCAACTTATCCCGTTTTCACAACGAAGTAGTATACCTCTGCATCAAATTTCATCATATAAGGTTCTTGTAGTCTTATTTTAAATGACGAAGAAGAAGATTGGGGTGCTTGTAATCAAGGAAGAAGATTCGAAATATTTTGTGAAGGGCTCGAAAAAGTATTTCTTATAAACTCTATCTGTGATGATAAGTTAACAATTGGATTTTGAGACCATCTGATTTCATTCATGTCCATTGTTGAGCTATTACACTTATTTTTCCACTTCTTGGATTAATCTGGTGATCCAATCATTTTAGGAACGTGCCGGTCATTTGTTGTACATTAGAGATATCAATTTTTTTATAAAAAGAAATTGTGCTTTTTGAGAGTATTAACCTTGTTCCGAAAGATATTGCTTCGATTCGCATGTGATTTTTATTTTTTTGGAAGAGAGTATATACAGTTGCTTGATTATATCTTCTTTTGTGTACGTGTGTACGTGTGTTTTATTGGATTGTACAGTCGTAACCACTTGTTTGCTGGGGCCTTTAAAAAAAAAAGTTACACTGGCATGTGGGGAGGGTGGATTGTAGTTTCACAAAAAATAAAAATAAAATAGTACTATATATTATATAGACTTGTGTATAACTTCACACTTCTATTTAAACTTTTATTTATGAAATGGGGGTAAATTGTAAAACATAAAAAAATCATGCTTGGTGTGTGTAATTACAACTAAGGTCTTATTTAAAATGAATTTTTAAAAACAGCTTACACTAATGTTGATTAAAATAATTGATTCAAGAAAAGCTTATACAAGTTTTTTTTTTCCATAAAAATCCTGTTGAATTACAATGCATAAGAGTCAAAAGTTTAAAAAATTAAAATTCAAAATATATCAATTTGAAATTGTTTATTTAAAAATTGATTTTGCAAAAGCAAAATCCATTTGATAATTTGTTCAAATTAGCTAGGGTCTAATTTTTGGTGTAGATTAGCACCGATACGCTCTAAAGAATATAATGCAACTATATATGTCAATAATCAAGTTCCCTCGTAAAACTATTGACTATTATTTGAAATTTACTGATGCATAGGATAAGGTTTAACCAAAAATAAAAAGAAAACATATATGTACCCAAAAACAAAAAGATAAACCGTCCACACGTGAAACTCATCCACTTTAACATGGAAATCAACCTCACTCACTTTCTAGCTATTCATTTCAAAAATGTGATCCTATTATGTAGTTCACATTAAAACACGTCTCTAAAGAAACAAAAGCCACAAGTTCTCTCGTCCTTTCTTTGCAAGTCTCTTTGAAGTTGTCCTTGCAAGTCTCTTTTAAGTTGTCTTTCTTTGAAGTTGTCCTTGCAAGTCTCTTTTAAGTTGTACAATTATGCAGTTGTCGATCATCTCTCTGTCACCGTATGGTTCAATCATTCAATGATCTACAATTGTTACTGTTTTACACAGTTAAGAAAAACATCATCGGATTAGGCTCAATATGCGTTAGATGATTAAGTTAAAGACATCTATATTTTAATAAATATAAATAATCTCATATAAATTTATAAAAATTGGGATAGACACAAGATAGAATATTATCTATAAACTTATAAAAACCTAATTATCATCATCCGATTAAATTTTCATTCAAATTTGATAGAATATTTTATCACCATATAATTGTGTAAATATTATAGTTTTCATAAACAATGATAAAAACAAATGACTCCATGCAAAGATCAAATTATTTTTTTAAGACTTTTTTTTTTCATTTCTATTGAGGTATTGTTTGAAAATGGTTATAAACTTGAGGATAATTTAATCATTTCATGGTTATAGATTAAAGTTAAGTAAGGAAGGTTGTGTTATGAGTAATTTTTATTGAAACTAGGCAGTGGCGGCTCCATGAATTGTTATAAATGGGGTGGTCATTAAACAGAATAAATTTTACAAAATTTTAAAAAAATCTATTCTTATCACATATATATAAAAAACATAAATTTTTCTTTTAAAAATATAACAACTTATATTAATAAAAATAAACCATCAAAATTTTCAATATATAAACTTTTACAATTTTTCTTCGGCGAGATTTTATATTTTGAGATTGTTGTATGATAAATTCATTATCAACATTATCGAATATGTCTTTTTCAGTGCATGTGACCAAACAATCATTCGACTCTTCATGATTTTCATTTATGAAAAAGCTCTTTCAACTCTTGCAGTCTCAACCGATAAAATCAATGCTAACCTCAGAAGCAGATACACTAATGTAGATATGAGGTGTTTTTTTGTCTCCACCAACTTTCTATCAAAATCACAAATTTCTTTTAATTATAAACAATTCATGATTAGATATCTGAAACATAGTAAAAAGGTGAGATTGGGAACGCGAGCAACAACAATGGGCGCGTCCGTCCATCCATTGGTGATCGGCGCATCTATTTGTGTGTGGGAGATCAACAAATCCGTTGATAAGGGATCCCAGAGGCTGGCTTTTTTTTAATATGGTATTTTAGGGTTCCATTTTTTCATTCTTTTCTAATAGAGTAATGGGTAAAGGGTTTTTAATGAATAATACTCTGAAATCTGGGCCAATTTGTTTTTTAAATTAATGGGCTGGTTTGTTTTCCTCTAACGTATCATTTACTTTTACAAAATTATAATGGGTCAAACTTGAATTAAACATCGTGAGTGGGCTAGTTTATTTTTTATTTTTTTAAGTTCATGGTTTGACCCCACTGTTGAAAGGGTGGCGCCGCACCTGAAACAAGGGATGTATATAAGTTTTTGTGAGTGTTTAAGGACTTGTACGTCTGCCCCAACTTTGATAAGGACTTATATGGGATTAGCCATGTTTGCGAGGACTTAGATGTTTTTAACCCTAGATTATTTTATTGTTCAACACAATCATGATCGTCCCATGTTATTGAGTCATTATGACTGAAATATTCTATAAGATTTCAATATTAAAATTAATTTCATTTTCATTTTTAGGATTCAATTAAATTAAGATTAATTAAATTCTAACATTTTCTTTTTTAGGGATTCAATTAAATTTTGTGTCTCAAAATGACAAGATCGGACGGTTATGATCGCATTTGCAGGGGTGGATCCAAGACAATATTTTGGGGTCGGCTATATTAAATATTAATATAGAAGTTTTTTTGTTCTTCTATTTGATGTAATGATTTTATATACCAAATAATATGATTTTCAAAAGCCATATATTCATGAAGAAATAAAAAATAAAATATTGTTAATGTTAAACACTTTGATTTTTAAAGAATAAAAATCAAATATGAACTCATCCTACATCTATATAACAAAATTTACATTTAATCGACATTACATTAAAACTTAAGATAATATTTATATTTTTTAGAAAAAGAAAAACGGTGTGAACTGCAAATGAGTTTACAGAAGATGCAAGACATATAATTTTTCTTCTTTTTTTTCGGTCTCAATTCCAATCCCATATGTATTGATAGAAAATAACTGGAGCATATACTCACATTAACAATATATATGTTTTAAGAGAAATTGTTTACATTTTAATAAATGCATTCATTCAATTTATTAAAAAAAGATGCTTCATTTTGTATAAAAAGAGTGTATCTCATTAGATGAGGTATATAGTATTTTTAAAAAATTTAAAACACGTGAGACTGAAAATTAGGGTTAAAAAAAGACAATACAAAACATTATCTTAATACATATCACAAATAAAAAAATTCCAAAATTACAAAAGTTCGCCTCTGTGCCTTGGACTTAACCTGGACCCGGGAAAAACAAAGTGAAAATGGCCCAACCAACAAGTTACCCCATGATGCTTCTGCTTCTGCAACCTCCTCTTCTTCAAGGATGGCTAACTTCTGAGGACCATCAATGGTTTCGTTTTACTATTCTAAGAAAGATATTTAGATATTTTCAATGTTTATCTATATTTTTAAAAAATATTAGTACATCATCAATATAGACAATGGAAAAGGAGCTCTGAGATGTAACTAGTCAAAATATAATATTTGTTTAAGTCTTTGAATTCAATCATTTTATCCAAAATCAAATGATATCACACACAGTATAGGAAAGGATAAAAGTCCTATTTTTAAATGAGTAACATTAGGCCATATTCTCATATTCTTAACCCATAATCCCCAAACAAACATAATTCATAAACAATACCATCCCCCATTACAGACGCACCAAAAAACACTAGTGACCTCTCCTCCTCCTCCTCCTCACCCTAACCAACAACCCATTCTTCAGGTGAAGAACAATCGACACCTTGGGCTCCTCAACGTGCCCTTCCACCACCTCCACTTCAAAGTTGTAGATCATATTAGCCACGACACGTAAACGCCATGTCCTTTCCCAAACACGCGCGCGTGCCCACGTTGAATGCGAAGAACTTGCATGACGGCTCGTACCTCACCATGCCCTGCCCCGTGATCCACCTCTCCGGCATGAACTCCTCGTAGTCCACCAAGTACATCGAAAACAACACCCTCATCCCTGCCCCAACCTATACGCTTGGAATCATCCACCTTCACCACGTGAAGGTATACCAACCCGCGCAGGCTCTACGCATCGAACACCTTGTTCGAAGTTGCAAACCAAAACGTGAAAGATCTCAGCAAGTGGTGAGAGTGGTGTGGTATATATCAGAAACACTAAGTAGTATAAGAGGGATATCAACACACCTTGGTCTGCTTATTAGCCTTGCCAAACCTCACCTTCAATTCTTTATATATCTTGGTTTCCAACAATGGGTTCTTCGACACGAACCAGAAGAACCAAGCCAAGCTAGCACCGGTGGTGTCCCTCCCCGTGATCATGAAATTGAAGACCATGTCACGCAAGAACTTATTGTCGTGCTCTTTTTTAAGGTAAGGATAGTTTGTGAGCCCCCTGCATTGGTATCAAGGATGTAGTTGGCATCATAGTTCGTGAGTCCCCTACACTGGTATCAGGGATGTGGTTGACATAATAATTAGTGAGGCCCCTACACTATTAGTTCCCCAAGAGCCCCCAAGTAGGCTTGTCAACGGGTCGAGTCCAGACCCGGACCCGATCTAACCTAGACCTGATTACATGTGTAATATACCCGACCCAATTTGGACCCGACCAGGTGGACCCGAACATACAAACGGATCGGGTCCGGATCCACCCCGCCCCGACCCGTTGGATCCGAGACCCGACTGTTTTATTAGTATATGCTCATATATTACAAGACTATTAGTATTAGTTGACCCATAATTTTGTTTCTTATTTATCAAGTTACAAGTATAAGTTTTAACTTATTTTTGTATCCATAAGTCCATAACCAATCCCATAAATCATAACTCATAACCAACCAAACCCACCTATTGACAAGCCTTATTAGTTTATTAGCTTTTGAATTTGTATAATTAATTGGTTTGTTGCATGATTTATGTTCATTGTTTAGGTTAATATGTTAATGTTTATTGTTTTGAATGTTGTTTAGATTAATATGTAGTATCTATTATTTTGGACGTTTACTTTGTGATACAAATAACCATTAGCTCTCCCTGTTTAGATTTTTGTTTATTTTGAATGTTATATGTTAGTGTTTATTGTTTTAAATTGTACAAAAATATGTTCAAATATAATTAATGTCAGGACACCAGTTTAGAAAGCTCAAAACTAATGCTTTATACAAAATTTTCATAATAGAATGATAAAGCAAACAAATTCATGAGCTCTCCATTTTTTTATTAACCATATTCGGGTCAGGTCAGGTCAGACCCGGACTCAAGTCGGGTCCGAAAGGTTCGGGTTCACATTTTCAAGGACTTGCCGAGTCCTAGGTTGGACCCAAACCCGCCGGGTCTGACAGGCCTACCCCCAAGGTCCCCCTTCTGGGGTGAGGTTGAGGGTGAGATGAAGTCACGTCGTCACACGTTGCTATTGGTGGTTTAGGCTTCTCTCTCCTTTTCCTTAGAAGGGTGTGCATTGATGATTTATGCTTATTGTAGAGATTGAGGGATTCTTGCGAGCTTGTAGCTCACCCCTCGTGTGTTGTTTTCTTGACCAGGGGCGGCTAAGCTGAACGTGGAGTTGAAGCATCGTTTAGGCATGGTCTTGCATGCATGGAGCATCCCCCCTTTTGATCAGCGTCTGTGAGGTTGTCAGGAGTCCTACTCTTGTGTGTGATTTGGTAATCGTGCTTGTCGCACATGGTGTTTTTGCTTGGACTAGGCTCGTGCTCTGACAAGACTTAGATTGGGTTGAATCATTTTATGCTCTGTGAAAATTTTTGCTCGGCCTTTATTGGCTTTGAGGTTACGTTATATGCTTTCGCTGTGTTAATCTCTCTAACTATTACTATTTGCTTTAGTTATCTTTTTTTCTATTGTGGATTATTGATATTAATTATGTTGCTCTCTAAAGCTAGTCACTTTGGGGCATAGCAGTTGCACTCTCATACAAACAAATAAGCCTTATTCAATTTACAGCCAATGTATGATAATTCATAAAAACAACATAGGCCCCGTTTGTGTTGGAGGTGGAGACCTCGACGATGGCATAACACAGGGGAGCAGACCCGTGGTGGGCGAAGCATATATTAAGGGAGATGGGAAACGTAGGAAAAAAAAATAAGACAATGTGTTTTTGTTATCAATGCGAATGCGAGAAACCCATTTGTGTGCGCAGTTGCATCCGTCGGTGTCAATGCCACCGCTCCCAAATGCCTAAGTCAAACAAGGCCATAGTAGCAATAAAAACTCAATACAACCACATCATCATCATACACAATGCATCATGAATAACTAGCTATATATAGCTAGCAATCCCTCCTCTTCCTCACCTTAGCCAAGAAGCCATCCTTCATGTGAAGGACAACAAATATCCTTGGCTCCACTACGTCCCCCTCCACCACCTCAAATTTAAAGTTGTAGATCATCGCCGCCACGATGACCATCTTATGTGTCAATGCAATGTCTCTCCCCACACAACTCCTCAGCCCCTCGTAGAAGAACAAGAACTTGTTCACAGGATTGTACTTCACCGTGCCGTGCTTCATTATCCACCACTTCGGGTTGAACTCCCCGCAGTCCTCCCACCACACCTCCTCCACCCAACCCATTGAGTACAACAAAATCAAGATCCGAGACCTCAGCTCCACCGAAACATTGCGTGGAAGCACATTGGCCTTTGCCGCCCACTTGTGGTTGAATGGCACGGGAGGTTAGAGCCTCAACGTCTAGCACAGCGCCACGTGAAGGTATACCAACCCTCGCAGACTCTCCGCATCGACATCTTGGTTTTCTCATTAGCCTCGCCAAACCTTGCCTTCAATTCTTTGAAAACCTTGGTTTCTATCGATGGGTTCTTTGACACCAACAAGAAGAACCAAGCCAATCCCACGCCAGTGCTGCCCCTCACGGCGATCAAGAAAGTCAAGACCATGTTGCGCAAGAACTTGTTGTAGTGCCCTTTTTGAAGGTACACCAAAAGCATATCCAGCGATGATGATGATAATGATGATGCTTCGCAATTTGCTTCTCTTCCAAGAAAGTAACGAAGAATACTGAGATCCTTTATTTGAAATTGACTACCGAGATGACGTTGAACAAGAGTAATACTAACTGAATCATCTCTCATGATGATCATATCATCCACATAAAGAAGTGGAATCACCCGGCCTTGCGATGGTGGTCGCACAACCAAAAAGTAATTATGAGAACTCTCAACAAAATCAGCTGCCATAATAACATTGCAAAAACGCTGAAGCCACGCATAGCGAGCCTATTTGAGAGCATAGATAGCGCAACGAAGGCAACAGACATGCTGAGGAGGAGTACGAAGGCTAGGACGTGGCTGCATGTAGACCACTTCTGGTAAATCTCCGTGAAGGAAGGCATTCTTCACATCCATATGAAAGAGAGGCCAGTAACGAGTGGTAGCAACGACAAGAAGAGTGCAAACAGTGGTATCTGAGCTATAGGGGTGAAAGTCTCTTCATAATCAATTCCATACTCCTATGTAAATTCACGTGTAACTCGGCAAACCTTATGTCACTCAATAGATCTATCAAGTCGATGTTTGACCTTAAAAATATCCATTTACAACTGATAGGCTCAACATCTACAGGGAGAGGAACAACATCCCAGGTAAGTCTCCAGAAATTCCTGAAACTCTTCATCCATGGCCTATTGTCACTCAGAGTGCTAAACTATCTCTTGATAAGACTAAGGTTCCTTATGAGCATGAATAGCTGTAAGATAAGCCTAAAATTTTGGAGAATAGGTAACGAGCGATATCAAATCGACTAGGGGTTCAACATAAAATTTGAAGAGGGCATGCAGCGAACGACACTCACGTTGAGGGTAACGAGCGATGGAAATCAGATCCACATCCAGAAAAGGTGCGTCAGGCGAGGGTGGCGGAGCAACAGGAAAAGTATCTGGTAGTGGACCAGGAGAAGCGGTCGAAAGGTCATGCTCGATAGGAGAAGATTCAATGGGATTAACTGCTTACTTTTCTTTTAGATTTCCACATTGAGTTTATGCCAAGTCTTGCCATAGAATCCTATAAGTTATTTATAAAGATAAATCTCTAATTTATTTCTCAAGTAATCTCCTAAACAAAATATTATTTTTTAGATTTTAGGAGATTCACTTTAAATGTTAATTAAGATCAGATTCATGTGAGTGAATATATGTGAGTTATGTGAGTAGTGCTTGAGACAAAAAACTTGGCTGTTTACAAAATTACAACTCCACTGAACAAAGAAAACATATGCATTTTTGGAATTGTAGTGAGATAGAAAATATAGATCTAATATGGTAGTGAGACAGGAAATATAGATTAATTCCCTTAACTCAACATCACAACTCTACTGAATAAAGTATACATATGCACTTCTGGAATTGTTTGAACAAGCAAATAAAACCAATAGATAATACAATAAAATCTCCCACCAATAGTGAATATGACAAAATTCTGGAAATACCATTTTCCAAATCTGTCAAGCCAACTCAATTGCTCATGAAACTCTTAAAATTGAAAATTTTAAACAAGCACAACTTTGACCACCAAGCACACAAAACTAGACAATTGAGCATCCACATATAATCTAAGGGAAAAAACACATCAATTAAAATCCAAGAAATAGAAAACCCATATTTTAATATATATATATATATATAGGGTTTTGGTACGGTGCAGAAATGCGGACGTGCTTTTAGATGCAGATCTGATCTCAACCGTTCGATCGGTGTGGATCTCATCTGACGGTTACGATCAGAAAGACCATTTGTGTTGGAGTTTAAGAACCAAAAGCCTATGAGGATCCAATCTCGACCGTCAAATCGGTGTGGATCTCATCTGACGGTCAAGATTAGAGAAACCATTTGAGTGGGAGTTTAAATCCCAAAAAACCCTCTCTCTCCTCACTCATTCTCGTCTCATCGATCTCGAACCCTAAAAATCGCCGTCCGCATCTTCCTCCATCACCCGCTCCTCCTCCTCCGGCCTTCCTCCTTCCGGCGACGCAAATCTAAGGCGACGGCGGTCCCTTCCTCACCGTGGCCCCTTCCTCCATCTCCGGCGTACTCCACCGCGGCTCCTTCCACCTTTGAATCCCACGGTAATACTGCCGGATCTTTTGCTTTGTTAATGAGTTATGGAATATTATATCAGAATATCAGTTGTTATGTGTGTGTTGTGAGAGAGAGTGGGGGTGAATAGGGAAATCTTCTGATTTGAAGGGATTTTGTTGTTTTTATTGCATTCTGTATATTGTATAACATTAGGATCATTTTAAGCTGAGCTCTTTTTTCTTCCTTGCTTTTGTGCATCTCATTTTTATACATCCATGACATGTATTGGTGACATATTAGTGTTGATTGGATTTTATTCAGCATTTGTGCTACAATATGCCATTAACACTTTTAACATGTCAGATTTCACCAAAAAAAAAAAACTTTTAACATGTCAGATTTCACAAATAGATGTCAAACTCGAATGGATTTTTTTTGGTTAGATTTAGGTTCCTTGCTTTTCAAGTGGATCCCCTCCTCTTACAATTTTTTTTTTATTTTTTTTAGATTTAGGTTGCTTGATTTTTTGAATTATACTACGGTTGTATGGAATTGAATGAGAGAAAATGCAAATTTTTTGAATGGGTATATCTGTATAATGGTGTGGAATATATCAACAAGCATGGGGAAGCTTTATCAAATCAAGAAAAATCACCAACATAAGAGGTGGGGCTTTCTCCTAATCCATTTTCAAATATGCATAGCCAACTTGTGGAACTGAAGATTGCCCAAGTTTTAATGAAGTTGGCTATAGAGGATATAAGGAGCGTATTAAAGCTTGTGCTTTTGTTCTTACTTGTTGTAATTTGTGCAATTTTATTTAGAACAAATGTGTAACTTTTGGTCATATTGTTATCATTTTGAATGTTGGTTCAGATTATGTAATGTTGTTGGTTCAGATTTTGTAATGAAACTTGATGGTTCAGCTTATGTAATGAATGGAATGTGTAATTTCTAAGCTCCCTGAAATATATTCTTGAATGGTTCTTTGCATGTTTATCTACCTATTTAGATGAGAATTGAGAAAGAGGGAAGAATTGCACTGATTTAAAATGCCTTTTAAGTTCATCAAATTTGGTCAATTCAAGTTTCCCCCAATCTGTCACATGAATTCCCAAATAGGTGGGTACTTGATTTGTTACCAGGAGTTCCAATTCCAACCAAGTCACATGGAATTCGAATTAAATGTAATTGTGTGTGAAATTAAATGTATGCAGACTGTAGTTTTTTTTTTTTTTTTTTTTTTTTGAAGAAAAGGTTGGCATTCGCCCTTGTATTAGATAGAAGAGGGAATGCCCAGGCAAGGGCTACAAAGACACTTGCCAAAAGAACAAAAACAGGAGATAAAATATAAAATTAAAAGGACTTCCTGTAGGGAGAGGACTGGAGTAAAAGAGGATTCTACCAACCAGTATCCCTAGATGAAATTAAACTACCCCAACACACAAAAACGCCCTTCCCTCATCACCACCCCACCTGCCCCCGCACAGGAACATCCCCATTCCACAATGAATCTCACCGCTCCCTCACAAATATTCTCCACATACGGATGGCAACCACGGAACACCACGAGATTTCTAGTCAACTAAATGGACCATAAGACAGCCAGGATGTATGCAGACTGTAGTTAAGGGTTGTATAATTATAGCCAGTGTTTAAGTTGGTGGTGCAGCACCTGGAGAGTTAGCATATGCAATCCTTGGCTCTTTGAGCTCTATCAATTTAGATTATATGGTGATTTTTTTTGTTTGTTGCACCAGAAATAAAAAGTCAAATTTGGTAGTGCAGCACCTGGAGAGTTGGCTTGTGCAATCCTTGGCTCTTTGAGCTCTATCAATTCAGATTATATGATGATTGTTTTTGTTTGTTGCACCAGAAAAAATTGTTCTTGGGTTCATCTGTATGATGCTCAGAGGGACTGAGCCAATTCAGGTCCACTGGAGAAATAGAAAAAGCATGTGTTCTGATGCATTTATCAATCCAAGAATTTTTATTTTTTGCATATCACCTACCCATGAAAGTCTGGATAAAAAGAGCCAAACATTCAAATTTACAATGAAATAAAAAGTCAAACTCGAATGGATTGTTCAAACAACAACAACAACTACTCCATTTCAATCACTGTCTAACTCCTCATCTTAACTAAACATGAAATTGAGAACATGAAATTGAAAGTGTCCTCCAAAGCTTTTGTCCGGCCATGTATACAACTATATGTCAAACAGCAACAACAGTAACAAAACAAGTTGAAATTCTACTACATTTGTCCCAACAAAAAGTGTCTTCAAAATCAGGCCCTCAAATGCTTTTGCCTTGCCATGTATACATCACAGAAGAACCAGTTTAACAATTAAAAAAAAAAAACATGAAACTGTATTAATTACAAACTCCAAAACAATGCTTTCATGAAACTATAAGAGTTCAAGCTCCTCAATATTTTCATGCAGTAATAAAAGACCTACCAACATGCAAACCAAAGATTAAGCATTTACACAGGGAATCATGTAGATGAAACATAACAATAAGATATGAAGTCAAGAAAAAAAAAATCACATTCAAATCAAAGATATGGGATATTGGGTGTCTCTATATACCGTAGAGTCTTATTGTGTGTTTTGTGCTAATCTGAAATATATCACTTGTATCAACAAATAAAAAAAGACATATATAACAATCTTAACAGAGAGTATTTAATTTAATCTTACATTTCTTTGAAGGGCCAACATTTGCTTCTCGAAAAAAATCAATTAAGGATTTTTTAATACCAGTAACCTCTCTATGAGACCTCAATAGATGTGTTTTACGAGGAGTGGATAATACATGAGCATGACCCTCAATGAAATCATGTATTTTCCATTTGCCATCTTCAGTTTTCCAAAATTGTATTGTAGCCTTACACCCTACTCTTATATGTCCTCGATTTCTTATTCTGATTTGTTTATTAACATCTGTGTTTTTTAATCCCTCTTTTGCACAAACCATATCTCTCTTAATCAATTCTTCTGTGCCTTACGATACTTAGTAGTAGATTTTTGAACACCAAATCCTGCTATTCTAGTATAAGAGGTGTAAAAATTTCTCTTCATTCTCAATTATGTCCAAACACATTCCAATAACTGGTTTTACGTTATCATCTATATCTGAAATCCAAACCCCATCTTCCTCAAATATCTGTTTAAAACTTTCAATAGTCTCTCCCTCATTAATACTCATCTGTTTAAAATTCAACAAATAGAGCGATGCAAATAAATTAATCATACACTATCCATAGATCAAACAAGTTGAAAACATGCAATCTACATGTTAGAACATGCATTCTACCGTGGTGATTTCCTGTGGTCACTACGGATTTTTCATTTTCGTGCGGCTTGTAAGCTGACCCGTCTGATCTTGGGTCCACCAAAAAATTAAAAAAAATAAGAATCTGTGTCACCCGGTCACCGGTCACACCTCTCTTGCGAGATCCCTCTCAGACTCTCACTTCTCCTCTCTCTTTCTCGATCCGTTTCTCTCGTTCTCCGCCCCTCTTTCACCCACTCCCCACAACACCCCCCCCCCCCTTCCCCTCTCACTCTCACTCTCCCTCTCCCTCTCCCTCTCCCTCTCCCTCTCAGACCCCAACCCCCTCCCCTCTTACTCTCACAAACACGTCAGATCTGATCGGAGATGCTGACATCGACGCGTCATATCTGATCCGTCGGAGGTGACGCCGCCGACGCACCGGTTTGATAGATTTTTACTTAATTGATGTTAGTGTTTACCTTGTGTTTAGGTTTTCCTTGATTTGAGTTTTTCGTACTAAGATATCATTATGTGATTTTGGATTTCACAATGTTCTATATTTTCTTGCTTTGTGTGATTCAGGATTGATTCAGTATTTGTTTTATTTTTTTAACAGTGATTTAGTGTTGATTCAACCATGATTTTGTTGTAGGGTAGGGTTTCTATGAATCTTTTCTCCAAAATAATTTTTTTAGGGTTCCTATGAATAATTTCCTTAACATTTTTGTTGAGAGCCTCAATGTTGGGTTTGTTTTTTGGGTCTACTATTTCTTACTTTGAAAGTATGGACTTGATTGAATTGTGTGTGGTTTTGGATCATGAGATGGTTAATTATGAAATATCAATTTATTAAAAGATCATGTTTCATGTATTTTTTGCTTTCACACTGATAATAAGTTTTTTTCCCCATGATATATTGTGTGGAAATCCAGTTTTAGAAGATTTTGAATGATGGATTTTGTCATTTTGTTGAGAATTTCCAATGTTGGGTTTGTTTTTGCTATTTCTTATTTTGAAAGCATGGATTTGATTGAATTGTATTTGGTTCTTTGGTTCATGAGATGGCTGCACGAGTAAGATATTCAAATATCATGTTTCATGTACATTGTTTGGATTCCCCACTATAATTAGTTTTTGAAACAGTTGGTTCTTCCATCTTTGGAAATTGGTTTATGAAAATGTTGGTTCTTCCATCTTTTGAAATTGGGTTTCTCAAAATTTATCCCTTTTTTAAGTCCAAAGCTCTCTGCCTTCTTCCAATCCATCCATAAAATCCAGCTTCAAGAATTCGCACAGAGGTGGCACGTCCTTGGTAATGCGACGCTTGATTAGTGAGACGAATCCACATAGGGACTTCTAGATTCAACAAGCAAGAGATGAAATCCACGCATTCGTCCAAATAAAATTCCTATGGGCCAGCTCCTTGTAGGGCTTCTAGAGTTGCAGAGTACTCATATAGATTACAAATACAATCTAAATTATATTTAAATTATAACAAATCATATTTAATCTTAATCATATCTTATACTAATCTAACATAAATGATAAAATGAACCTAACAAATAATAAACAAAATATGGCTAAAAACTACAGATTATCCATGAACGTTCATTTGATGGTCTTCTGCACAATCGAACGGCCAAAGTATTGTATTGGCCAAGGGTGCACTGCATCATGAGTCACATAGTGTGCATCATGTAAATCATTTGTTCCTTATCTTTTTTTTTATTGGTAATCAGAAGTAGTATTGCTGTAAAGTGAGAATTTGTACAAAATTCACAAAACTTTACAAAAGAATAAAACAAAAACCCAAAAAAGGGGGAATAGAGCACAAAGAGAGCTTCAATCACAACATTGAATCCCCTTGTGGCCTTGTGTTTAACTAAGTCCTCTGTTCCATAGTAGCAGAACTATAAGAATAGTTCAAATGCTTCAATTCATTCAATCACCTCACTCTCTTGAATCCTTCTGGTTGCCTATCCTCCTGAATAGCCACTACCAAATCCTGCCATAGCTGAGTTGGATGAATGATAGTTTCTTCCCTTGCAGATTGGTGAGCTGCAAGTATGCCCGCCGGTGAATTTCCCTCTCTATGGATGTGCGACACCTTCCAGACTTCAAGCTTTGCTAGAATGTGATGTGCACTTCTAAGAGATCGTAACGCTGACCATGGTATACTTCCTCTTCGAGTCAGCCAAGCCCGAGCTGTGATAGAGTCAGTTTCAATCCACAGTTTCTTTACCGAGATGGAGCAGCCTAGAACGACTCCTGGTTCGATTGTTCCTTATCTTGCTTTGATGACATAACCTTTTATATTGAATAGAAAAAAGAAAAAGAGTAAATAGGGAATTATATTAAATGGGTGAAAAAGATTGGTACAACCAGCAAGAGACTTCCATGTATTGGAAACGTGCTTATCTTTACTACATGAATCTGATCTTTATTTCATTTTTAGAAGGTTAAATGGGAGATGTAGAATCGAAGAGAGTTTTATCATAATAGTGATTCATAAGTTCTACCAGAAAAATAATAGTGATTCATAAGGGTTGAGAGAGAGATATATGATGGACAATTATTCAGATAATGATTTGTATCAATATCTTATATATTGAATAAAAACATCCACATCGACCACCACTCGCTTAGTCACAAAGTACGTATGTCTATAGCATACATTTGATAATGGTTCTACTTTGTGTGGCATGTATATTCGTGAATGATACTAGATAGTTATGATACGAATATGGGGATGGTTGTTTAGAGATATTCTGAACAATAATATGAAGCATATATATGATGGATAAATGTTCCGTTCGATATAAGTAAGTATTATCATTAATTAAACTTTTGAGAGTATGGCACTTGGAGCACCTGGGTCTACATGTAGGGCTTCGAAAGTTGGCCGCATAGTACTTCTCATGTAGATTACAAATAGAATCTAAATCATATTTAAATTATAACAAATCATATTTCATCTTAATCATATCTTATGCTAATCAAACATAAATGATAAGATGAACCTAACAAATAATAAACAAAATATGGCTAAAAACTACATATATGATTATCTATAACTGTCCATTTGATAGCCCTCTGCACAATCGAACGGTCAAAATTCTGTATTGGGCAAGGGTGCACTGCATCATGAGGTGACCTAGCTAGTTTACTTCATGTAAATAATTTGTCCTACCTTGCTTTGATGACATAACCTTTTATATTGAATAAAAAAAGATAAAGAGAAAATAGGGAATTATATTCAATGAGTGAAAGAGATTGGCACAACCAGCAAGAGACTTGACATGTATTGAAAAGATATTTATCTTTATTACATGAATATCTTTAATTAATTGTTAGAAGGTTGAATGGGAGATGTAGAATTGAAGAGAGTTTTATCATAATAGTGATTCATGAGTTCTACCAAAAAAATAATAGTGATTCATAAGGGTTTTGAGAGAGACATATGATGGACAATTATTCAGATAATGATTTGTATCAATATCTTATATATTGAATAAAAGTATCCACATCGACCCTCGCTTAGTGATGCAGACATCATAGCCGCACATTACATGGACGGACGAGATCAGATGAACTAGAAAAAGAGAAGACATCTTGATCGATTGGGAGCACCGTAACTTCAAATGGCCATAACTTTTAGACTATAGATCAGATTCGCTATTATAATATTTTCACGCGTTGGTATCTATGAGCCCTATACGAGTAGTGGCGATGCCACTGCCAATTTTCAGAGCGTTGTGGTATCATCTTGGGGGTTAAATCGATGGTTAAAAGTTATTTTTACTATCTTTGGCAGCCTTGAGTTTGTTAAGATTTTGTGCATTTATTAAGATTTACTATATTTATATTTGAATTTCAAATGTTAGTTTGAATTCGAATTTGAATATTAGCTAGGATTAAATAAATATGTATTAGTTATTTTTGCATATTTAGATAATCTGTTAGGATCATAGTTTATATTGGAATAATCAATTGAGATCTTAATCGGTTAAGGATTCTCTTCTATAAATAGGTATGTAAACCAATTGATTATTGATCAGATTATTGATTATTAGAGTTTATTATTTTATCTAGTGTATTTTGTTATCCTAGGAGGACTAACATCTACATAGAATTTCCATTCGTCTTGTATTTCGTCAGAAATCAACAGATCATTGAAGTGGTAGGCTGAATTCTTGTAGAGATCTCATCTACAAGGATTCATCCTTCTTCTCCTTTTACTTTCATTTTTTGTTCTAATCAGGCATCTATTCTTTCTATCTGATACAAAAGGCACATGTCTATTGTTTTATCAAAAAGAAAATTGTAAAATTTATGTATAATATAAATCTAAATTTTTTATAGAATTAATATTTTAATAAATAAATAATCACAATTTATGTGAATCTATCAATATACCAACCGGAAGTGTTAAATTTTTTTAGTCCATTATTTTGTAACATTTTCATTTTGAATTTTACCCTTGTTCATTTATGATCTTTGATTTTAGATTATGGATAATAATGAAAAATACATATTTTTAATATCAACATATTTAGAGGATAATGTGGAATATTCATCAACTCTATCTTTGAATTCCACAAAAAATTTATGGATACATGGAATGAATGGCATTTATCATGCAACATCGTCATTTTTTTTTTTTTATTTTATATAGGGAAAAAAATGAAACAAAAAATCTATCTATTTATATACGTTTAATTATCTAAATTGGGTAATATTATATCCATGTCCACCAAATCTCAATATTAATTTTTTTTAATGGTTTTCTTTTGCATATAGCCATATACACACTCAAAAAATCAAAATTTGGAAAAATATCATTAATTATTTGTTTTTTCTAACAACATTTCTCAAAAAGGTTTAAATTGTTTATGAATACTATTTTTTCACTCATTTGAAGGATATTGATGGTTTTGGAGTGTCGAATGGGGGATTTTGACAATATAGGTTTGGCTGAGCATTTGTAACTTTATTTATTAATATATATAGCATGATATATTATATCACGTATAAATGAGTTAAAAAATTAAGAGTGTTGATTTAGGACCATTTTTTCAATTTATATACATTTACAATGTGTGTAATGAAGACTAATAAATTAAATAACTAGTTGATTTAAACATTGTCCTAAAAGATCTTCAAATTAACTGCTGGATTGATTGATTTTCATATATACCATGGGATATGAAGGATAAATTGAATCAAATTTAAATCGGAAGTTTAATTAAAAAATTACTTACAGCTTTTAATATAAAAATATTATTTTTTAAAAAGCGCAGAAAATGCATTCTCGAGGAATTGAAGTTTATTTAAGTCATTTTATTCAAAGAAAGAATCCATGTAACCCCCTGTAAATTGACTGAAATTCATATAACCACCTGACTTCTTAAAATCCATATAACCACCTATAAATACCTAGTAAATCCAGATAACCCCCTGAATAAAATTTATGATTATAGATGATGAATATTTTATAAATATTATATTTGATTAATCATGATAGTGAATAAAGTATACCAAAAAATCCTTCAATATATTAAAATGCATAAAATCTTATAAAAATGATGATTTTACCCTCTTGGATATATTATAAAACCTATCTATAGGGTAAAATCGTCATTTTTATAGGATTTTTTTGTATTTTTAACACATTGTAGATTTTTTAGTATATTATGTTTTTAATTAGGGTTAATTAAACGGGATATTCATAAAATATTCATCATCTGTTAAAAAAAATTTCATTCAGGTGGTTATTTGAATTTATTAAGTGTTTTTAAGGGGTTATATAGATTTTAATAAAAGTCAGAGAGTTATATGGGTTTCAGTCAGATTTCACGGGGTTGTATGGATTTTTCCCTTTATTCAATTTTATTTTTCAAACGCTACTTATAGTATCAAATGATTTTTTGACTGCCTGGAAGCTTGTGCCTACATCGACATTTTTATTGGAGGGCTGCAATCTGGATGTAGAAGACTAGAATGTATTGTGCTTAATTCATTTTCCTCAACCACTGTAAACAAGGGATTGAGTTATTTGGTCTATGTTGTGGTTCCGAAATAAGTGTTCAAGTGACGAATCTGTTGGACATGAATGATAGGGTAGGAGCAGGAAGGTCATGGACACGGCATGTGTATGCACTTTTTAAGTGGTTCTGAAAGGAAAGGACTCCGTAAGCATTTTGCTACATCTGCTTTGCACAAACTCAAGATACTAATTATTATATTCAAACTCCATCCACTGTTCTATAACATGGTTGTAGAATCTGGATATTTTTTTGGCTTGTGACAATCTTCTTATTGTGAATGGATATTGTATTAGAACTTGTAGGGATTGAAATTTTTTTATATTGGATGATAGTTCAAATGTTGACTTGAGTGAATGTTATAGAATAATTAGAATGAATGTTGAAATTGTGTAAATTACTATATATTATTAGTATTCTGCACTGATTCTCACATATACACACACAAAAAGCATCAGATACAAAATTACAGATACAAGTTATTGTTTATACTAATTAATGATCTATGATACATTTCAACTGTAATGCAAACGACCCCACAACATCCCCCTCCATTCAATTCTATTCCATTCCTTAAGTAACCTTCAAAAAATAATTAAAGATTCTCCCATATTGTAGCAGTGATATGATTAACGTGGGAAGTTAAGGTCCCCAAGCACATCTTTTCACATCTTTCTGTTGATGATGGTCTGACGTTCTCCTGTTCACTCATTCAATGATCGACAGTTATTATTATCTCGTACATTCGGGAAAAACACAGCGAAACCGTTGCATTTCCACATTAGAGGCCCAACAAACATAATTATTCTAACCCCACCGGCTAGTTCGTCGGTCCTCTTTCGTGCACTCGCATCGCTTTTGATGCAAGATAACGCAGCGTGAAACTGATAAAAAGATCCAATCAGCGTTGAGATCTCATAAGCTCCTTGAATGCACAAGGAATCTTTAAATCCACAAGGAAGAAAGCTTCAAAATAGAGAAAATTCAAAATATTATTAATCAAAAACTTCTTTTTTACAAAGATGGTGACACTCATTATATAGGCCACAAACATTAAGTACATATTCATAATGTGAATTATGACTCTACTAAAAATAGTAAAGACACAATTACAATAACAATTATTAAAATCTAATAAAATAACATATAAAATCCTAAATTCCTAATTCACCAATAAAAGGTGATTAATATGACTTTAAATAATGAGATTTGTCAATAAATGACAAAATCTCATAAAACTTTATTTTGATGACAGATTTGAAATCAAATATTCTGCAATGATTTCTTTCCAAATCTGTCCTACATCAGTCTCCTCTTCTTAAAAAAAAACTCGTCCTCGAGTTTAAGATGAGAGGATCTTAAATGATCAGGAGGATGATATTTGATGTAATCAAATACACCAATAGAAGAGATTAAGATATTTTCCCCCATCTTAATTGATGCATCCTTGTATTTGACCTTTGGCAAGAGAAGAGACGTTTTCTTGACTTCAAATTTCTTCTCAATAAAATCGATCATGTAGAAAGTTGAATGCACCTCAATTTGTAGCCCAAATTTCTTCACCATTGTAGTAGCCGCAAAGTCTTCATCGTTATCAATGTTGATGATGGCATCCAAAACACTTTTGTTGATGATGCATATATTTTGCAACACGAGATTCTGTAGGGGCTCTTCCATCTTGGGGGTCACCGCTATGGACTGTGGCAACAACTCCTCTTGTTCTCCTCCAATGACATCTTCAGAATCACGAGAGAAAACAATATCATCTGCTTTTTTATTGCTTGTCTTCATCGATCTCTGAGTCAACGATGAAGTTGACCCGCTCTCCTTCTTCTGCGAACTCTACGCCATCATATATATCATCAACTTCTTGTTCAGCTAAAACTTTACTCTCTTGTTGATTTTGATTTGAGCAAAGTTCTGGTTCATTGGAACCTCCATACTTCTCTGATGATGGTAGATCATAAGGGTTGGCCCTCGAATCATCCCCATCTTTTGGAGGACTTGCTCTTATCACCTTTTGTACCTTTGATATCTCCGGTCATGATTTCACCCTTACGGTTTGACGATAATTTTGATACAATTGGGGTAAATATCGTTCATAATTTCGTGGCAGAAGCTCTTTCATCCTCCTCCACGTACGAACAAGTGATCTTCCTTGCCGTTGTCAGGTTTTCTGAAATTGGTCCCACCAAGCGGCGGCACCACTTTTTAATCGAAACGCCACCAATTTGGCCATCTTCTCCTCTGGAACTTCCATCATCTCAAAGAATCTCTCGACCTCTGAGATCCAATCAAGGAAGTCTTTGATCTGCATATTACCATTGAAATATGGAATATCCGCCTTCAATCGGTAATTATTGTATTTCATGCGCCGCCTCCCCGGCTGATATCCATGAAGTCCATCACCTTCATCCTCCGAGTCTTCCTCATCATCAGGTTGATAACAAGTGAGACGTCGAACAATGTTCTTAGCAATAGGTCGGCCTTGGGCAACTCCCTCGACGCGTCTCCTATCACCTTCAGGATGCCTGTTATTGGCATTAAGGTTCAGGCCAGCGATCATCGGGCGAATCTCTCGCATCTGATCGCGCTGTTCCTCGATCGCCTTCCGCACATCCTCCAATCCACGACCAGCGTCATTAGATTGGTTGTCTCTCCCTCCATTATTTGCCATCACAACAAGGCAAATCCTCGCTCTGATACTACCTAACGCAGCGTGAAACTGATAAAAAGATCCAACCAGCGTTGAGATCTCATAAGCTTATTGAATCCACAAGGAATCCTTGAATCCACAAAGAAGAAAGCCCCAAAATAAAGAAAATTCAAAATATTATTGATCAAAAACTTTTTTTTTTACAAAGATGGTGGCACTCATTATATAGGCCACAAACATTAAATATATATTCATAATGTGAATTATGACTCTACTAAAAATAGTAAAGACACAATTACAATGACAATTATTAAAATCTAATAAAATAACATATAAAATCTTAAAAATCCTAAATTTATAATTCACCAATAAAAGGTGATTAATATGACTTTAAATAATGAGATTTGTCAATAAATGACAAAATCTCATAAAACTTTATTTTGATGATAGATTTGAAATCAAATATTCTCCAATGATTTCTTTCCAAATATGTCCTACATATCTGTCCTACATCACAAGAGCATTCTACTCAACTATAGATCAGTCAAATGCACCTATCATATGGCCAATTTTATGAAATAAAATGGAGCTCAAAACATGTCTAACAAGATCAACTCATGGTTTGTCCATTTCAACACAACACTTAATCAAACAAGTCCATGAATATGGTCCATCCTAAGATTCTCTAAAAACAGCTTTTATTATCTCATAAGTGTTAAATGAATCATTGACTTTCCCTTGAAAGAGGATATTTTGTAAGTTGTGTTTAAAGCCTTGGAACATAACACATTCTCTTTAAATTATATTTTATATTTCCTAAGTCTTGTAAGTTGTAGTCAATATTTTGTAAGTTGTAATACCTATTTCCAAAGTTTTGGAACGAGTTTCTTTTTGTTTCAAGACATTGGGAGAGTGCAAGTCAATCTAGAGGTTGTTGCCTAGTTATGATACTTGTCTCCTTTCTTTGCCTATATAAGCTTGTAAGATTGGAATGAAATAAAAAAGTCAAGCCAAGTCAAATTGAAATTATTTCTTTAAAGTGAGCCTAAGAGTGGACTATCTAGTGTAAACTTTATCTCTTATCCTTCCTCTTGTGGGAGTTGAAGGTGGCGAGAACCAATCTCTTATCCTACTTACGTTTGATCGTGACTGATCCGTTGAAGGTGGCAAGCATTCTCTTATCCTTCATTGTCTGATCAACCTATCCGTTTGAGGTGGCGAGATCCCTACCCCCAATCCCCATCAGCTTTTGTATTTCTTTTTTCTTATTTTTCTTTTTTTTCTCTTCCTCTCATCTGTATGAGAATTGTACTCTGAATTCAAAAATAAAATCATAATAATAATATCTATTTTTCAAAAAAAAATAATAATAACAATAATAGTACTTAAAACTGTCTCTCTCCCAGAAAAATAAATAATCTAATTTGATTAATTGAATGCATGTATTTATGTGTTATTTATCATAAAATATATATTGTACATAACAATATATCCATATCATCTATGCATACAAGACATATAAAATTAAAAGAAATGCAATGAAACAAATGAGAAAAGGATATTTAAATATATAGAGATAGAAGCGGAAATACAAAGGATTTTGTATTTCAAAATAATAATACCGACTTCGAATATTAATCATTCGTCATGTGATCAACATTAGTTTAGTACATGAAATAAGAACTAGTGCAGTTTACACGAAAAACATACGAAAAGATGAATTGCCGACTACCTTTATGACGTTCATAAAATGGGCAACAAGAACTAACACCATAGTCATTGAGCTATAGGACTGATAAACGAGCTGAGTGAGCTGAGATTTAGTATGTTCAAGCTCGAATCGTTTATACTTAAGCTCGACTTGAACTTTATACCAAGCTTTTTAGGATGGTGAGTTCGGCTCGTTTATGCTAAAATATTGTGTTCAACCCTTATAAACCCTAAAAGAAGAATAACACTATGCTTATTTTGGCTCGTGAACTTGACTCTGCTCAGCTTGGCTCGTTCATAACGAGCTTTAAAATGTTTCAAGCAAGCTTGATTCATTTATGTTATTGAACAAGCTCGAACAAGCACCAACCGAGTTAAGCTCGAGTCGGACCCGAGTAGCTCAGTTCGATTACCACCCCTACTGATCTGGATGGAAACCAAAAGCCCAATAAATGGAGAAAAAAAAGAAACAACAGTTATAGTGAAAGCCTAGACTAAGATTTTTTGTTCTGAGAATTTGGTTCCCTTGAAATGGTTTCTATTTTCACACAACAGAATTTTTTTTAGGATAAAAATCCCAATATTTTAAAGCTACATTTTCTATTGGGTCACTGTAAAGTTTTCATTTTTTTTCCTTGTAATTCTTATATGTCGCAAGAATAAAGTAAACAAACATGCAGTCTCTCTCAGTCACAGATGCTCCGTTTGAAACGGGCCGTTTCCATTCAACTCTGCATAGTAAAAGAGACAAGTCTTCATTTTGGTGTCATTAATTTGAATCCTAACCACTTGATCTCATACTCTCTTAGGTGTACGATTTGTCCCCCCCCCCCCCCCCCCCCAGCCTATAAATAGGGTTTCATCTCCCTCTATATGTTCAAACGGCTCTCACACACACAAAAACACGCACCCTCTCTCAAGTCTCAACCATGTCTGGCACATCTAATATTGCAACAACCATGCTAGGCCTCCTCAAGTCTTACCCAGAAATCCTCCTCGCATTATCATGCTTTCTCCTCCTCCGCCGATGCCTCGCCACGCCGAGGGCAGGCCCGACCCTGGGTGTAGGCCCAGTAGGCGGCTAGGGTTCCACCCAGAAAAGGTCCCCCAAGCTTAAATGTAACAGCTACTAAACATGTTTTATGGGTCTCAATCTGTCCTAACCCACTAGCTATTTGAACATATCCAAGACCCCAAATAGAAAAGGAAAAAAAACTGAAATCAATTACACCCATTCAATGACTATTAATATTTATACATAATTAAAATTTTAAAATCTCTTTTAGGAAGCTGAATAGTCATCCTCTTTAATTAGCCTAATATTTATTTATTTATTCTCCTTTAATTGATCTCTCTCTCATCCTCTCATAATTTCACTGTCTCCCCCTCTCATAATCTCTGAGTCTCTTTCTCTCATAATCTAAGTCAAAGAATTAAATTAAAAAGATTTTATAATAAATTGATCTCCTTATATATATAAAAGGTACGTAGCCCCTGTTTTGTTCATTTATTTATTTTTCTTGGATATATATTTTTAAAAAAATTATATTAACATATTCTTGTTAAGTAAAGATGATATTAAAATGTTAGACATAAAAATCTCATTTTTTGAGGTGACTGAAAATCACAAATTAAAAAAAAAAAAAAACAAATTACTCACTCATGTTCTTTAATTAAAGAGGGGGCGAACAAAAAAAAAAATGGTCATTGAGGTGTAACTTATTTTTTAATATTTTTTTAAGACTTCTAATGAAAATATTGTTCTAGGTGTAAATGGGATTATAAGTATGTACTTGTAATTTTTCTAATATAATTGTTCTAAGATGGATTTCTAAATAACCATATGTTAGTTGAATTGTGAAATAAAGTTGATGAGAATATGTATTTATATTTTACACTCTTCTAGTTGGTTAATGAAAAATAAAAATTTATTGAGTCATTTTTAAATAAGATAATTTTATTTATTTATTTATTTTTATAGTGCCCCATTTTAAAAAATTGCCTAGGGCCCCATCTAAAATTTCAAATCTCAGAGCCGGCCCTGGCCGAGGGGCGTCCCAATCTCCTGGCCAGTGCTCGGCATGCTCCCGGGCCTCTTCAGCAACCTCCACTGCCTCCACGACTGGACCGTGCACCTCCTCCGCACGACCGGCCCCACCTTCTTCTTCAAAGGGCCGCCACTCCTATCCAAGATGAACTTCCTGTTCACATGCGACCCCGCCAACGCCAACCACATCTTGAAGTCAGCCTTCAACGACTACCCCAAGGGCCCAGACTTCCCCGAGATCTTCGATCCCCTCGGCAATGGCCTAATCGTCGCCGACGAAGACTCGTGGACCACGCAGAGGAAGGCCGCGCACTGCCTATTGGCCGAAGCCAAGTTCAGGGGGTTCGTGGCGGAGACGAGCAAGGGGAACGCGGAGCACAAGCTCGTGCCGATGCTCGCGCGCGCGGCGGATCTCGGCGAGGTGGTGGACATGGAAGACGTGCTCCTGAGGCTCACATTCGACACGTCGTGCAATATCTTTACCGGGGTGGACCCGAAATGCCTCTCCGATGGGTTCCCGGATGTGCTCTTCGGGCGCGCGATAGATGATGTCGAGGAGGTGTTGGCGCTTCGGCACGTGATCCCGATGTGGTGGTGGAAGCTGATGAGGTGGCTCAATGTCGGGCACGAGAAGAAGCTCGCATCGGCGCGGGAGACGATTGACGCGTATGTCATGCAAATAGTACGCGAAAGAAGAGAAGCAAATTATGAAGCATCGCCGGATATGGTTTCGGTGTACCTTCAAAAAGGGCATGCATGACGACAAGTTCTTGCGCGACATGGTCTTCAATTTCATGATCGCGGGAGAGACACCACCGCCGCGGCCTTGGCTTGGTTCTTCTGGTTGGTGTCGAAGAACCCATACGTAGAAAACAAGATTTATGAAGAATTGAAGGCGAGGTTTGGCGAGGCTGATGAGCAGACCAAGGTGTTTGATGTGGAGAGTCTGCGAGGGTTCGTATACCTTCACGCGGCGCTATGTGAGGTGGTGAGGCTCTACCCGTCCGTGCCAATCAACCACAAGTGGGCGGCGAAGGCGGACGTGCTTCCAAGCGGTGTTTCGGTCGAGGCGGGGACCCGGATCTTGATTTCGATGTACGCGATGGGTCGGATGGAGAGGGTGTGGGGGAAGGACTGCGAGGAGTTTAGGCCGGAGCAGTGGATAACGGAGCACGGCACGATCAAGTACGAGCCACCGCAAAAGTTCTTGGCCTTTAACGCGGGGACGAGGACTTGTTTGGGGAAAGACGTGGCATTCACGCAAATGAAGATCGTCGCGGCGGCGGTTATCTACAACTTTAAAGTGGAGGCGGTGGAGGGGCACGTCGTGGAGCCGAGGATGTCGGTGGTCCTTCACATGAAGAATGGCTTCTTGGCTAAGGTGAGGAAGAGGAGGGAATGCTAGCTATATATAGCTAGTTATTCATGCATGATGCATTGTGTATGATGATGATGTGGTCGTATGTGAGTTTGTATTGCTACTATGTTGTTTTAAGTCGAATAAGGATTTGTTTGGAGGGTGTACTGCTAGTTGATGATGCATGGTTGTATCGAGTTTGAATTGCTACTATATATGTTGTTTTTTTGAATTATCGTACGTTTGGTTGAAAATTGAATTAGGGTTATTTGTTTGGAGGAGAGAGTACTACTAGTTGATGATGATGTATATCTATTGTGTATGATGTGGTTTTATTGAAATTGTATTGTTACTATGTTTTTTTTAATTAATTATCTTATGATGGTTTTAAATCGCATAAGTATTTATTTGTTGAGGACGAGAGAGTACAACTAATTGATGATGCATTATGGCCATGTTTCTGCAGTTTTAATTTACAATATATAGATTATAGCTTATAGATTATAAATTTTAACTTATCTAATAAGCAGTACACATATTTATTGTAGTTATTGAAGAGCAGAGAATATGCAGTAGTGAATATTTGTTAACATAAGCTGTAAAACTATTTTTTACTATTAAACTGTCAAAAATATCTATTTCAAATGTAGAAGTTAAAATTTTATTTTTATTTGATAAAATGAGGTGATTTTACTTATAAAATTAGTTTTACAAATATTTAAATGACAAATTAATATAACATAATAAAAGTTAAAATTCACTACTTTAATTTTTAAATATTACACTGTACAACTATGATATATTTGGACATGCATGTCCAAATTTTTCTTTTTTTACAATTTTATGGTTACTAGTGAAAAAAGTTAAGGGCACTAATGTCTAAAAGATTTAAAAAAAAACAATCTATAAATTATAACATGGAAAGCACCATTTGCCCAATTTAGAGATCCTGACTTTTTAAAATTGTTTTAAATTCTAAAAAAATCCAATAAATTTAAACAAACATGCAACAATTGTTTATTTTAAGTTAAAAGTTATAATCTGCAGCTTGTAGGTTTTAACAAACATGTATTGTGTATGAAGAAAGTGATTTTACTCTAATCCAGGACATCAAGGCAGATTTTATTATTGGTTTGACAGGCAGACTGGATCTTCCCACTGATGCAGCGTACGAATACGCTCTTCTGCTAATTCGATCGATGATACGAATTCGCAGGCTTTAGCGGTGCTGTTGATTCTTCAAAATAATGCCAGGGGCGTTGGGCTTCAATGACCTGTTGATTTCTGATGAAATACCAGATGATTGGAAATTCTATATAGATGTTAATCCTCCTAGGATAACAAAATACAGTAAAATAAAGAAACTTTAATAATCAATCATCTGAATTTACAAGTCTATTTATAAGGGAGAGAATCCTGAACATATTAGGATCTTAATTGTTTATTTAAGTATGTTAAATAGAATTTTAACAGATTTTCTAAATCTGAAAATCACAAAGAAATTCATATCTAATCCTAACTAATAAATCACAAACAAATTTCATATCTATCATAACTAATATTCAAATTCGAATTCAAATAATTATTTGAAATTCAAATCTAAATATAGTAATTAAAACAAATAAAATAAATCCTAACAAACTCTAAAATTGTCAAAAATAGTAAAAACTGTCACCATAAACTTGTAAATCATCTATAAATATTCATTTGATGGTCCTCAATGCCTATCGAACAATCCATGATCGTGCTGCATCATTCTCCCCAAGTTTAAAAGAAATTGTCCTCGAATTCAAATCTTTATCGGTAAAACTGTCACCATAAACTTCATATATAGATTTCTTACAAACAACGAATCTTTTAGAATGCTGCATCACATCCATCCAATCGAACCAATGCTCTCGAATCCAACTTTCAAGTAATAACCTCCTGAGAATGGGTGGTGGATGAGAAAAAATGAAGGATGGAAATAGTGAATCAACAAAATGATGGTAAAGTGGGTTAAATGTTTCATGTGATAGTTTTTTCAATGGTGGAGAGGTATGAGTTACTTGAAAGGGGTCTAGCGGGAAAGATTTAGATGAAGCTCCAGTCACATAACATATGTGGGTGTTAATGATTTTGGTGGTGGAAAAGCTATGATGAGAGGCAGTAGAGAAAGACAGGAAGTGATCATTGTTACCAAATATTTGAGGGGAACTGTTAAGCGTAATATTTGCACATTTAATCCCCTTAATTTAGTTTTATATTTCCTAATTTTATGTGTAATAATATTCGGAACAAGAAGAATCATGTTCCACTACCCGACAATGATCGGGCCCACCATCCAGACGACAAATCACTCCTCTCTCAAGATCTGCTGGCAAAATCTTCCAATGCGGGGAATTTGAAGTTGCCCTGTGAGGAAGATCCCGAGTGGAGGGAGAACATTATGAAGGAAATGGAGGAGAGGTTCCGCAGTGATGCTGGAGCAACCATTGATACACTCAACTCTTTCAGCAATGATGGAGTCATTAATGAGACCATGAAAACGTTCAACAACTAATTTTTGGGTTAACCAGGTTGCTTTGCACTAGTTAGTAAATTAGTCATAACTTCCTCTACAAAGGTCCAAATTACAAGTCGTTTCTTGCATTGGAAACTAGACATCTAGAGGTTCTGATGATGCATAAAAATCCATTAAATGTTGGGAAATGAATTTGTTTTTGAATGAAAATTGCAGCTCAATTTTTGAGCCCTACAACAGATAGTTGTGGTCAAAGTCTTTTAATTTTCTTATCTGGAATAACTTCCTCTACAAAGGTCCAATTTACAAGTTCTTTCTTGCATTGGAAATTAGACATCCAGAGATTTCTGATGATGCATAAAAAGCCATTAAATGTTGGGAAATGAATTCATTTTTTAATGAAAATTACAGGTCAATTTTTGAGCCCCGCAACGGATAGTTGTGGTCAAAGTCTTTTAGTTTTCTTGCCTGGAACTTGTTTAGTCAACCTAGAATACACACACACACATGTGTGTGTGTATATGCATGTATAATTTATATTACACATGTATAATCTATATAATATATTATAATATGTTGGGTTTAAATTGAATAAGGACTATTAGTTGTTTTTTTTTTTGGGTACATAGCCCGAACAAGTGACACAGATGGTGGGCATAGCCCTCAAACAAACAGCCCAAAGGGGTCGGTCTCCCCTTTTTTTCTTCCTGTCTCCGATAGGAGTCAAACCCTCATCCGCCACAAAATGGGGGACGTCCTAAACCACCGCGCCAAGCGCGGTATGGACTGAGGGGAGACTAGTAGTTGATCATGCATAATGTACGAAGATGTGGTTTCATCATTAATTGTTTGAGCTATGCTTGCTAATTTTATATTGAACAAGGAGATTTGTTTTCAACAATTCATTTAACTTATCCATTAAACATTGAAATAAACGTCATATGTTATTACTGGTCCCTTAGGCCTAGGCTCAGGAAGGAGAAGTGGCATTATAAGAAATGATTGCTTCGTACAAATCTGAATAACTATTGGTCACGTGCTGTGTGCTAAACTTATGGTGACAAATGTATTGAAGCTATCACTCGCTAGCCTGAGTCGAACATTTTGAAATTCTTTTGAGAAATCTCTATAATCATGATCAAAAGTTTTTCATGAAGACCCAACCCTAAAAAGATCTTCACAAAACCCTCTCCACCGAAACCCTCTGAAACCCCTACCTTCTGCGGCGGGCTGCGGCCATGTTGCCCTCTTCGAGGGCGGAGGAGGATCTCCTTCCTCCCCCTACGTCCAAGCTCCCCTCTACCAAGCCACCCCTTCCCAAATCTAAAATCCCTCCCTCCTCTCCCACAAATAAAAACCCCTCTCCCTCCCTCTCTGCTCACAGAGCCTTCTCCCTCACCCCCTCCTCCCTCATCTCTTCTCCCTCTTCTTCTTCGTCCCCCCTGGTCTATCATCGGCGCCCTTTCCGACCGTATCTCCTGGAATCTCTCCCCCTCATCTCTCTCCCCCCAATGCCCCTCTTCTTCAGGCCTTTCTCCCTCCTTGGATGATCAGGCTGTTGCGGTTAGCTCTGCTGCAAACCCATCTCCTGGCAAGGATGCCTCCCCCGCCCCCCCCCCCCCCCCCTCCCCCCTATGGGGACAGCTCTCGCTAATTCTTCTCCACAAGTCCTTGCTAAGGTTTCTTTGAAGGGTCTTCTCCCTACCCCTGTTCCTCCTCAGAGGGGTGTAGCTCAGCCCAGCAGAAAAACAGAGGAACCTCGACATGAAGGACCTCGTCCAAGAAGGCGTATTAATGTTCCCTCTCCAGAGGTAAATGAGGAGGCTAAACTTTGGTTTTACCGCATCTTCTTCAAACTCCTTCCAGCCTGCAAACTCGATTGATTTCTTCCAACCCCACCTGGATGGTGATCAGAAGGTTTCTATTATTGAAGAAGAGGAGGTTATGGAAGCGGAAGAATCGTGGGGTCACATTCTCGTAGGCTATGTTTGGGGAAAACATCCAGTTTATACACCATTTGTGCAGTTTCATTATAAACTTTGGAATCCTAAGGGGGTTTTCACTCTCTCCATGCAAGGTAATGGCTTCTTTATTATCCGTTTTTCTTTAGAAGAAGACCTTACAAAGGGACTTGAAGGAGGGCCTTGGTCTATGGACAATAGGCCATTTGTAATACAGAGATGGACTCGTAATACCAAAATGGAGTTTGAAAGACTCTCTTCCACTCCGGTGTGGATAAAGTTCCCGAATTTGCCTTTGCACTTTTGGTCGAAAACCTGCATTGGTAAAACTTGGAAACCCATTATATTTGGACACCCCCACTGCTCTCCAATCAAGAACGGCATATGCTCGGGTGTGTGTGGAAGTAGAGGCGGGCAGCGACTTACCTGATGAGGTTTTTGTTGAAATTCGTAATGGTGACAGAGTTGCGGTTCGTGTCACTTATGATTGGAAGCCTTTGGCGTGCGAGCATTGTAACACCTACGGTCATGAAAGTTCCTTCTGCTCCAAAAAGCCCCGCTCAACCAAAGTGGCTGCTCTTGCTGGAATTCCAAACTCAAAGGTCACTGATAAGGTTCATGCCACTATGTCTACAAAGGATGGATCTGGTGGAAACGGTGGAAATACAAAGGCTCCTTCTACTCCTCTACCTCGGCAGACTGAAAAGATTGCAGTGGGTAGTCAAACTAAGCCCACAGAGGATGGATCTGGTGGAAGTGGTGGGCATACAAATCCTTCTTCTAGCTCCCAACTTGGGGATATTGCAAAGACAGCAGTGGATAGTCAGACAAAGCCTCCACTTGTAGAGACCTCACCAATTGCACCAATGGAGGTAATCTCCCAACAGGAAGCTAGCCCTGATGAAATGTGTTCAAATGCTCGGAAGGTTCTCCCTATTTTTAATTCTTCAGTTTCCCCTTTTGAGGAATTAGAAGAGGTCTCCCCATCTAGTACTCTTTCTACCTATCCTGATCACAAGGGGCCCGCCCCATTAGTACAAGTGGTGCTTCGTCCAGAACTTCCTACTGCAGTGTTGCCCTCAGGTGAGGGGAATCAAAAGAAAAGTAAATCTGCAAAACAAAAACATAAGAAGAATAAGAAGGAGCTTCATTTGGAAGAGAAGAAGGATTCTAACCTCTCTTCAGATTCCGGGAATTCCAGCCACTCGAAGGCTCTGAAGACCTCGCGCGGGTCCTCAAAGCCTCGAGCCTAGTTTGTTTCTCCTCCAAATTTTGTGTTTTATGGATTGTGCATTTTGGAACATCCGGGGAACTAATAGCAAAGAGAAACAATTGGATGTGAAAACCTTTTTGGGGAAGCATTTGCTCCAAATAATGTGCTTGGTTGAGACCAAGGTGGATCATTCAAACACTGGTCCCATTAGGAGGTTTATTTTACCTCATTATCAGTTTCTAAACCCATCTCCTGGTGGTAGGATATGGATGCTCTGGAACCCTATCACGGTTGAAGTGGATGTCATCTCATACTCAGATCAGTACCTGCACTGCAAAGTTTCTCCATTGAATCTGAAGCATCAGCATTACTTTATCACCGTGGTCTATGCCTCTAACTCCTCCTCTAATAGACTCACTCTTTGGCAGAATCTTAAAGATGTCGCAACTACTGTTGGTTCGAAGAAATGGATCGTCGGTGGAGATTTTAATGAAGTCTGATATTCACATGAGAAATTGGGTGGTCGACCCCTTTTATCCAAGGAGGATCGCCAAATTCAACAAATGTTTCTCACATTGCAATTTGCAGGATCTTCATGCAACAAGCACCGATTTTTCGTGGAGTAACAGACAGAGCGGGAAGATATTATGCAAGTTGGACAAAGTTTTGGTGAACCATGAGTGGATGTTATCTCATCCTAATAGTTTCTACCAAACTCTAGCCCTTGGTTTGTCAGACCACTCTATGCTCAAGGTCTCAGTGTCCCCCCTCAGTTCATCGGGTCCAAGACCATTCAAATACTTCCAGGCTTGGGAGCTTCAACCCCATTTTGAGCAGCTTATCTCTAGTTCATGGTCCAAATATTTCACTTGTTCGCCTATGTTCATATTGGTCATGAAGCTTAAGCATCTCAAGGGCATGTTGAAGCAGTGGAACAAAGACACATTTGGCACAATGCAAAGCGCAATTCATTATAGCAAATCTTGTCTTGAGCAGGCTCAGGTTGCTTCTCTCCGGGCCCCTTTTGATTCCTTTCTGTCAGAGGTTGAATCTATTGCCAGGGATTCTTATCTCCATAACCTTCGTATTGAGGAGTCTCTTCTTCGACAAAAGTCAAGGCAAACATGGCTAAGGGAGGGTGATCAAAACTCTAAATTTTTTTATTCTTCAATTAAGTCTCGCATTGCTCAAAATTGTATCCGGAATGTTACACTTGAGGATGGCTCCATCTCTTGTGAGCCAAATCAAGTGAAACAATATGCAATTCATTACTTTCAATCTCTCTTAAACAGGTAGAACTACTCTATAATTCCTGACCTGAGGCCCTTTGTTACTCTCCGGGAAGACGATCGTCAGCACCTCAGTGAACCAGTCTCGACTGAGAAGTTCGTCTGGCCTTATTCGATATGAAGCCACTTAGCAGTCCAGGCCCAGATGGCTTCTCAGCAAGATTTTTTCAGCATTTTTGGCATATTATCAAAGATGATCTCATCTCTGCAATTTGCCCCTTTTTCACTTGGGATTTCTGCTCCGCCAGATAAATCCTTTTTTATCTCTTTGATCCCAAAGACCAAGCATGCTGATTCCTTCGATTGCTTCCAACCGATTTCCCTTTGCAACACAATCTATAAGGTGATCACCAAAATATTGGCTTCAAGATTGCAAAAGGTTATGCCCCATGTCATCCTGCCGTATCAATCTGCATTCATCGAAGGACGGAATATTGTTCACAATTCTCCTTGCCCATGAACTTATGAGATATTTGAGCGCTCCCTCCCCCAATGATAGATCTTTCATCAAGATTGATCTCAAAAAAGCATTCGACAGTGTTCGGTGGGATTTTCTTGAGAAAGTAAGTCATGCAAAGTCTCCTCTTCCCCGAAGAGTGGACCACGCTGGTCATGCAATGTGTACAGACTGCTACTTATTCAGTCTTGATAAATGGCTCCCCGGCTGGACTTTTCTTTGTGACATGTGGTCTGAGGCAGGGTGATCCTCTCTCGCCCTTGCTCTTTGTAATGGTCATGAACGCCCTGTCCAAAAGGCTCGAAGATGATGTTATGGCAGGAAGGTTGGGAAGATTCATAAACTCAAAGCTAAATGTCTCTCACTTGAGTTTTGCAGACGACTTGATCATATTTTCAGATTGTGTTCCCTCCTCAGCAGTAGCTCTTAGGAACTCATTGGACTCCTTTTGGGAAGCTTCAGGCCTCTACCTTAATCCCTCCAAAAGCCAATTATTTTGTTCCCGCAATGTGAAAACCTTGTCCTCCCTTCTGGGCATTCCGGCGTGTTCCCTCCCCGTAAAGCACTTGGGTCTTCCTTTGCAGGCAGGGGCTCTCACAAACTCTTCATGTTTGCCACTCAACCTCCTCGTTGGAGCTTCCTTTTTTGGCAAGCTACTCTCAACAAGCTACCAACACTAGATTTGTTATGGAAGTGAAAAATTGTGCAATCCAGCCAATGCTCACTTTGTTCTGCTGAAGAGGAGTCTGTCTTTCACCTCTTCTTCAAATGTTCGTATGCGGCTTACATATGGGCCTCTCTTTTTCGCCGGCTGAAGATTCGGAGGCATAGTTTGAATGGAGTGTGTGAGTTGTTATCCTAGTTTTATTCCTGCTCCCATTCTATCCTTGAAAAGAGAATTACTCTCTACCTTTTGGTTATAAATATTTGGTCCATTTGGTTAGCCAGGAATGAGAAAAAATTTAATCACACTCTTACTCCCAAGTCCAAAGTGCTTATACACATCATTCACTCCACAAGGAAACGGTTTGAAGGTAGTGTCCTGGAGGATTCGGGCTCTCCCTTGGCTATTGGCTTGGCTGCCCTCCTTGGGGTGGAGGTGAGGAATAAGCATAACTCTTCTATGGGGGTTCATTGGTCCCATCCTTCCTTGGGCTGGTTGAAGGTCAATTTGGATGGGTCCCATGGGGATGATAGATATGTTTATGGTGCTCTGGTGCGCGATTCTCAAGGGGACTTTCTTCGTGGTATTGTTGCAAGAACAAGGGCTGCCTCTATGAATGTCCTGGAGCTCAAAGGAATTGTGGCAGGACTCCAGCTTTGTCAGAGTATCAGTAACCCCAATGCATTGAAAGTTATATCTGAGACAGACTCTACTACAGCGACAGCTTGGGCTAGTGGGAAAGGGTGTATTCCTTGGTCGGCGTTTCGTGACATTCGTCTCATTAACCAGCTATCCTCCCAGCTTCAGGAGTGGAGAGTTCGACATGTATCGCGAAGGAAATCGGGTGGCTGATTGCCTAGCTGCATCCCTTTCTGAAATGGGGGTCACAATGCTCGAGCCCTATCATCTATGGAATGAAATTAGACTACCGATTTCAGATGACAAACATGGAGTGTTGCAAACTAGGATTTCTTGATGTGTTAGTTGACCATCTTAGTTTTAAATACTCCATTCTCCAGTTGTATCTCTTTGAGTAAGCATCAGTGTATCTCTTGAGGGAACTCTTTGTTTCTCTCCAAGATTTCTTTTTTCTTTTTGTATCTGATGTACAATTGTAAGTTTCTCATATAGCAATAGATTGATTTACAAACCAAAAAAAAAAAAAAAAGTTTTTCATGCAGTCCAATCTATGCCTTAAGAACACATTGTCTATGCTCTCAATTACATGCCATTTTGTGGAATCAAAGTTGACGTTTTTTTATGAAATAAACAACCTTTGTATCAAGGTAATTGAAAGTGTTGCAACTTAAGGGTGGAGTTAAAAATATGCGCCATGACACGTGTCACGCCAAGGCGGATATGGACATCACACTTGGGGCCCAGAAATCCATATTTGAATCCATAATGTGATGATGACATTCCAGGATGTCCTGGCACAAGTAGATCCAGGGTCTAATCGGACAGTCAAACACCACGTGAAAGAATGTCACCTCGAGTAATTAAGGCACGATCAGATTAGAGGTCTGTTCGGACGAACTTACTGTTCGCGAATGAGCAGAGAAGAAATGACCAAACAAGAGGTCTGGTCGGGCAATCTTTCGCCTCGCGGACATACTCAAAGACTTAACATATGGTTGAGCAGGCCAAAGGGCCACGAGCATACTAAAGAAAAGGTCAAAGGACCATAAACGCCTATAACCATCAAGCGGACAGTCAAGGCCCATTAATTGCGCGACGTGGGCACGACGTGCTTTATTAACACGTGGAGGTTTCCACCAAAATCGTCTACTAAGTGTTCAATGAGGGGACAATTATAACAGCCAAAGGAGTGAAAACGGAAATTCCACCAAGGAACTACGTGTGACTTGATCCGCAAGGGGTACGTAGGCACAGCCTATAAAGAGGTCGCGAGATAGCACTCTAAGGTTCAGTCAACATCAGGTTCAGTCAAATCAAAGCTACCAAATTTTCTTATTCCTATCAAAAACATTCCTTTTGAAGTTTTAACCCCAAATATCAAAAAGTTTAGCCGAAGGGAAAACTATCCTCCTCATTAAGAACTGTATTTTTCATTTTTGACATAGATGTTGTTCATCATCTAGCCAACGGTCATCATTTTTCCATCTAAAAGCACGACATCTTGCACATTTTTCATCATTAATAGCCTCTCTCTAATACAAAATGCAATCATTTGGACATGCATCGATTCCTTTGTAATTTAAGTCAACATCTCCAATTATCCTTTAAGTTTCATAAAAAGACAGGTAAATTTTCATTCTTTTGTAATGCTTACTTCAGTAACTCAAGCAACATGGTAAATGATTTATTATTCGATCGATCCACCAAGAAACAATCGAATTAGGAAAGAGAGTTTCAAAAACTTTCTATAGCCTAGGTTAAAATCGTGTGCAGCATGTTAAAGCAACTTAAAAAATTTGCCGCATCTGTATCAATCCTTTCATTGCCTCCATCCACTGGATGAATCCATTTTTCATCTAAATTGGTGATACCGAATGCATATATCATGCAACATCTCATGTATATCTTCTTGCGGAATTATGATATTATGTGTTGTATCATTAGAAGTCACATAAGAAATCGTATCCCCATGATAAGTCTAGCGTGTGTAGCTAGTTCTTAAGAAATTCATCAACAACAGTCAGTTTGCTTATCATTTCCTTTATTAATCCACCCAAACAGCTCCCTAAGGATTAAATTAACTGACCATAGCATTTTAAGGTGTCATTTCACAACAAGAATAATGAGATATACCGACTGATATAAGCTGTCACTGTTTCTTATTCCTGACGGCTTATATCAGTCACACGTCCATCCTCGTTGACGGTGTTGACAAAAGGTACCCGACGGATTTTGGCCATTGCGGTTGGTGTATTTTGCAACAAATTTCGACCGTTGCAGTTGGTGTATTTTGTGAATTTTTTCAGCTGTCGCTGTTAATATTGTTTGGGACGGCTATTAGCCGTCGAGGTTGCCTTTTTTCGCGATGGATAAAAACTCTCGCTAATGATGTTTTTCTTATCCACATAAGCCGTTGGGAATTTGTAAAGAGGGATGGCTAGGAGCTGTCGAATTTCCCTTCTTTTTTTTTTTTTTTTGGTAAAACCACTCCCATTGCTTGGTTTTAACACAGGCTACATCTCTAATAACAGTGTTAAACAAATCATTCTTCTATAAACATTGAATTGAAGTGCTTTTCATTCATAAAATAAATTTGTAATATCTACTTAAACAATAAGCTCCAAGAGCAAAGGATTATGCATGATGATATCTCTTCAACCCAACATCTTGATAAAATAAAGTCAAAACAAATAAACAAACTAAGACAATGTACAGTTTTTTCTACAACTAAAACTTTGGTGACAAGGGAGTTCTACTAACTATTTTGTAGCAGAAGTTTCCAGCAAGTCTTCTTTCGCGAGGTGGTATCATTAGATATTCATACAAAAGATGGAACAACCTGCAAAAATAGAGCATAAACTCATCAATCCCCATATCCATTAACAAAATTTGAAAGACATTGTAATTAATTCTCATATACATTTTGAAAATATAATATCAAACTAAAAAACATAGAATCAAAATTGGACCATGAAGATATGGAAAAACAAAGGAACAACCAACAATAAACAAAAAAAGCCACATCAACAAGAAAAAAAAAATCTCAAAGTAAAGCACAGACAATTTTTTTAAGTTGCCAAACCATCCATTCGATCATTTAGAAAGCCTTGACAAGAAACACTTAAAGACCTTCCAAGAAATGTATTAATGAATGTCTTTGAATCATCCGGTCTTTTTATATTATCTCATCTTTTCCAAACTATTTGATTGGATATCCAAACCACTGGCCATCATTATCAAAACTCTTTCCAACTCCATGTGAAAAAAATTCATCACAAAATGTCTGCTATGATATAAATCCCACCCTTCTCATCATTTCTTCTTTGCCAAATTCTAAGAATTCTAAAACACAAAGCTTGACATATCTTTAACAGACCAACATCAACTATGGTTCTTCTGTCTCTCTCTCTCTCTATATATGTGTGTGTGTGTGTGTTTTAAGTTCCATTGATCATTCTAATGTTTCTTATTTCAGGAATTTATCAAGTCCATGGAGTTCATGACTATTAAATGCCTATGAAATATTCAGTGAGCATATACGGATCTCAATAGATCACATATAACAATGTGTCTAGTTGTCACACTTGTAAATCTGACTTTGGTCCACCAAACAAAAAATCACAGCTTAACTATGCAGCCAATATGTACCCCTATCATTATGATCAATTACATCTTCCTAAATATACCTCAAAAATAAAACATCCAGGCTCAACTGCATCATTCTTAAACAGTCTTGCCATGGAATAATATGAGTTATTTATAGAGATAAATTTCTAATTTATTCCCCAAGTAATCTCCTAAAAAAATATTATTTCCCTGATTTTAGTAGATTCGCTTTAAATGTTATCTTAATTAACATATCAATTAAGTGTGCACACTAATGTGGTTTTATCATGGCCGTCTGATATACACCGGATCAAGAAATAACCCCAATATATATTATATTGCATGAGAGGGACTACCTATCTTTTTTTATTGGAGACATGTTTAAATCTGTATTACATGAAATGTAATCTTTTTAAGGTTGAATGGGAAATGTAATCTGTTTTATTTCATTGATGTGGGTGAGTTTCATGAGAGGTGGTTTGCATCACTGTTTAGAGATTTGATGGATTATTATGAGGTTAGATAGTGACTTGCATATGTATCGATCTGATATTGAATAAAAGCATCCACTCAGGTCTAATCCTCAGCTTGGCACAAAATTTGTACGTCGGCTGCAAACATTCGATGATAAAGGTTCTGTTCCATATAAGTGTGACCATTAGTATGGAAAAAAAGAAAAAGCGATGAAGACGACGCATTCGTCCAAATAAAATTCCTACGGGCTGGGTCCATGTAGGGCTTCGAGAGTTGCAAAGTATTCCTCCTTATATAGATTACAGATAGAATCTAAATCATATTTGAATTATAACAAATCATATTTCATCTTAATCATATCTTATACTAATCAAATATAAATGATAAGATGAACCTAACAAATAATAAACAAAATATGGCTAAAAACTACAGATTATCCATAACCGTACATTTGATGGTCCTCTGCACAATCGAACGGTCAAAATAATGTATTGGCCATGGGTGCACTCCATCATGAGGTCACCTAGTGTACATCATGTAAATCATATGTTCCCTATCTTTCTTTGATGGCATAACCTTTTATATTGAATAGAAAAAAGAAAAGAAAATAGGGAATTTTATTCAATGGGTGAAAAAGATTTGTACAACCAGAAAGAGACTTGCATGTATTGGAAACGTGCTTATCTTTACTACATGAATGTGATCTTTAATTAATTTTTTGAAAGTTGAATAGGAGATGTAGAATTGAAGAGAGTTTAATCATAATGATGATTCATAAGGTTTTTGAGAGAGATATATGATGGACAATTATTCAGATAATGATTTGTATCAATATCTTATATTTTTTAATAAAAGCATCCACATCAACCCTCACTTAGTCACAAAGTTCGTATGTCTACATTTGATAAAGGTTCTACTTTGTGTGGCACGTATTTTCCTGAATGATACTAGATAGTTATGATACAAACATGGAGATGATTGTTTACATATATTCTGAACAATAATATGAAACATATATACATGCATAAAAAAATGTTATATAGTTCATTTTTATTAAAATTTGTGTTTTATTAGAGAAAATATATATTTCAAATAAACTTACACGGTAAATAACGCATGTAACTTTATATTTTATGAAATCTTATCTTTTTAAGGAAGCATTTAAAAGAGAGTCTGAACAACTTTTGCAAATTGTAATTTTGAAGGAATCATATTCAATCCAAATTCATTTTTGAACGCCTCCAATTATTCTAGCTTTTGAAAGAAAGCATAAAACAACTTTTAGTTATAAAATAACTTTTCAGGAAGCTAATAAAATAAACTTCCTAAACATATTATGAAAAATCTATTTAAATGATTCAAACTCGTTTCCAAATTTAAAAAAAAAACGTTCATTTGAAACAGAAAATTGAATGGGTTAAGGATCACTGGTTCAACAATTGGGTTAATCGTATTTAAACCATGATATTATCATGGCATAACGAGTATTTTAATATTAATATTTTTATTACTTAAACAAAATACAAAGAAAAATGTTTTAGAAAACATATATGTATAATTATATATCTTCTTAAATCATAATACTTTATAAACTTTGACTTAACATTGTAAAATGTTATGGGAGGATGTGAAAGGCAGGATGTGAGGCAGTATTAGAGCATCGGGGAGGTTCTATGCCGGGGCTTCAGCAGTCTGAGCTCGTGAGGTCTCAACTTTTGGTTCTGGATTAGTTGGTTTTTGGTGGTTGGCCGAATTCTTGTTGAGATCTACAGGGATTCATCCTCCTTTTCCTTTTACTTTTATTTTTGGTTTATAATTGGGCATCATTTTTTCTGTCTAATACAAATGTGCATGTCTATTATCTTATCAAAAAAAAAAAAAAAAAACACAGCGTAAAATGTTTTTATAACATAAATCTAAACTTTTTATAGATTTAATTTTTAAATAAATAAATAATCACAATTTCTGTGAATCTATCAATATACTAACCAGAAGTGTTAAGTTTTTCAAGTTCATTCCTTTGTAACAATGTCATTTTCAATTTTACCATTATTCATTTATGATCTTTCATTTTAGATTAAGGGTAATAATTGAAATAATTCATATTTTTAATATCTATTTTTAATATCGATATATTTAGAGGATAATGTGAAATATTCATCAAGCCTATCTTTGAATTCCACAAAAAATTTAAAGATAGATGTAATGAATGGTATTGATCATATCACATCTTCATTTTTTTATTGATTTTATATAGAGATAAAAATGAAACAAAAAAATCTATCTATTTATATATGTTTAATTGTCTAAATTGGATAATATTATATCCATGTCCACAAAATTTAAATATTAAATTGGTTTTATTTTGCATATATACCCCTTAAAAATCACAATTTCAATAAATATAACTGGTGATTTGTTATTTCTAACAATACTTCTCAAAAAGGTTTAAATTGTGTATGAACACAATTTTTTTACCTATTTGAGGGATATTGATGGTTTTGGAGTTTCAAATTGGGATATTTTGACAATATAGGTTTGGTTGAGCATTTGTAACTTTATTTATTAATTTGTATAACATGATATATTATATCACATATAAATGTGTTTAAAAAAATTAAGAGTGTTGATTTAGGATAATTTTTTCAATTTATTTTTATTTACAATGTGCGTTGATAAAGACTCGTAAATAACTAGTCGATTTAAATATCATTCTAAAATATCTCTAGTTCAACTGCTCGATTGATTGATTTTTATATACACCATCGGATATGAAGGATAAAGTGAATCAAATTTAAATCAGAAGACTTAATTAAAAAGTGACTTACAGTTTTTAGTGTAAAAATATTGCTTTAATTTTTAAAAAGACCAGAAAATAAGTTTTTGAGAAATCAAAATTTATTTAATTAAGCCACTTTTGACTACCCTGGAGGCTTGTGCCTACATCAACATATTTATTGGAGGATTGCAAATCTGGATGTAGAAGACTAGAATATATTGTGCTTAATTAATTTTTGTCAACCACTGTTAAGTTTTTTTTTCCATGCACAAGGGATTGAATTATTTGGTCTATGTTGTGGTCCTGAAATAAATTTTTAGTTGACAAATCTGTTGGATATGAATGACAGGGTAGGAGAGGTTGCAGGAAGGTCATGGACACGGCATGTGTATGCACTTTTTAAGTGGTTCTGAAAGGAAAGGACTCCGAAAGCATTTTGCTACATCTGCTTTGCACAAACTCAAGATACTAATTATTATATTATATTCAAACTCCATCCACCGTTCTATAACATGGTTGTAAAATCTAGATATTTTTTTTGGCTTGTGACAATCTTCTTTTAAAAAAAAAAATTGTGAATGAATATTGTATTAGAACCTGTAGGGATTGAAATTTTTGGTATTGGATGATAGTTCAAATGTTGATTTGAGTAAATATTACAGAATAATTAAAATGAATGTTGATTTGAGTGAATATTACAAAATAATTAGAATGAATGTTGATTTGAATTGTGTGAATTATTATTATTAGTATTCTGAACTGAATCTCACATATACACACACACAAAAAGCATCATATAAAAAATTACAGATACAAGTTATTGTCTATACTAATTAATAATCTATAATATATTTCAACTGCAATGCAAACGACCCCGCAACGTCCACCTCAATATATAATATGGTACAACTCCATTCAATTTCATTCCATCCATTAAGTAACCTTCAAAAAAAAAAAAGATGCGCCAATAATGTAGCAGTGATTGATCGAAATGGGAAGTTAAGGTCCCCAAGCACATCTCCTGTTCACTCATTCAATGATCCACAGTTATTACTATCTCATACATATGGGGAAAACACAGAGAAACCTTTGCATTTCCACATTAGAGGCTCAACAAACAAAATTACTCTAACCGCACCGGCTCGTTCGTCAGTCCTTTTTCCAGCACTCGCTTCGCTTTTGTGTTTCTTTTTTCTTATTTCTTTTTTTTTTTTCTTCCTCTTATCTATTTTAGAATTGTACTTCAAATTTAGAAATAAAATCATGATAGTAATATCTATCTTTTTTTCAAAAAAAGAATACAAAATTATTCAAACCGGGTATCCCTCCTAAAAAAATAAATTATCTAATCTGATTAACTGAATGCATGTATTTATATGTTATTTATCATAAATTATATATTATACATAACAATATCCATATGCAGAATCATTTATGCATATAAGACATAAAATAAAAGAAATGCAATGAAACAAAAGATAAAAGGATATTTAAATATTTAGAGATGGAAGAGGAAATACGAAGGATTTTGTATTTCAAAATGATAATACCGACTTGAATATTAATCATCGTCATGTGAGAACATTAGTCTAGTACATAAAATAAGTACTAGTGCAGTCAATTTACACGAAAAACATACAAAAAGAGGAATTGCCGACTACCTCGATGACGCTGACAAAACCGGCAACAACAACCATCCTCACCAACTTGTATGGGTGGTAAGCGAACCGAACGAGTCGAGCTTTGATATGTTCAAACTCGGCTCGTTTATAATTAAGTTTGGCTCAGGCTCCGGATCAAGCTTAATTTTGTGTTTAAGCTCGACTCATTTGTGTTATAAAAAGTTCAATTAAAGTTCGACTCGACTCGTTTGTAAAATCAAAACATTAATCCATACAAGGTTATATAAGCTCGTGTTTAGGCTCGTGAGATCGGCCCGTTTAGGCAAAACTTTTGTGTTTAACCCCTAAAAATCTTAAAATGAAGAAAAGCACTGTGCTCGTTTTAGCTCGGAAGCTCGGCTCTCGTTTATAATTGAGATTTAAAAATTATTCAAATTCAACTTATTTATCTAATTGAACGAGTCTGAACCAGCTTCAACAGAGTCGAGCCTAAGCGACTCGGTTCATTTATTACCCCTACTCACCTGAATGGAAACCAACATATAAGTAGTCAGCACGAAGCCCAGTAAACGAAGAAAACCAACAACATTTATATTGAAAGCCGCAATAACCATTAATTCAATAAATTTTCCACGAAAAAAGAAGAGAGAGATTCCTTGAGAGGATCACGTGAGGTCCTGGTATGAGATGTTTCAACAATCAAACAAAGAACACCAGATACCCTACCTCAGATCTCTTAAATAAAAACATACGTTTTGAGAGAAATGAAAGAAAAAAAAATCATACACGCGATAATAACCATCCACGTACGTCTAAAAATCTCGAGCACTAACTAATCTAAGGACATTAAAGAACCCATAAAAACGATGTAAATTTCGTATAACATAAAAAACTTGACACAAACAATGTGACCATAAAGTTTAACCTTTAATTTTACTACTTTTTTTAAGATTGTATTTAACATCATCGTATGATTTTATTGCATAAAATATATATTATTTTATTAGATTTTATGGCTGAGGATTTAACATCATCATGTGCACTTATGGGGTTGTTTGTATTTAAATTTATTCTTTTATAGAAAATGTTACACTAGGCGGTTTCTCAATCAATTTCTTATACCCCACGTAGGATCCGACTTAATGAGCCCGGCTGACGTGAAATTGTTTAAGCGGGCCCGTTCGAATTTTGAACTTTAAAATTTCTTTTTAAGAACCCATTGACACTACATTAAATTCCACTCTTATTTTTTAAAATAAAATAATCTTTGGCGTTGAATGTTTATCCTCTCGAAAAGGAGCAATGGCATTGATTTAACTGATTGAGTGGATGTTTCTAAAAGTGTGAAATGCACCGACGTGGAGTCTCAAAAAGCTGGACATGCTCTTACGAATATGGTATATACAATCTATTATCTGGTATATACCAAGAAACACACATATGTCTGGCGTGACTACCGAGGATAAGCTTACATAAGGTCTGACAAAAAGCTTTCAGCATCTATTATTGCAACTTCGTTCTCTCTCCTCTTTAGTCCCACAAGACTCACATGCTCTCTCTCTTTGACTAAACCCTTCCGTCTTCCATAAGACGAAATCTCTCCCTATCTCTATCTCTCTTCCTTTCGCCTCTCTCACTCACCCTCTTTGATCTCATCTATGATTTACTATTGGCATCTACAAGTGTGGTTTTTTTTTCTACATCTTCACTGTTTTGTCAGTGTGGGGCGTCTGCTGCGTCTTCACCATCTTTGAACTGTGGATCTGCTACGTCTTTACCATCGTCACACTTTCAATTGTTGTTTTCTTATTTTCTTTTGTTAGTATATGTGTTCATAAATTATGTTTTTACAGATATTCTTGTTTTCCTAATTTTCTTTTGTTAGCATATGACTTCATAATTCATTTTTCACAAAGATTCTTTATTTCCTTATTTTGTTTTGGTAGCATATGGTTTCAAAAAGGCATTTTTCATAAAGATTCTTATTTTCTTTTGTTAGCATATTATTTCATAATTCATTTTTCACAGAGATTCTTTTTTTCCTTATTTTGTTTTGGTAGCATATGGTTTCAAAAATGTATTTTTTACAAAGATTCTTGTTTTCCTTATTTTCTCTTGTTAGAATGTGGTTTCACAAAATCATTTTTTCACAAAGATTCTTTGTTTCCTTATTTTCTTTTAATAAGCATATGGTTTTATAAATATGCTATATTTAAAGATAACATTCGTGTTATATACTAAGCATATACCATCTTTTACTGCTATATACTTATATTAGGCTAGTATATACCGCTTTACAGATTATTTATCCGTTACTGATTTTCGTGTATTTGTGTTAGATATGCTATGTTCATCATTCATAACATCGGTGTTCCATGTGATTTAACATTTGTTTTGTGCTTGTGTGATACACCATCTACCCATGCCTTCCAGTTTCTCTTCACTAGAGGAATTTTCAAAGGCACTTGAAAGAGCCCTCCTGCACATGCATGTGCCAATCAATGCTATTCCACCGTCCTCTTCTCCCCCAACTAAGAAGAGGAAGAGGGAACATAGAGGTCATAATGTGGATCGAAAGAAGGTATTACTGTATAGGGAAAAATCTATATAACCCCCTGAAATCTGGCCTAAATCCATATAACCCCCTGCAATCTTCATATATCCATATAACCCCCTGTAATCAGACCCCAAAATCCATATAACCCCCTCCGTCCGTCTTTCGTCAGTCGAGTTAACGGCGATGAATTTATGCAGGGGGTTATATGGATTTTTTCCAAAAAAAAAAATTTATTTTTTTTCTCTACATGTGGTTTAAAAATTGAGCTATTTAACATTTACTTTTGAATTTTTTTTCAAGATACCATGCACCTTTAATTTTAATCAAAGAAAATTGTTATTTAAATCATAAAAACATACAAGATCACCCATCAAAGGGATATAAGTAAAAGAGATATATATTCTATCTCTTGGTATTTTAAAAAAAAACTCAAAATTACTCATCCACATACAGTTTATCCCCAACAAAAATCACTCTCATGACACCAACACAAGATGTGTCCCAAGATTTAATAAAAAATAAAACTCATCCTCTTGGCATTTTTGAATTTTTAGAAAAAAAAATTTCCAAAAACTGTCACATCTATCATATCACACACACATCTCTCATACTTATTCCCAACACAAATAATTTATGCAGGGGTATAGTTGTCATTTAAAAAGTCATAAACTCTTATCCATCTCTTATCTACCATTTATCCTTATTTTATCATAGGTTAATCAAGCAACAAAAATATCAATTTTACGTTTTCCAATGAGAATAACAAAAAAGACAACAAAATAAATATTTACAATCCATTAGATGTTAATGCATGTAAATGTTAATTTACTCCATTATTAATGTGTCAGGGTACTGGTTATGAAATCACATGTCATTTATAATTTAAAAAAAAGCATAAATAAAAAAAAAATTGGGAAAAATCTATATAACCCCCTGTAATCTGACTTAAATCCATATAACCCCCTGCATAAATTCATCGCAGTTAACTCGACTGACGAAAGGCGGACGGAGGGGGTTATATGGATTTTGGGGTTTGATTACAGGGGGTTATATGGATATATGAAGATTGCAGGGGGTTATATGGATTTAGGCCAGATTTCAGGGGGTTATATGGATTTTTCCCTACTTTATAATATGATATATACTTCTGCTAAACGTTCATATGCTTATATGGCACTCGTATATGCTTTAATAGGGACGACAATTGAATCGATAGAGCGTGCGATGAAACTTGGAGAAAGGAGGAACAACCCAACCCAACCCAACCCAACCCAAACCAAGGGAGCCAAAGCGCCAAAATGGGTTGAGGCGACCAAAGAACTAAAAGGGGTCGCAGCGACCACCCTAAAGTGAAACTTGTGATTGCATTGACATGATGAACCAACAGTTCCTCATGTACGACTCCCTTCGCAAGAAGGAGCATAATGCCTGGGTGGAGAGGGCTATGAAGTTATTGCAGAAGACAATGCTAAAGGAAGTAGAGGAGTAGCCCCATGTTCTTGATATCCCTGCTCCACAACAGTGTGGTTAGAAAGAATGCGACGTCTTCCTCTATCATTGGATTGCTTGTAGGATGCTTGATATTCGTTTCCATTTTTTCACCAATGATGATATGGCTTATATGCATGCTATGATTACCGCTGGATTTATGGGTGATGAATTTTGTAAAATCTGAATAAAAGTAAATGATATAGTTTCGGTTGGTGTTCATTCAGTCATGTTTTGGCTATCATATATGTGATGATTTTTTATTGCATTATATTATTGTGTGGTGTAATTATTTTGTTTAATAATTATTGTGTGATGTGATTATTGGTTGTGTTATATACTTTGTGGGATGAGGTATATGCTTGTTAAGTTACGTATATGCCCCGGATGCCTAGGTAGGTATGTTAGTATGGGTTAGATAAGTAGCGCAATGAAGAAATGTCTACGCCAAGATGAAAACAGTAAGTTAACTTCTTATAAATAACCAAATTGTTCTTATAAATAACCTCGTCTGGCTGGTGTGGTTGTGATCCCAATCACTTCAAATGCTTATGAATCTATCAAGGTATATGCTCTATTAAATATTGTATGTGCCATTAAAAACTTGTTAAATACTTATTCACGTTTAATACAAATAGCTAAGTTCAGAGCGTAAAATATCACCTTACAAAACTTGAAGAAATGTCCATGCAAGGTTGGAAACAATGAGTGAACTTCTTATAAATAACTAAAATGTTTAATTCTACATTTGTGATGTCATCTATATGTCAAATTCCTCGACTCGTTGGTATGGTTGTGATCCCATCACTTTCAAATGTATATAAACCCATCGGGGTATGTGCTCAATTAAGCATTGCATGTGCCATTAAAAACTTGTTAAATACTTGTTCAAGTTTAATACGAATAGCCAAGTTCAATACGTAAAACATCACCTTACAGAACTTTTCTAGAACTTTTTTCAGGATATGCTAGAGACAAAGTCGATGCCTAAACATAGGGAAAACTTCTTTGATACCACCTCCAATCAATTTAGATTAGTCTGTTATAATTGCGGCTGATGGAAGTTTATGCAAACAAGCCAACCAAGACTTGAATAACCATTCATAGATTTCGATCGTCTCATTAGTGAGCAATCCATAACCTAGCAAAATTGACTGCCCATGATGGTTCACTCCTCAGAACACCAAAACCATAGCGAAAAGTAAATGTCTTGAACCGAGAAAATACTTCATCAATATTATTAAAGTACATCGCAATAATCAACTCTTTATTTGCTTCATAGTGTCTAATGTCTTCATCTTTTTCATCGCAGTTTACTTATATCGTGGGATACAGCATCAACGCTCTTTCCAATTTTTTTCAGAGTGTTCATCTCCATTGGGTCCATGACCACCTGCGGTTTACGTGTGATATTTTTAAAAGTATGTACATTATAAACATTAGTATATACAGATTCCAAAAAGCAACGTAAAAAGTGTAGAATTGATGAACAGTGGTGAACAAGGTTGAATACTTGAATCTGTTGTCATCTTCATAAATTCCTTCGACGAAAAGGCACTCACAAATGATGAAAAACCATTTAAAACAAAAGATGAAGTCTAATAAATGTTGGAATCTTATGCTAATGAGATATATACCTACTTTATGTGTCCTGACTGCAATGATAGTTGTGAGGTATATTTACTGCCGTCGTGGTGGTCGTCACCGGAGGGGGGAGAGAGAGAGAGAGAGAATAGTAAATGAAATGTAAATGTTGGGAAGAGAAAATAATGAAAAACAAATATAGGAGAGAGAGAGTAGTAAATTAAATGAAAATGTAGGGAAGAGAAAATAATGGAAAGTCAAAACGTGATAGTAAAAAAATTGAGCGGGAACTTTTAAAGGAAAAATTTTCACAGGCATTTTTTAAAGCTGACGTGGAATAAAAAAAAATTTATATAAACTCCCTGATATGAAATCTGAGAAATGGTCTGCGTTTGTAACTGAGTGTAAGAGCACTCTTCTTTTATATGTTCATGGGTTATCGACTTTTTGGAAGTTGGAGAGAGAGAATTTGGTTCCTTTGGAACTGTTTATATTTTCACACAAACAGACTTTTTTTTAGGATAAAAATCTCACATGCATTTAAAAGCTACATTTTCTATTGGGTCACTGTTTCCATTCAATTCTGCATAGTAAAATAAACAAGTTCTCATTTTGGTGTCATTAATTGAATCCTAACCACTTGATCTCACATTCTCATATTCAATTCAAACGTATCACACAAACACACACAACACCCTCTCTCAACCATGTCTGGCATATACAATGCAACAACCATGCTAGGCCTCCTCAAGTCCTACCCAGAAATCCTTCTCGCATTATCATGCTTTCTTCTCCTCCGGCGATGCCTCAACACGCCGAGGGGCTCCCCAATCAACTGGCCTTTGCTCGGCATGCTCCCAGGACTCGTCGGCAACTTCCACCGCCTCCTCGACTGGACGGTGGACCTCCGCCTGCAGGGCCTCACCTTCTTCTTCAAAGGGCCGATCCTATCCAAGCACGACTTCATCGTGACTTGCGACCCCGCCAACGCCAACCACATCTTGAAGTCAGCCTTCGCCAACTACCAGAAGGGCCCGGACTTCCCCAAGATCTTCGACCCTCGGTGATGGCATAATCATCGCCGACGATGATTCGTGGACCATGCAAAGGAAAGCCGCGCACGGCCTATTCGCCGAAGCCAAGTTCAGGGGGTTCGTGGCGGAGACGAGCAAGGGGAACGCAGAGCGCGCGCTCGTGCCGATGCTCACTCGCGCGGCGGAACTCGGGGAGGTGGTGGACCTAGAGGACGTGCTCCTGAGGTTCACGTTCAACGCGTCGTGCAAGATCGTGACCGGCGTGGACCCGAACTGCCTCTCCGAACAGGAGGTGCCTTTCGCGCGCGTGTTCGACGAGGCTGAGGAGGTGTTGGCGCTTCGTCGCGTGACCCCGATGTGGTGCTGGAAGCTCATGAGGTAGCTTAATGTCGGGTCGGAGAAGACTCTCGCGCGCTCGCTCGAGACGTGGGATGTGCATGTCATGCAAACAATACGAGAAAGAAGAGAAGCAAATTACGAAGAATCGCTGGATATGCTTTCGGTGTACCTTCAAAAAGGACACGACGACAAGTTCTTGCGCGACATGGTCTTCAATTTCATGCTCGCGGGCTCGGCTTGGTTCTTCTGGTTGGTGTTGAATAACCCATCGGTGGAAACCAAGATTTTAGAAGAATTGAAAGAGAGGTTTGGAGAAGAAAATGAGTAAACGAAGGTGTTCGATGCGGAGAGTCTACGCGGGTTGGTATACCTTCACGCTGCGCTGTGCGAGACGTTGAGGCTCTACCCGCCTGTGCCGTTCAACCACAAGTGGGCAGCGAAGGCGGATGTGCTTCCAAGCGGTGTTTCGGTCGAGGCGGGGACCCGGATCTTGATTTCAATGTATGCGATGGGTCGGATGGAGAGGGTGTGGGGGAAGGACTGCGAGGAGTTCAGGCCGGAGAGGTGGATAACGGAGCGTGGGAGGATCAAGTACGAGCCATCGCACAAGTTCTTGGCCTTTAACGCGGGGCCGAGGACTTGTTTGGGGAAAGACATGGCGTTCACGCAGATGAAGATCGTCGCGGCAGCAATGATCTACAACTTTGAAGTTGAGGCGGTCGAGGGGCACGTCGTGGAGCCAAAGTTATCGATCATACTTCACATGAAGAATGGGTTCTTGGCTAAGGTGCGGAAGAGGAGGGGCTACTAGTTGTGTTTCATTGATGCATGCTGTATGATGATGTGGTTGTCTGAAGTTTGTATTGTTTGCTTGGTAAGTAAATTTCATTGATATGGAAAATTTACAAATATACATCAGGACAAAATGGAAGGATCTTAAGGAAAGAGATTCATGAGGTCCCTCCCTTGAGCCTTTCACACATTGATGCTAAGGATACAAGAGAAAATCTTATCAATTATCTTGTAATATTGTTACTATGTTGTTTGTATTGTTACTATGCTAAGGTCTGAAGTTTGTATTGTTACTATTGTATTGTTACTATGTTGTTTATGAATTATCTTATGTTGCACGACTTTACATTGAATAAAGATTTGTTTGGAAGTTAGACTACGGGTTTGAGAAACATACACTTTATAAGATAATTCATATGATAGTAATTAATGCTTCTTGCGATTCGGAAAATCCCAACAAATGTGAAATAATGTTTTCCCTTCTTTGAAGAACAATTAAGCAAATTCTAAATCTTAGATTCTTTTTTAAATTTGGATGATGAATTAATTAAATTTTAAATATTTTAAAAACTTCAATCAATTAAATTTAGAAAGTGTTGTAAATAAGGATGATCACTATTGACTTTGCAATCACTTATCCTAAAGGATTGGATTTAATCTTTTAACTTTGTAATTACTTATGATAAAGGATTGATAAAATCAAATCCCCGCAAATCGATTTGTTTCTTAATATCTTTTACTACCTATAAATATAAGCCTGCATTGTTTTTGTATGTCATTAAGAAGATAGAAAATACAAAAAGAGCTCTTCCATCTTCTATCTCCTATGTTTCTCTTTTGGTTGGTATATGTAATCTTATTCTTTTACTCATATTTATAACACGTTATCAATGCTCTCTATTTAGATTCACAACACGTTATATGTGGATTCAATTTTTTTTTTCTTCACTGTGCACGGACGGATGATGATGATTATTTTTTTCCATACCGTAACTACAACCCGTATGATGTATGAAGAAGGATGATGTTCTGTTTCTTTTAGATGAGATCCATATACGTGTGTTATGATTATATATCCAAGCAATGAACAGAAGTATGCAATATTTTTTTTCTTTTTCTCTCCATGCAACCCGTATGGCCATGTGCAATTTTTTTCTCTGTACAACCCGTGTACACATCCATGAATTTTTTATTTCATGCAAGCATGCAACCCATATGCAAATTTTAATGCAATATTTTTTTGTCATGCAGTAGTTCCTTGAAATTTTAATACATTATTTGCTATTGGATCTCCCTATTTGTGATCCGTTATTGAAATTTGAATTTTTCTGAATGTATTATAAATATATGCGTAGAATCAAAAGTTCTCACAAATAAATGGAAGAAGCAGAAGTTCTAATTTAATGTGTAAAACTAAAAGTTCTCACAAATAAATGAAAGAACTAGGAGTTTCAATTTGATGCGTAGAAGTTCTCACAAATAAACAAAAGAACCAAAAGTTCTAATTTTACGTGTAGTACCAAAAGGTCGCAAAAATAAATGATAGAATCGGAAGTTCTAATTTTTTATGTAGAACCTGAAGTTCTAATTTTATGTGAGGAACCAGAAGTTCTAATTTCATATGTAGAACCAAAAGTCCTCATAAACAAATTACAGACCCAGAAGATCTATTTATTTATTTATTTCAAAGTACTAATCATGATTGTTAGAGTAACTCACATGTGGTAATTTTTAACCTTAATGATCTTCCTATATTAATGAAAATTCTTGATCTATTTTATAAATGAAATTAAATTAGATCATGTATGTTTATTTATGTTTATATCATGCATGTTATATGATCATTATGATTCATTGAAAAATATTTTATTTTTCTAATTTTGGAATTTTATGAAATTTTTTTATTTATGAAAAAATATGTTATTAATGAAATCGTCATGCATGATTTTAAAAATCTGCAGTAGTTTTGTTGGGATTTAAATCTCTTTTAAAAACAGAGATTTGTTTAGATTTATATATTCATTTTGTTAGATTTAGATAGACAAATAATAATGAGATCTAATTTTATTAAAGAGAGACTAAAGCCCCTTATATACAAGACCTAATACATGTGTAATACAATAATACAAGACATATATAATCTAAAGCACCCGCTCAAACTCAAGGTGGATCAAACAACGCGAGTTTGCGGACAAAAGACTGAAATCATGAAACGGGATGAGACTTTGTAAAGAAATCAGCAAGCTGCTCAACAAAAAAAAATATGCGTAAGCGTAAGTGTAAGAGCAAGGAAGTACTAACGTACAAAGTGAGACAATCTCCTCTCATAAAAAATTAGATTGCTAGCAATATGAATAACGCTCCAATTATCTCAATAAAGTGAAGTAGGACAAAAAACATATACTCCAAGATCGACCAACGGATGTCTAAGATGAACAATCTCTTTAATCGTGGTGACCATGGCTCGATATTCAGCTTTCATGCTGGAAAAAGAAACTACATCTTGTTTCTTGCTATGCCAGAAAATAAGAGAGTTCCCGAAGAACAAGAGATAAGCCCGAAGAACAAGAGATGAAGATGATGACATATGAAGCAACAAGTAGTAGGATCTCCTACCAATGCTCCTTCTCTGTGTTGCCCTCCTCCACCCCTGCCCTGCTCCACTCTCTCTCCCCCTCTTCATCTCCAGCCCTGCGCCCCCCCCCCCCCCCCCTTCAGCCTCTATTCTCTCCTCCTTTATCTATCCCACCCCTACCCTTCGAGCCCACCCTCACATCCCTCTCTTTCTCTCTGCATTTCTCTATCACTCTCATACCATTCCCACGCCCTCCTCTGCCCCACCAGCCACCGTTCATCGTCACGTCGTAGCCCTCCTCCACCTCTTCTGACCTTCCACTCTCTCTTTCCTCCCTCTCTTATTGTAAATTGTTCCTCCCCAGCAATTGAAAAAAACATGGGATTGGTGAGCCCTCCAATTTGAAAAGATTGAGGTCACTAATGCTTTTTTCTGTTTTTTTTGGGCCAATTAAATAATAATCTCAAAATTATTATTTATTTATTTATTGGAAGTAGCCCGAGGATCTTTAAATCTTCTCGTGAGCTCAAATCAATATATCATTCGTCCCCGTGGTTTTAAGACGGTGGATAAGAACGCCAGCTCACTGATGGGTTTCTCATAATCGATTCTCGCTGATAGCGAGATTGAGCTGAAAAATAGTTATAGTTCTGTTTGGGCTTGGTTTAGTTGGGTTCAGCCCGCTGGTTCTGGTAGACTCTGTCCGCCCAGTTTATAGTCGCTCTCCAGGACCTGTCATTTGTAATCATTCCACAGGGTTTATGTAGCTCTGCTCTAGTTACTAAAAAATTTTATCAAAAAAACATAACAATAATAATAATATTTCTTTCGTAGTTTTACAACAAAAAAAAACGTCTGTCGTGGTACTCAGATACGGACCCACATCAGAGCCACCCTATGCGTGTCAAAGACATGGTACATCATCAACCAATTTAAAGAGTTCACTAGAAAAAAATTAAAAAAAAAAATAATTGTTTTTTTATGTTCTTGTTGGGACACATCTCACGTCATGCATTGAAATTTCAATCCAGCCTTTCTTTGTGTGACGCGTGGCGCTTCTTTAACAATAACTGTTGCCTTCCTCCTCCGAGCTCTGTGAAAATTCTAATATGTTACGAAGCATATGCTTCGATTAAAAAAAAAATTACACTTTTTATATATATAATCTATTGAAATATATGTTTTATTTTTTTTTTATAAAAGCATGTTTCTTATTAGATGAGATATATTATTTTTAAAAAATTTAAAACTCATGTAAATTGGAATTGAGACTGGAAATGAGACCATACATGATGTTATTCTGATATATATTATCAACAAAAAAAAATACAAAATATGGGCAGGCTACAACCTAGCCTAGCAAACCTTTAAGTCTGCTACTGCTCGTGGATGTGAGACACCTTCCAATCTTCAAACTGAGTGAGACAACAGTGCATGTTCACTTTAAAAGTTAATTAAGATAAAATATTAATTAACCAACCAATTAAGTGACCACCTTAGTATGATTTATTAGGAGCCATCCAATGTGATACACTGGATTGAGATAAAACTTTAATATGATCAACTAGTTGTACTCTCACCTCCAAACAAATAAATCCTTATTCCATTTAAAACCAACATACGATAATACATTAAAAAAAAAAAAGCAGAGTAATAACTAACAATACAATTTCAATACAACCGCATCATACACTGGGATATAAATCATCATCAACTAGTAGTACTCTCTCCTCCAAACAATCCTTATTCGACTTACAACCCACATAAAATAATTCATAAAAACAACATAGTAGCAATACAAACTCGATAGAACCACATCATCGATCAACGTACACAATGCATCATGAATAACTAGCTATATATAGCTAGCTGTCCATCCTCTTCCTCACCTTAGCCAAGAAGCCATTCTTCATGTGAAGGACCACCGATATCCTCGGCTCCACGACGTGCCCCTCCACCACCTCCACCTTAAAGTTGTAGATCATCGCCGCCGCAACTACCATCATATGCGTCAATGCAATGTCTTTCCCCAAACAACTCCTCGGCCCAGCGTTGAAGGCCAAGAACTTGTTCGGTGGCTCATATTTCACCGTGCCATGCTTCGTTATCCACCTCTCCGGCCTGAACTCCTCGCAGTCCTTCCCCCACACCTCCTCCATCCGACCAATCGCGTACGTTGAAATCAAGATCCGGGTCCCCGGCTCCACCGAAATACCGCTTGGAAGCGCGTCCGCCTTCGCCGCCCACTTGTGGCTGAACGGCACGGGCGGGTAGAGCCTCAACGCCTCGCACAACGCCGCATGAAGGTATACCAACCCGCGCAGACTCTCCGCATCAAACACCTTGGTTTGCTCATCGGCCTCGCCAAACCTCGCCTTCAATTCTTCATAAAGCTTGGTTTCTACGTGTGGGTTCTTCGACACCAACCAGAAGAACCAAGCCAAGCCCGCGCCGGTGGTGTCCCTCCCCGCGATCATGAAATTCAATACCATGTCGCGCAAGAACTTGTCGAGTTGTCGTCGTGCCCTTTTTGAAGGTACACCGAAAGCATATCCAGCGATTCTTTATAATTTGCTTCTCTTCGTTCTCGTATAATTTGCATGACATACGCATCCATCGTCCCGCGCGCGCGCGTGAGCATCTTCTCCTGCCCGACATTAAGCCACCTCATGAGCTTCCACCACCACATCGGGAACACGTGCCGAAGCAGCAGCACCTCCTCGGCCACCTCGATCGCGATCGCGAAAGGCACATCTGGAAACCCGTCGGAGAGGGAATTCGAGTCCACGCCGATCAAGAACTTGCACGACGAGTCGAACGTGAACCTTAGAAGCACGTCCTCCAAGTCGACCGCATCCCCCAGCTCCGCCGCGCGCGCGAGTATAGGTACTAGCTTGCGCTCCACCTTCCCCTTGCTCGACTCCGCCACGAACACCCTGAATTTTGCGTCTGCGAATAGTGCGTGCGCGTCCTACGGATCATGGTCGGCGAAGATTTGATACATTATACATAGTGGTGCTACGAGTTGTTTTAGTTCCTATCCTCCACTTCCATAGCCCTTTAAGGTGATTTTAATTTTTATATTTAATATTAGATTAAATTTCATATCAATCAGTTTGTTTATTTAAATTTATATTTATCTTGAATAAGGTGTTCAAATATCTCCTCACATATTTTATATGGGGGGCAATAACTAATATCGTCCACCGATGATATATCATGCGTATCCAGTAAGTATTTTTTTATACATTTTTATTTACATGTTCATGGATATCTTGTTGATCACTGAACATGTTTAATGATACAATCACAAGGAAGTGACATATCTAACCCATCACCGTGGATGTTCTATAAAGATTCAAAATATACTAGTTTTCATTCATTATTTTAATAAAATCCATCAAGTCAACATACAAATTTTACATATTAAGACTCACAAATCTTGGATAGCACGACCGTTGAAGATACGTGTACAGAGAATCAAAAAAAAAAAAAAAAAAAAAAAAAAAAAAAAAAGGTGTGTGTGTGGTGGTGGTCGGAATGTGGGCCCCATGGCTTGTACAAACAAAAAAGAGAAAAATAAAAAGTTCGGTACGGTTTTTTATCGATTGCACTTTGTGCATGAAAAGCAAATCGTGGGATCCGCCAGAAACTCAAAAAGAAAATTTCATCCGTTGGATGCTGGATGTGATACGTGACGATCCCACGTTGAAACAAAAGTAAGATCACAGCATAAAATAGAGAGCCGAGGATCCGATCCCATGTTAGGACCATGGAGGATTAGGATTATTTACATTTCTTAATATTATAATTTTATTTATTAAATTTATCATATTTTTTTTTAGATAATTAGGATTACTTAATATTTAGATATTATTCATGTATGATTTTTTATTTTTTTTAGGATTTGAATTTTAATTTGAATTTGGATTTAGTTAAGATTTATTTAAGATTCTTCAGTGGTTTGAGAGATCTACAGAGATTTGTGATTTGTTGAGATCTAGTTTGTTAAAAGAATTCTATGTTCTATAAAAGATTTGATTAATAGAATTTATTTATTTTTCGTTGTATTGTGTTAACGGTTAGAGGATTAGATAAAAATATAGTGAAATTATAAAAATTTAGCACAATAAAATATTAAAACAATAGAGAGAATGAGAAGGAGTGAGAGATGAATGGATCGACAAAGCCCGCTACGACGCTTAAAGCGTTATTCGGCTCCTCCCGGTGCAGAAGTCACAAACCGAACCGCCCCCAGGATCCAGCAAGCTCACACAGAGTGAACGCTCAAGTGGAATCAGAAACTGACTTAGAACTCTATCACCACAAAAAGCACTCGGACTACTGGAATAATAGAACGTCAGGGCTATCTCTCATAACTCTCACGAGAGACTCTTTCTCTTTGAGTGGATACACACTTTGTGTCTTCTATATATGGATGGAATGGCATACATGGATCCCTTTATATATGCCTCTAGATTGTCCAAAAGTCACCTCCAAATTCAAAGCACCCAATTAATTAAGAATAATGGACTTTCAGTTATGACCAACTCATGTATCCAACCTAGGTGCCTCATTGGAATGAGAACCTTGCATATTCAATGCTTCATTTCACCCTAGGCTCATCATAGAAATTCTACATACATGAATTCTACATATTTAATGCATTAAATATGGTTCATCTCGGGTCGCCCACTCGGTTCACCTCGTGTCGCCCACTCAATTCACCTCGGGTCGCCCACTCAATTCACCTCGGGTCGCCCACTCAATTCACATCGGGTCGCTTCCTCGGTTGTTGTGCAATGTGCCTACTCCATTAGCCAACACACATGAATCATACCAAGTCCAAATCCACATGCCATGTACCACACATCCATATATATAGCCCTTGTCCATATTATATCCAAGTCATATGCTTAGCTAATTGGTGATTATTTGAAAGCATGTGTGGGATCAAGTTTAGAGTAAAAATATATTAATATATTTTTCATATTAAACATAGAATTTTGAAACTTTAATTTTTGAAAAACATTCCAAAAAACCAACATTAACAACTACATCAACAGCTTTGTTGAAGCCCACCGTCATTAGAGTATGTAGACTACACATGCGAGGAAATCGACCCAACATCTGGCCAGAAGACACCAGCCACCAAATCCGGAAAGGCGATGCAGGCTAAATAAGAACAGAAAATCTGTGGCCGTCGTGAAGCCGTTCAGGTGTTCCACAAGTGGCCCGAAAAGAGAGTTATTGAACGGGAAGAAATCAGTTGATAGAAAATATAGTGGCTCTAAACCCACCAAATCGAATTCTTCTGTGTCGAAATCGAGCAAATCAAAACTCAGTGTGGTTGGATTCAGGGGCAGAAGTTCCTCGTCTACGAGAGAACCATTGAAATCCAGGTGATAGGTCTGTCTGTGTAAACATTGTAAAAGGTCAAAGAAGTTTTTGTTGTGTTTTTTTTTCCTTGTACGGAATCGTGGTTTCTCTTTCATCTTTTGAATCTTGATTTTGTGGTACAAAATCCATTATGTTTTGAGATAAAGATTCCTATTTTGATCAACTATATTGTTACAAGAACAGAACAAGGAAACTGGGCCAAAATTTCTTACTGCATTCTTACTGCATGGGTAAATGGTTTTTCTTATTCAGATTCAGGGTGAGCTACTGCCACTAGCCGATTGAAGCACTCCGCCCCGCTCTTCTCCTCCAATCATCAAAAGTTCCTCCCACGATGAAGTTAGTCAAGGATTCTTATTCTTAATATCCCCCTCTATCTATTTATAATAGGGTGGCTTTATTTAGACCCCCTTAAAATAGTTGCACCCCCTTTTATATGGATCTTGAAAAAAGAACCATTTATATATAAGATGATTTGCACCACCATATAAAAAAAAACCCACACCATTTCATGCTAAAAAGGAAGAAATCATGCACACCCCCCCTCTCATATACAAAAACCGACATTTGAACACCCTCTTCTTCACCACTTCACACGCAAGGGAAGACGGGGAGGACCTAGCGATGACCGACAGCGACAGCAACGCTCCGACAAAACCTAGGTGTTGTGACAGTCTTGTGGACGGTTATGAGTAGGACCCGGCGATGAAACTTCATCTCCAAGATAAAGGAGACACTGGATGGTCGTTCGACACTTGCAGTGTCGACATTTGTGTAAACCGTTGACTTCTCGAGTTTCGATCTGGCGGTCTCACATTGAGAGATGCACAAGATAATGATTCGACAGTTCATGTGTCGACTTAAGCAATATTTGACGACAGTTATTGTGTCGACATATACAAATACCACTAGTTCTCAGTGAGGGCTTCAACATCGCTATTGTCGACGGTTACACAATATGTCGACACTCCTTGTGTCGATGCTATCAGCTTAGAAACTTTCCAATTTTTTAGATCTATCGACATTCTAGGTGTTGATGGAAGACATTTTTCTCCACATTTGCAATGTTGATACTACCAGGTTTATGTTTAGATCAAAGTTGACCCTATCAAGTTTATATTCGTATCAAAATTGAAAGAAAGAAACAATAAAAGAATTGTACTAATCATGTTTAAACACTTCAAAATGCATTTCCATAAGCAAAAATATATTCAGTAACCACATTAAACCATTTAACCATTCATATCATAATCAAACCATTCAGAAATGTGTCAATTATTCTAGCTTTTATTTGATAAAAAAAAAAATCTTTGAACGATTTGTATGATCTAAAAAACAAATCTTCAAATAGTGAGACAATGAAGATGAATGAACTCTTTTATTGAGAGGAGGTGAGAATGGAGCCAGGGCCGACCACCAGAGAGGCAACGAAGAGAACTGGAGCCACAACCAACCACTAGGGGAAGGTTATTTTTTTTTTCAAACCACTTTAAGGAAGAAGAGAGTGATGTGTGATAACTCTGAAAATCTAGAGGGGGAAGCACACAAGACTTAAAATGTCTTTATATGGAGGGAGGGTGGGGATGGAAATGATTAAATTGAGTTGTGGTGCTTACAAGAGGGGGTTGCACCTATTTTGGATGGGGGTGAATAGAGCCACCCTTTATAATATCCGTCGTAATGATCCAATTAGAACATGCAACCTATTTTGGAGGGGGGTGAATAGAGCCACCCTTTATAATATCCGTCGTAATGGTCCAATTAGAACACACAGCAGGCTATGATTGACCCGAGGAAAATGGGTTCTACACATATATGGGCCAGCTCTCAATTTCATTCCAAACGCTGATACACACAATCCGTTTCACAGCCTTATATCCTATGTCACAGTGTATGGCCCCAAAAAAAATTTCAATTTTTTCCATGAAATAAAATATATTACTATATCTCAATATATAATTCATTTCATATAACAGCATCCACTTCAAATGCTGAGCGTATGGTTTTTAAAAAAAAAAAGAAATAGACTACAATTAGAGCTAAGTGTGTATCTTTTTCCATTCCTAAATCCATCATGGTATCAGAATTTGGATGACTTGATCTCACAAATGCCCCTCCCTTCATCTTGTACGCCGAAAATCCCATACATTTGAAGAAATGTGTGACTTCAACCAACCATTCTAGAAAACCTTTGACACAAAGATGACTATCAAAGTTTAGAAGGTCAAACTTGGAAAATTCATTAGATCATATGGACCTCGTGGTCGTGATTCCTTCATACATTCATGGGGAACTTGGCATCCTTTTAACATTGTGCATGGTATCCAAATTCTTCTTACATGCTATGAAATATGCAATCTTGGAATATTTGTCAACCACAAAGACTGACTTCATGCCTCCTTGGGTCCGCAGGAGATCCAAGACAAAATCCATGGTTACACAGAGGAAGATACAGAGGTAGTATTTTAGGACTTCAAACCTTGGCATACTAACAAATTGGGCATTTTTAACATAATTACCAATATCACGCTTGAGCCGCAACCATTAGTATCGTTCTTCCAAAAGGGCTATCATCTTGTCTCACCCTAGGCGTCCACCCAATCCTCCATCATGTAATTCTCATTCGATTTGCTCCTGCAACAAGCTTTAAGAAATACATGGGTGATTACCATAATATAAGCAACCTTCCTGCACATGAAATTCTACTACTTTAATTCATGACTTTGCCCACAATACTTGAAAATCTTCACCTCTGCCACATAAAGTTCTTTCAAACATACAAACTCGCAAGGTGACTACGAATGTTGCTCTCCTGCTGAGTGCATCTGCTACCCTGTTTTGTTGGCCTGACTTGTGCCTTAAAGAATAGCTGAATTTGTGTAGGATAGTGACCATCTACCATGCATCCAATTCACATCTCTGGTTATTGATGAGGGGTCAGTATAAAGAACCTCTGAAATACATAATGCTCCCAGTCCTTCAAAGCATTGCCCCATTAAATAGAATTCTACATTGTAGATGGTCCACTTCTTCACATTGTTGAGCTTCTCGCTGTAAAAGGCTATAATAAGGCCCTCTTACAATAATGAATGCACCACAGTTCATTACACAATAGGTTTATTCCACTCCATTTCTTCTATCTAACCTTTGATAGCCCATCTGGAAGCTAGAAGATTCAGAATCCAAAGTGAAAGATCAAGAATTCTTAATGGCAGTTTAAGAAAAAGAATCCTGCAACACTAGATATGAATTCTGAAAACTAGACATGTAGTTTAACTCTTGAAAAAGAAAAATGTTAGGGACAGTGTCATGTGCAGCCCCACATGCAGTCAATTGCATACTTCGAATTTTTTTTGAAGTATATATTTCATGTAACGAAATATTTACTTTCATAAAAATGAAGTATGTATTTCAATAAATTGAATGGGCCCACTTATAAAATAAGTGAAAAATCTCTTGCTTTGTTTAACGATGTGTATATATGGAACTGCACGCAAGACTGTAAACAGAAAAATAGCAACTTCTTTGGTCATGGAGAAAAATTCCAAATATATCTACCTAAATTATTTTCCTTGTGACGGTGAAAACATGTTAAGTTCCATACACTCACGATGAAAGCTAGTCACATAATTGAATTTAAATTTTCAAATCAACTTCCTTTACTTTTTGTAAGAGAATTCAGCGTCAAACTCTTTCTGGAGATGTTCACGAGACTCTGTCTTTGCTGAAAACACTACGTCGTCGAGAAATCCTCTCTGGGGGAATTCATCTGGGACAAGGCTTCGATATATCTCAAACTGCTCATCAGCTTCCTTTTTCTTGTCTAATAAGCTGTAAACAATACCCTGTCAAATTAAAACAGCAATCAATCATTTCTCTCATTTCAACAGCTGTAGTTGGCAACATCCACAGGTATGGACAAGTATATAAAACAGTTTAATAGCAAAACAATAGTTCCTCGCCATCTAAGGTTAGCATAACATGTTGTTTGAGTGCATTATAGAGCATGTAGAAGTGGCCTATTGGCAGTAGCAGAGCCATATAGGGCATATACCAGATTTTATCCCTCTTTGACGTTTAATAAAAATGAACATTTACTTTAAAAATGTATCATCTAGAAACATGTAGTTAAAATTCGCCTGAGATATAACCCCGGCTCTGTCGCTGCCGATTGGAAATTCTTGTTTCATGATGATCCATGTATGATCCTTGGAGTGCAAGATTTATGATTCGACCAGTTTGACTTCATCAAAATGAAATTATGCAAGTACTTAATAAATAAATAAATAAAAATTGTCACGCCTTATTGGAGAATAGGCAACTTTTTTTCCAGACCCAATAATTTTCATGAACCACATGAAGAATGCTCTTAAACTGTTCTTACCTGACAAAGATAAGGTCGGAAATCCCGAGGATTCTCATCAACCAAACTTTGGAAATGCTTCAGTCCTTCCTCTAATTCTCCCTGCATGGCAAAATATTAATTACTATTCTGATGATATATATTATAGTGATTAGACATCAAAACATGCCCATCCTATCATGAGATATTAAATGGTTTATTTGCTACAATTGCATATTATAGCTTTCTAACTTCGTACCTTCACAACATGCATTTGGGCAATTAGAAGTTTGATGTTGCGCTCCTCAGTGACTCTTTCCTCTCGGTGAGCAACCTCGAGAGCATTGTTCAGCATGTCAAAAACGGCCGGGCCTTCATGATTCTTGTGCATGGCCAGTGCAAGCCCCTGTAAGGAAGGTCCAAAAAAACACTATTCAGATATCAAGAGAACCATATTGATATATATGTAGACTGTAGTGTTGGAAAAAAAAAATCACATAGGTAGTCAGCGTAGACGAGAGAAGTCACTAACTACTAAGAACTGCATGGAATATAAGTTCTCATAACTCATGGGGGCACTAATATTTTTTCTTATAAGACCACAATTTGTATAGATTCAGCAAGACATCAACATTTTGAGTAGTAAACTTTTCCAGCCATTTCTCTATGTTCATATTATATCTTCAGTTTTGCTTACTACTGATGTAGAACGGGTGGCCAACGCGCTCCTGGAGCAATGAACCCGAAAATGTCCACTTTTGAAATTTTCAAGTAATTACAAAAGAAATGGCTAGTAGAAATCAAAGGCAACCCGAACTCAAAACCGCATGAAATTTTTACTAGAGCTAAATATCGAGAAGATTTTCAAGAGTTGTCGTTACACCACAATGCGCACTTATTTTTCCATTTTTTCCTATTTTTGGGCTCTCAAAATAGCGTATTTGCTATTTTTAGTAACTTTAAAGATTTTGAATATCTTTATCATAACTCGGATTTGATCTCTATCAATTCCGAGGATCTCCTAGGATTCGTAAATTTAGTTACAACAAACTTCAATTTTTACTCTTTTTAATAACCTTTAATTGGTAAAAAAGGGAAGGCTTGTAACCTAGGGTTTTCAGCTTTTGATTAATATAATTTCGAGTTTTATTTCTCTTTTGAGAATTGTGAGTTTGTTTAAGGATCTCAACGCTTGTTGGATCTTTGCTTTAGTTTTTCGCTGCGCTAACTACTCAGAAAAAGTACTTATATTAAAAGATTAGCTACAATACAAGTTGGAAATTGGAATCTGATTTAATTGATCTGCTACCATATGTGAGCATATAGCGCAGTTTGGAACTGAAATTTGGAGCAATTGAACTGCTTAATTCTGTCTTTCCATGGTTCAATTCAATTATGAAATCTACATGAAAGGTTTAATGAGATCTAGATGAGTTTGCTTCATAAGAATCTGCAAGCTGCTCGATGTATTCTCAGACTGCCCAAAAATCTATAGCCACACATTCATATGCAATTTCCAGCTACTAAGCTTGACCTACGAAATTCATAAGGTCTAGTAATATATGGCCTCTACAATTCCAATAAAACAAATTGTAGAAGATCATACCATGAGTGATTCGGCAGATTTGGATTCCTATATATCCACTCCTGTGGTACTTCATCATATGATTCATATAAGATCCATCTGTCTAGATATCATCATATACATCTAGAAAGCCGTATGCTTTGGAAGAAGCTTGTACAGTTTGGGAGGGTTTACAGAGGAAATGGATGAAAAAATTTATAGTCCAACTAAAACTGGTTGGATAATGATGTATGGGTGTATCTACTATTTAAGGATAATTACATGCTAGATAGATCAGAGGAGTATATTCTAAAATAGCAAAAGTATCTTTTCTACATCAGATCGTGCATAGTAAAGAAATTTGTGACTAGGTCCGGGGGAGGGAAACTAAAGAGGCTTGATACAGTGGTTTACAATGATATGAAATACTATATACTGTGAACAAGTTTTTGTGATAAACTACTATAGATAACTGGATATGAACCTGAACAAAAAAAATGGCGAGTATTGTTCAGGAGGTGGAACTGAATCATCAGCAAAAATTAGCTAATCAAGGGGCTCTTCCAAAATCACCTCATTGGCAATAAGCTAAAGATAAGCTTATGAGAAGAACCTCATAGCCCAACCATTAGGTGGCCCTTCCATTGCCTGGTCATTCAGAAAGGTTAATCCACACAATAGGCAACAGAATGGCTCATACCACTATTGCATAATAATACCTATTTACAGAAGTAACAAAACGATACAGTTAAGTTTTCTGAGGCAATATCTTAGATTTTATGGCAATTCAGAGTGCAGCCATGGTGTTATAAAAACATATAGCCGGATAACCTTAACACCTGATTCCACATTATTGTCACCTAATATGGATATACAGAGAAAAGAAAACCAAGAAAATTATATATTAGAACAATTTCATTAAGGATAAAGCAATCCAATGACTTATATCAACTTCAATTATCTATAATCATGATCATTGAGGCTAATCAGATAAGAGAACAATCAAATGTAATTGTCAAAGGAAAAAACCATACATGCAAGGCCCTCAAAAGAAGAGGCTTTTCCTTCAAAATCTCCTTGAACAGCCTCTTGGCCTTGCTTATCTGCCCCATCAGCTCATACGACAGTGCCTGCAAGAGCCTCCACTCAACCTCATCGGGCTCCACATCAATCAGCCTCTCCACATATTCGACTGCTTCATTGGCCCTTCCTTTCCTCATCTTACCATACACAACCACCTTCAATGCTTCTACATTTCTAGGTTCCTTTTCCAATAACTCCGCATATAAGTCCTCTTCATCTTCTTTTCTCATATGGGTCTCCATCTTCTCCTCCAAAGGAGCTGAAGACAGTGCCATAACAGGCCTACTTGTAAATCTCCCCATAAATAAAAGACCGCCCATTAAGAGCACAGCAAGTTTAGACAAAACCCAATATTTCCCCATCTGAATTTCCCCGTTCACATCAAAAAGAGACCCAAATGGAAAGCGAGCAAATTTAGCCAAAACCCAATTTTTACCCAAGTGGGTCTCTCTTATTTCATCCATAGGTGACGAAAAACTGCCCTTTTCAGCTTGTGGAAGGACTGGAGAGTGTCTGGATCTCTCCATGAAGAACAGAGAACCATGATTGGCAACATGGGTGGTCAAATAATTAGATAGGTTGTTTTGTTTGATTGTTGTATTGGTATAACATGATACGTGGTAGGGTTTGGAGGAAATTTTGGATTTTGGAGGGAAACTGAGGGTCTTCTTGATGTTGGTTTGATAGATTGAGAGGGTTCTAATTGAGAAGTTTGGGTTTTGAAGATTGGGATTGTGTGGTGTTTGTTGTGAGAAGAGAGAGAGATTGGAAGCTGAGAAACTCATACCTGAAAAATAATTTCTTCTACTAAACCCTCTTAAAACCCTTTCATATGAATCCCACGAAGTTGAAAAAATGATGAGTTGAAAGAGCAGGTGATGGAAGGACGACATCGACATCTTCCATTTTGGTCACTGTGTTTCGCGAGTTTTGTTAACTAAAGTTGTTCTTAATTCGTCAAACACTCTCGGAAAATTATTTCTCATGCTTAAGAGTGCATTTGGATATAAGTTAAAACTAGCTATTTTTTATTATATTTTTAATCGTAAGTGATTTGAAAAACTAAACGTTAAAAATGTGTTTGGATACGAGTTTCAATATTTTTAGCTTTTCAAACACAGAATCTACCTAAACTCATATCCAAATAGATCATAAGCCTAATTGCAACCTCATTTGCAAGGGGCACCGTTTTTTTTTTCTTTTTAAATCATACATTATTTCATTGAAGTGTATGCAATTATAAGAAATGATTTACATACTCAGATATAATAGTATTTTTTCATTTAAAAAAATAAAAAAAATTAGTTTATATACAACAAGAAAACTTCATATATTATAATAACGTAGTATATGTTATGTTATCATAATATACAAGGTTACAAAACAAACTGAGTATCTGAACGCTCAATAATCTATTGAAATGGGCCGTCAAAAATTCAAACGCATCACGAGACATGTGCATATCTCATCATGCACATCATAGCTCAAATATTGAGTAACTCACCATCACTTTACATCTAAAGGCCACTTCAGATTAATATATTTTTAGGATGAAAGGTACTATTATTCACACATTCAGGTTTTAGGCATATCTACATACTTGTCTTGAAAAAGGTGATTCAAATGGCAGAGCTTGTATATTGGTTGGGACAGGTTTGGTACCTTGTTTCAGAATAAAAAATGAACTGATTCAAGAAATTTTGGCCCAGTTTCCTTGTTCTGTTCTTTTTAACAATATAGTTGATCAAAATAGGAATCTATATCTCAAAACATAAAGGATTTTGTACCACAAAATCAAGATTCAAAAGATGAAAGAGAAACCACGATTCCCTACAAGAAAAAAAAAACACAACAAAAACTTCTTTGACCTTTTACAATGTTTACACAGACAGACCTATCACCTGGATTTCAATGGTTCTCTCGTCGACGAGGAACTTCTGCCCCTGAATCCAACCACACTGAGTTTTGATTTGCTCGATTTTGATACAGAAGAATTCGACTTGGTGGGTTTAGAGCCACTATATTTTCTATCAACCGGTTTCTTCCCATTCAATGACTCTCTTTTCGGGCCACTTGTGGAAGACCTGAATGGCTTCACGATGGCCACAGATTTTCTGGTCTTATTTAGCTGCATTGCCTTTCCAGATTTGGTGGCTGGTGTCTTCCGGCCAGATGTTTGGGCCGATTTCCTCCCATGTGTAGTCTTCTGATTTGCAGATTTTACTAAAGTCGCAGTCTTTCCCTTCTGATCGGTTCGCCCTGCTTTGATGGCATCTCTTTTGACATCAATGATGCTAACTGATTCCAGGCTTTCGTTTTTACCAATAGCTTCCTCGATCCGGGCGGCCAATAATGCATCTTTTCTCGCAACAAGACTTGTCACCTTACCTGCAAGAAGAAAACTAGGTTCATCGTCTAGGTCTCATTTCGAACCAATTTCCAAAAACAGATTTTCCATGAAAGCTGTTCAGCCTGCTCTCGACCAGGATTTTCCTGAAAAGCTACCATCAACCATGTTTTTCATAAATGTTAATTTCTTAACTTTAACACATAAAAACCAAAACTAAAACCAATAGCTAATGTTTAAAAAAATCGTTTGGAACAAGAAGTAAACAAGTTCCACATTCAAAACCAATTTTCAAAAACAAGCTTTTTCATGAAAGTTTTTTCTCAACCAGATTTTTCCTAGAAAGTACTCTCACCGAGGTTTTACATAAAATTTGGTTTCTTTACTTTTAGCACATAAAAACCAAAATGTCAAACCAAAGCTAAATGTTGAAAAAATCCATTTGAAACTGATTATCTGAAAACTGATTTTGCAGAAACAGAATCAGTTTCACAATGCGTTTCAAACAAGGCTTACGAGAACAGAAGAAGATCACAGCCTAATAGCCTTTATTGATGGATTATACGACTGAGCAGGTAATGCTTTAAAGCTTATATCAGCGCACCTTTGGCTCCCATACGAGCAGTTCTGCCAGTCCTGTGAAGGTAATCTATCTAAAATCCATAAAAAAATTTAAAGTTCACAATTAGGGAGAAAGAACAATTAAGAGAACTGAAGTCAAAGCATATGACAATCACTCACAGAATTCAGCGGAAAATCAAACATAATAACATGATCGACATCTAGATCCAATCCCCGAGCAGCCAAGTCTGTGCAGACCAATGTGGGGCAATCTCCCACATCGCTCTTGAACTTTTTCAGGTTCTCAACTCTGCCATCAAGAAAAGATTCATTGCCATATAAAAATCTACAACAGTGAGCAGCCTCTTAAATTACATAATCACAATGTTCGCCAATTTCGATATTCTACTTAAGGCCTGTTTGGAAATAATTTTCAAAAACAGTTTTCTTAGTAAAAGCTGCTCTGAAGCCATCTCTTTCATTAAAGCTACTCTCAATAAGTTTTTTTTTCATAAAAGTTGTTTTGTTGACCTTTACCAATAAAAACCAAAATCTGAAACTACAAGATAAAGTTCAAACTGTTTGGAACCGATTATCTAAAAAATGATTTTAGAGAAGTAGAATTAGTTTGACAATTGATTCCAAATGGGCCTTAGTCATAGTAAATTTGAATCGCAAATAATATTTTTTTGCTGCTTTATGAAATAAAAGAATGCCATCATGAGTTACATTAGAGAAAAATAGAATACAAATGACAGGCTGAAATCCGACAATCATTTGATTCTATGCATTGTGTTTTAGTACCAATGTGAATATTATATCATATCAAAAAAAGGGACTAGTTCAACCTTTCTTCTGCTGGCACCTCTCCATGGTAGTTAACTGTGGAGATCTCATTCTCACTCAAGAAGTGATCCACTGCACGACTGGAATTTAGTGTATTACAGAACACCATCACCCGGTTTCCTTTTGCCAAACTTGGCTCAAGAACCTTCCATGTGACATGTGAAATAAATATCAGTTTAACACTCGAACACAAAGTATTCTCTCCATTTAAAGGCAAACTCAGTCTACTGCAAATTTATCAAGTAAAATGCAACATTGTACCAAATACCTACATTTTTTTTTTTTTTGAGAATTGGTAGTTCATTTATAACTAATCAAAGAGTTACAAATGGGCTGACATAAGGGAGAATAGAAGACCTAAAACATAGGAAGGAAAAGCCAAGTTAGAACAACCAACTTGACCTTACAGGAAAATACAGGAAAAGTATTCTGTAATTCAATATAGTGATATTTGGTAGCATTGGCAAATGTAATTCATGCACATTTTATAAATAATAATATGAGGCTCGGGATTTTAAAAACTACAGTGAGATCATATGGAAGTAAAAAAAAATAATACTACATAATAGAGCTATATAAAAAGAAACCAAGGTAACTACCAAAGAATATTAAGGACTAATTCTCAGAATTTTAAGCACTCAGCGCACAATTACCCATCAGAATTTTATGAGCAGGTGCAATCTTATGGGAAACAAAAATGGTTGAGCATCATTTTAGAGATACCACAATGCACAGAAAAATGAACATATTATGGTAAATAATAATATAAAGAGAGAATTTTCATCAAAGAATAATGAAAGCGGGATTTAGATGAGTAAGAAACTAAGAATGCATGTGAAGGACAATAAACGTACTTCTGGATTTGTGGGTGATATTGTGCATCCAGGTTTCTCTCAAATAATGCTAGGTTTCTCATCACACACACACACACAAAACAACAAAAAAAAAAGAAAAAAAACCTTCGAGGAAAGATATATTATAGTAAATTAAGGCGCGCTCAGATTGTTAGGATTTATAGAGCCGATCAGAAGCCTGTGATAAACACGCTATGCTGATGTTAATGCATCACTATAATTACCATAAACAACCTTAGATTGTAACGGCTAAGGTCATTGAAGGCCTTCATTAATATGTTCCAAGTAGTCATTTTTAGACAGGTGGCACACTTAGCCTTTTACAATGTGCAAATCTAGAAGAATACAGGATATACTTCATCACATAAAAATGCAACAATCATATATCACGTATAAAATATAAATCAGCACCAATGACAATGCTAACATTTGGTAAGACTCACCTGCAAAAGAGACTCCAGCTTGTTTTCAGACCCAGAAAGTTTAATGAAATCATGCCTAGCTGATGCAACCTTCTTGTTCATCGTGGATGTACGTAAGTGAGTTATTCCTTTAAATTCCTCATCAATCAGTTTCTGCACCGCCTGAATAATTGGAAATAGATGGTCCAATGTCAGAATGAAAAAGACAAAAGATACATTCATTAGACTGCAAACCTGTTCTCTTCTTGAAATTTTCATAAATAATATAAAAATAAGAGCATATCATATCTATGCAGTTCATCTTAATATCATGATACAGAGTTACAGACAAGGATTTCTGGTGTTCCCTTTCTAACAAGGTCAGAAAACAGGAGTTACTCCAAGAATATATATCTCAAATAGGCCCACCCAAAACAATAGTCCAACAGGGAGTACACAAATAATATCCAGAATCCAACAAAAATATGCAACCATGTGAAAAGGAAAAGCATGGTTAATTAATGCTTGGTTTGGAAGATGACTGAGACAATTCAGCAGAAATATGGAATTGCAGTATTTATAAACCATAAATAACTCATTTTTATAATTTTTTCACATGACCAATGGTGATGACAGTTTATTAGATAATCGGTCACCAAAGATGTTGAAACCCTTTGATGTCAAATTGAAAAAATAATAATGCAAATGGTTCAATAAACATCTAGAGCATATAATTTATTTGTGAATATAGGTAGGTGAACAGATGATCTGACCTTTGTCATAGTTGCCGTGACAAGGACAGTTTGAAATCCTTGATCATCAGGTTTCGAAGCACGGTTTTTCAGTGGGCCAAGAAATTTGCGAAGATCAGGGCCAAAACCCCGATCGAACATGGTGTCTGCCTCATCCAGTACCTGACACGCATGTTTCCATTGTAAGTTTCAGGCATGCATACAGAGGAGAAATGCTTGTTATATAAATGACATGCCTGTGTTAAAATATCATTTAAAGTTTCAGGCATGCATACAGAGGAGAAATGCTTGTTATATAAATGACATGCCTGTGTTAAAATATCATTTAAAATGGATTTAAAAAAAAAGATACAAGATCTCAAATTAGAGACATACCAAATACTTAATGTCCCCATAAACCAAGTTTCCCTCTTCGATGTGTTGAAGGACCCTCCCTGGGGTCCCAACAACCATATCCACTGGGGCATTCAAGGAATCCTCTTGAGGTCTTAACCGGCCACCTCCACTTATCATAATCGATCTAAATCGAGCATGATGACTTACAGATTTAGCCACATGAAACACCTAGAAAGAAAACCAAAATTAATGTGCTGGGAAGAAAATCGGACAGCTCATCATTGCACAAACCTATTCACCCAGATTAAATCAAATATCTTGATTTATATATGTTTATATATATAATAAGTTAATACCTGCTCGCACAGCTCCCTAGTAGGACACAGTACTACAGCTCGAGGACGCCTAGGTTTCATAAGCATACCATATAATGCTTCATCGCGCCTCATTAGCTACAAACAGCAGTACAAATAAATACATTATTCAACTTTCAACTGCCATCATAACAGCCCCAAATGAAGTAAATTCAAATAAAAGAGCAAATTTCCAGCCATCCTGATTTTGGGTGAAAAAAACAAAAACAAAAACAAAACAAAACAAAAAAAACAAAAAACAACTTCCTATTATCATTGAAAACCTTGATCAGCATGCACGTGGAACAATTGCACTCCATGTTAAAACCAAGTGTAAGCATAGATAATCACAGTACCAATTACAACGGCAGTTCAATCAGAAAGGCAGGGAAACAACTTTTTTTCCTAGACATGGTCCATCACATTTTGTTAGAACTGAATAGAATTCCATAGTTCACTCCAAATGTGTACAATTCTCCAACACGATTATTTATTAATAAAATACACGATTAGGACAATAACATAAAATCTTGAAGCAAACATCTCATAAATCAAACCCATTCAAAGACAGTGTAACTAGACTAATCAATAAAAAAAAAATTACAAAGACTTGCAATGCAATCAAAACACAAGAAACCAACATCACAATAATCTACAACACAATTATAAAATGCCTAGTTCACAATTCCGATGATGACATAATATTTTGAGGCAGAACAACGTACAAATCAAAACCCACCCAAATTGAAATGTAGTGTAACTGAACCAAACAAAAAGAAACATTTTCATGGACTATGAATCCAATCCAAATTGCGAAAGATCAACATCACAATAATGTAGAACAATACAAGAAACATATGAGTGACTGGTCCATCACATTTTGTTACAACTGAATGAGAATTCACTCAAAATGTATATAAGTCAAAAAACCAAATACGCGTAATATATTGAAGCAAAACAACTTATAAACCAAAACCCACAAGAATTCTAAGCCAGCACAACTAATCCAAAGTCCAAACAATAGAAGGGAAAGAAGAAGAAAAAAAGAATCTTTAGATAGACTTTGAATTCAATCAAAAGAGAGTGACCTGAACCAGAGGGAGCAAGTACGCGAGGGTCTTCCCCGACCCCGTGTGTGACCCCAACACGACGCTCTTCCCCTCGAGCACCGCCGGAATCCCGAGGCACTGAATCTCCGTCGGCCGGGCGATCCCCATCTCCTCTAGCGCCCCCATCGCCTCCTCCGTGAGCCCCAGATCCCCGAAACCCGAGACGGCCGCCGCCGCAGCAGCCGTCCCCCTCTCCTCCCGTGGCGATCGCCCCTGCACGGGTTTCGAGGCGGCGTCCTTGAGATGCCGGGCTCGAAGCCTCTCGAGGAGGAGGGAGTGGCGGACGAGAGACGGGTCAGCTTCGACGGTGGTGGTGGTGGTGGTGGCGGCGGAGACGGTGGTGGTGGCGGAGAAGAGGCGGCGGGTCTTCGGGAAGACTGGGAAGGGACTGAGGGAGGTTTTGGAGGTGAAGATGGAGAGGGCGAGGAGGGTCCTCCTGGCTCCGGCGGCGGAGCCGCCGCCCGTGGTGGAGACGGCCGCCACGGCGGCGGCGGAGAGATGGGAACAGGATCTCATATGGTACGGGGTTTCGTTTGTGGGTTTTTGTTGTCTGGCTGGGGTTTAGTCAGTGTGTGATCCTTAATGGAAACGCGTTTCTCGGATAAACGTTTCCCTTCATTTTTCTTGTTCACGTGGACTGACGTCTCTTTTGATAACACCCGCTCAGCAGTGTTTGATTTTGCTGTTAGACGGCTTTTGCAATAGTAAAAAAACTGATTTTACTATCATATAATTAAACAATTTTATAATCCCAGTGTTTAAAAATTATGATCGGAGAAAGCTAAAGGAAACAGCTTCTTGCAGAAATACGTGAACAACCCACCACTCACAATCATGTTTCTTTTCCATAACTTATGTTTTATTTATTTTTCATCTTTTATGGAAATGTTTTTTGTTAAATGTTATAATGTAGTGTGTGTATTGTATTGGTGTGGGACTCAGAAGTTTGATCTGGTTTGGGCGGTCATTAATCTCAAACGCCTCTACACCTCTGGTGAAAATTAGTGCATAGATCACATCATATTCTGGTTCGAGAACGGGGCTTAGAATAAGTAAGAATTAATTAGAATAACCTCAAAATAAGTGTTTAAAAAATTGAAATAAACAAGAATTTGAATGTCAAAATTGACAAATATAAAATGTAATATAGATTCTAACCAATCCTTGAAATTAAGTTATTCACATATTGACCAAACAATAAAAACTTTATTATTATATAACCAACGAGAATAATTTAAAACACAACCAAACAAAAAATCATTTTATCTTAATTTATATTATAATAATCATAAACCTTAGAATAATTTAATTCACTATCCAAAAGGGGGCTATAAGTGTTCCAATATAATCTATCACCATTTGCACACTGTAAAAATTTGTCCTTCAACTGCAGCACAGGAGGATGAAAGAGACCAATCTTTCATCCTCTAATCAGCAATCTTTACTTATGGAACTCTTTCAAGTGTTATAGCACATCTATTTCAGATTAAAAGAGGACTCAGTAAGCAAAATTCGAGAAATATTTGGCCCACCTTAACTGAATAGCTGTGCCATCAAAAGCATAGACATGCAACAAAAGGGATAATTTACAAGAAAATGTAACATGGATAAATACAAAGTGCTAGCAAGAACAAGCCCATTCTACTCTATTCTTTTTCAACTGCGCTTGTGTGAAAATGGAACTCATAAGTGAAAGTTACAACGTTCATAAATACTTTCTTTGCAAGGAAAAACCCTAACCAAAATCTAACATACAAGCATAATTATCTTCTAAGCACAACCGTGCAACATATGTGTGAGCATGTTCTGCTTCGCTTTCATCTCTATATAAATCTTTTTTGTTGTATTGTCAATTTGTGAAAAGTTTATGACCCGTGTCGGCTAATCCACCAAGAATACCACCTAGTCTTTTCTTCATTTTTGCCCTATCCTGTCTCTTTGAACTTCCAGTTCTTATTGCCAGTGAAATGGTGATTCACATGGTGTGCCTCGAATTAAAAAAAAATCTCACCTATTCCAGCAACTGTGGAGTAAATCAGTATTAAAGTCGAGTTCTAACTTCTACCATTCGATAAGGTTGCTTCCCCACCATTGATAGGACTTGTAGATGTCAGCTTTTGGGGTGTAGTTCTTAGAAAGCTTTTTGTGTAAAGAGAGCCAAAGACAATAACCTGTTAAATCACTTAATGGGGTGAACAGGACATCTACGAATTGACAAAACATGAGACATGTGAAAAATGGATATAAGGGAGGACTTACTGCTCCAATAATTTGTTCCCAGCTTAAGGGATGCCCAAACCACACACAGGAGAGAAGGATGCTCACCAACTATATAATTTCAAGAATACTAACAAGCATGAGTGACGGGCATGATTAGGTAAATTGTTCAAGTCAAAAGTCTAGGCATCTGAAAAGATTTCCTTACCTGTCTCGTGGTCATAATGGTTGCGAATGTAAGTGCGCCGAATGTGCGAATTGTATAAGAAATGAAAAACTGACTGGCTGTTGCAACCTGCACATATATTTTTATTTTGATAAACAACAAACACAACTGCATAAGGAAATATAGAAGTGCTTTGCAAAGCAAAGTTATGTTCAAGTTTTGAGATGCCATCAAGTTTAATTTTACCATCCATTCCTATTCTCAAATAAAGCCATTCAACTTTTCCTTCCAAAATATATGTAAATGATCAAATGTTTAAACTTTAAAGTAACATTCCGGTTAAAGGTCTGTATTTGGATTCCGAGTTACATTTCAAGTACTCCAATTTTGAGTGTCAGGAAATTATATAATACCACCAATGAACAGACGCTAACCTAGCAATGAAATTCTATTGATTGTCTGTGTCAGGAAGAAATATTCTTTATTGGTTGTACAACAAAATTTACTTTATTCCTCTTCCTTATTAAATGTACCAGGTGAGTTGACAATATGGAGGATCAAGATAAAACAAAGTGAAAGTTTTCTTACCGTCGAGAGCAATGCAATGTCAAATAAGCAGTCTTGATGGCGGAAAACAAAATCAATTGCCAAAAGAAGATGTCCCTGTATTATAAGACCTGATTCAGAAGAAACATCATTGACAAAATCAGAATAAGACAAGTTCATGATCAAGCTATATTTGCATAACCGTTTGCACAAGTAGGGAAAAGCAGAACATAGGGCCAAGTCCATATTTGTAATAATATTTGGAAATTTGGTAAGAAAGACCACATTCTCATTTCTCAATGTATGAAAATATTTCAAGAATCATTTGGTAGACAAAAATAAATTTGGAAAAAAGAAATGGAAATTGTGCAATGGAAAGGACCATTTATGCATACATGTTTCTAGTAATTATGATTCATGGGGTTGGACGCTCAATGGCTGACAACAAAATATGCAACCCAAAGGTCCTTGGTTCAGAAAATCCCACTGTTTACCTATAATATATATCTATATATATAATCTTTTTGCGAATAGAAAAAAAAAAGTTTTAACAGAGTGTGGATGACCTTGGCTGCTGGAATCAATCCTAATTACCAATATACAGAAATCAAGACTTTATGAAAATACAGTATACAAAATAAACATTAATCAAGAGTTTCATGATCCATGAAGCAAGTCGTCTAAAAACTCATAGTCAGAATAAGCTATTTCAAGTATCAATATGGCACATGAGTACTGAGGCAGCATGACTACTGGGAATAGTTTAAAATATCAATATATCGGTTTTATATATCGATTTTGCACCACCAATCTCCCCCCCCCCCCCAAAAAAAAAAAAAAAGTCAATTAATCAGACCACTTAGGTCCATTTATGGACTGGGACGAAGTTCGATATAACATGGATATTTTATTTTCTATACATCAAGGAAATATAGATAGATGGTAAATTTTGTGCTAGCCAGTTGCTGCCAACAACTATATCCAAGGACTGGAATTCCAGCTGTTAGACAGGGTTCTTAAAGCCCATCCGCACAATAATATTTGACATTTTATATTTAGAATTTTTCCAAAAAGTTCAAAATATTTTTTCATAAATATTGATTTGGGGACCCTATCAATGTATTAGGAAATCGATATTTTAAACTATGTTACTAGGTCTATCTTGGTTCATAATCTACAAGACAAGCACACACAAACTTGAAAAGTGTTGAGCTCAAGCTGTAAATACAAATAACGTCCAAAAACAATATTACTATCATAATTTCTTGAGCTACATTTACACCTTCCACATAACTTTGCACATTCAGTGATATGGGCAGGTCGCATAACAGCAAATGGCTGCCTGCATGACCAGAAAGAAGAAGAATAAGAAATGAAGTGATAATAATCAGCATGAGCAAGGTATCCCAGCTAATTGCTTGAGCAGGACGTAGGGCAATTTGGTTGTCAACAAATGAAGTGATATCCACAGGTTCTAACCCTTATGTTGAGAACTTATTGGAAACTTCATCTGCAAATGTATTGGGGAACTGTAAGGTTCACAAAGGTGGATAAGCTTGTGATAGGAGTGTGACTTACTGCTCCCACATTCTGTCATTCTTATTTTTACAAAGTTTTCTTGGCAGCAGATTCATCACCTGCTGATCCTCTTTTGGAATTTGTATCCCAGACACTTTAACAAAAGTTCTTAACGGTAGAATTCTGCCCTCTCACTCAAAAAAATTACCATTCAAATTAACCAAGAGATCATCAAGTCCACAGGCAAACATAAATAGCAAAATCTTGTACATCTATCCATTCATCTTAGAAGATTTGCAAAGTAATAGTCCTATACAAAAAAAATTAAATTTGTAACATATTGTGAAGTACACTAAAACGTATGAGGTGTGCCAGGTAAGAATATAAAGACTATGATCACAGTAAGGAAATATAAATAGATATTTGTGACCATGAAAATAAAAAAATTGACCTGCTAAGTTTCAGAAAATATTTGAGCTGCTGTATTTCATAACTTCTGTAACTAGTTACAACAGATAGATAATAACCAGAAATTGTGCAGACATAAATGGTTACCACAGAGACAAATAGGGAACACAATAGTGCTATTCAAATGGAAGAAATTACCAGTAAAACTGAGAATACAGGAACACAAGGTTGTATAGAATATTTGATTGTGTATTTCCATGTCATACCCCTTGAAAAGTTTGTCCTGGAAAGTGCTTGTGAACCCATCGAATCTATATACACAGATCCGCAATTTAAGTATGCACAAAAAATCGACAAATACATCCAGGTAAGGAGTTACATCTACACAAATAAACTATAACATTTTTCATTCTAAGAAAACTAAACTAGCGTATTGTGATTGCTACTGCTTTATTATTTTCATTTGCTCAAAATGTTTAATGGTAAGTCATAGATGATCTCAGAAAAGACAACGCAGTGTTTCTCAATTTGTCCTGAAACTAGGACACATTTGGAGAAAACATGCCTCTGAATGTTGATCATTGCATTTGGATAACTCGAAGATAGTCACACTTTTTTTTTTAAGGGGCGAGGGGAGGGTGGGGCATAGATAGGAGTTCATTATGATTAAATGGTGCCCTTCGAAGAAACAATAGAGACAATGGATCTCCTAAAAAAAATGAACACATGTATCAAATAATTATTTAGTGCAAGTTGAACATGTACTTGGTGGGTATCAGAAGATACAACAGAAGTTTCAAGATCTCTTCTTATGTGCACAAATATTTCATACAATAATAGATCATCAGACATAATGATCTCGATGAAGATTGTATGAATGTGTCTTTCTGCTCACTATTTTAAGGCTTCAGGTATTAGTGATAAAAAACAATTCAACACAATGCAACTTCATTTTGGTAAAGAGATACAAAAGTGTTTAACAAATTCAATCCTCTTCTAAAAGCATCATCAAGACACCTAAAATTTATTTATTGCTGTTGTCGTATAACTTGATTACAGTTAGACCACCATTCAAATATGTGAAAAAAAATTATCCAAATAAAAATCAACCACACATGAGAGATTGTGAACTGGAAATAATTTCACATGGTGCCACATCCATATTTAGCTACTAAAAGAAAACCATGAATATTCATTTATATATATTTTATATAAACCCATGAAAAAAGAAAGATATCAGGAAAAGACTTATTTCTTGTTAATTGTGTCACGTAACACCAAATATATCATACAGATTTCAGATATTAAGAAATAAGGATTTTAGAGACAAGTTAAGCAGTCAGTAGATACCCAAGATAACCCATCATTAGGAAAACGCCCCAAACAGTGCTCTCTCTTCCTGAATTGTATGGACTAATGTCTGTTGATGCCTACACAAGAAAATTGGTTAATTCCATGTGAATCCATAGATATATCATGTTGCAATATTCAAAATCGCACATCTTATTCTCACAAAAAAATTGGATGATTCTCTTTATATTTAATATCCTATTTTCCTCAACAAACCAAACATGAAGCTATGCATGTAGTCACGAAATGGGTATAGACTCAAACACTAACATTACAAGAATGTATGTGAAGAGAAGGAATAAGGATCACCTTGCAAAACATGAATAACCATGCAATCTTTGTTGAGTTCATCCCAAGATATATGCTATTGCATAAATTAATAGGAAATTTCGACCACCAACCAGTGTTTTTACGATATCTCAATTGAACTATATTAGGGACTTTCCAACACTAGAACTTTTTTTCATTTTTATATATTTTGAATGTATCCAATAAATAAATCTACAAGTCTCAACAACTACCAATATTGTGAATTGATTCCATAAACATTATCCTAGTGGACGTGCTCAACCAAACTTGTAACAGTTGTTACTGACATTGCATGGCCTAGCCTGCTACATTCTCCACAAAAGAAACAACAACAAAAATGTCCTTTGGACTTTGGTCTGTGAACTATGAATGTTAGAGATAGACCTTCACTATGAGGAGAAAAGGTTTCAATAAGATAAATGTAGTCAAGTCCAAGTTTTAAGTTTATGTCATCAGAACAAGAATATTGACAAATGGCTTATAATATAGATATAAATTTTTTAATCGAAGAATTTAGAAGATATCTATAAAAGCAAAACTTATCCTATTAAAGTAGAGTCAACTATGGATCCTTATTCCCTTTTTGCGATCTCTGGAAGAATGTCAAGTTCTTAATAGCATATTAATCAAAAGAAAATATAGCACCACAACAGCAAAATGCACAAGGATGGATAACAAAGATACATGAATTAAAAATACTTCAGAAATTGTAAATTTTATGTCCAGGCAGTTCACAATAAATTCAATGGTTGAGCATAGAAAGAAACCAGAGAAACCAACTAATTTTAGTATATGAGGAAACTCACATCCGGCATCTAATGTAGTCAACCACTATAGAACTATTGACTGAAATGCAATACAGGAAGTTAGCAAAAATTGCATACGGATCAATTTTGCTGGTTGGCATACGACCATGATAATAACTGAAAGGGGATGTATGGGAGATATATGGGAAGCAAGAATCAAATCATTGTACCTACCGGGTACAGGATGAACAATGAACAACCCAATGTCACGAGAACAGCCAACAAGTAGTCTTTCCCATAATATCTCTTTTGCATGATAAGTGTTCCCCAAACCTGAAATAAAACTATAAACATGAGATTAAAACAGAAATGTTGATTGCAATACTAAGCATGTAGATAGGCAGAGAGAAATGGAAGCTTAATATATTCCTCAATCAACATACTAGCTGATGCTAAAAATCTAAGTTGATATTTAACAAAAATGTCTACAAGAAATTCACCAACTAAACAATGTAAAATGCGAAGTTCAGTTGGTAAGCACTACCAGGAGGAATGATGCACCTATTTCAAAAATAAATGAACAAATAAATAAACAACACAAAACACATCTATTGACCTGGAACCGATCCTTCACTGAAATACCTGCCTGATCCCTACATTTGGCATCAAGTCTTGCTTTTAAAATTTAAAGTTAACTTTTTGTTTTTCTCAAGTTTTTCTTGCATGTATATCTTGGTCATTATTTTCCTTTTATATAGTATACATATTTTTAGTGCATCAGTAATGCCTTTAGGGATTACTTTCAGTGAGTGGAATCCCCAAGATGAGATAGAAAACTTGCTGCTTGAGTAGGAAGATTCTTATTATTCAAAAGAAGACAAACCTCCCCAGTTTCTAAGAATAACCTATCTATCCTCAAGATTCAACAGAAGTAGCTAAAAAATGGAGCGGATTGGGAGATTTTTTCTATTTGTGACAGGGGTGCATTTGCAACCAGTACAATGGTTGGTGCACATATTATATTGGAAGAGAGTCTGTCACTGTGAAAGAGATGGAGGATTGGGTTCAGGCTTTGCTTTGCTTTTCATTTCCCTCAAAAATGGTTTCGCATTTTCTTCAAAAATAAAAACGTGTTTGCATACTGCAGGAGTGGGTTTAGGCTTTGTCTTGAATCCAAGAATTTCTTCAAAAGAAAGATTCCACCTACAAACCCATTTCCCTGTTTACGTAACAAATTGGAAGGGGAATCACAAGCTGGTCGAATTCCTAAATAACCAAAGTTCATCAGTTTAAATGACTTTGGTCTCCTCTTGAAATGGTGAATTTCATAATACCCCTGTGCTGAATCTTGACCAGAATACGTGAGGAATATCAAAAATCCTTACCGAGGCTCGGGCTACTAAATGGGATAAATGCTTGAGCTTCTCGTGATTTTGCTTGCTTTTAATATAGGAGGCACTTGTTTCACTATAAGGACATGAGGTTTTGCTCAAATATTACATTTAATTTTTATCCTTTTCAAGCATGTAAAATATATGTAGATGCATGTATTATATGAATGAATGAATGGAAACATGGTGATTTTTTATGCATCGCCATTTGAAGAAACCCAGTTAATATGCAAAAGCACGTACATGGACAACACATGGAAAATCTCAAAAAATTAGGACTCCAACATGACAATAAATAAATAAATAAACAGAATAAACATTATATTTTATAGAAATATGGAACAAAGAGGACATGTTTAAGATTCTTACTACTCTATCCGTACTAGATTTAACCTATGAATACGTTATAATGTCATCCAGTTAAATGTTTTTGAGTAAAGTTAAATTTTCTTGCCAAAGAAGATTGTACCTTCGGCTTTAGTGAAAGATAAAAAAAAACTATAGCCATTTTATCATGGGAATTTAATAAACTAAAAGATTATAAAATATTAATGGATGCATGAATAGTGGAAATAATTTTGAGAGCTAAGGATATACTTACCATCACAGGTATCATCTTTGCACATTTTGCAAGTGTCTGGACTGGAAAGCTGACGTACTTGAGGGCCTGAAACGATCAACACTTTTGTCAATGACATGCTAGCAAGTGTATATGTCCCAGTTAAAGTGATCAAAACTACTGGATTTTGCATGCAACAGACAACAATACATATAGTTCTTTTGCTGGACAAAGATACGTACAGCACAGAAACATTTACCTCATATTGACATGTTGTGGTCAATATATTAGATATTGATACAGCAACATAATTATAAATTGGGGCAACAGGATCCAACGCCTTTTTACTTGCCTGTAAACGGAATGGAAAAACTTCAGCAGAAGGATCAAATTTAAACTTCAAAAACAGTCAAAATCAGGATAGAGAATATCCTGTTACCAATAGTGCGCCAGCAGACACAGCACATGTTGTGATGCGATTGCAGAATACAAGGAAAAGTGAGTATCTGAAAAGTTCTTTATTTTTGCCATACGGAACTCTCATGATTTTTTCCTGCAATAAAGTTGCAATCTGAGAAGAAATACACTGTAAGCGAGCTCATTTCAAGCTCTTCCATACTCTGCTTGTTTCCTAGACAAGACATGCACAAGCATCTACATGAGGCCTGTGTAGTAAATGAGCAAAGGATAATAAATCGCATACTGTGCTCGGTTCAGCTCAAGTGCTCCTTCACTAAGCTATGCTCATCCCTGATACTCAGCTCCTCGTATTAAGGAAACGAACTATATTTACGTTAGTTCTTAAACCCTTTAAGTGGTTGGTATGCATGTAAGTTGGTTTTTACAAAAGGCCAATGTTGGTGTAGATTAAGGTGAATTTAACTTCAATCTAGTCCAACAATTCTAAATGAGCCGAGGATAGGTCAAGCTTGGGATTGACTTGCTTGCTTCCCCAAATGAGCCATGCTGAGCCTCAGCTCATGTTTTAAATTTAGAAACCTCATGGTCGAGGAAGCTACTTCTATAATAAACTGCTGAGCTCAAGGTTATTACAAATTCAATGGAGCTTCCAAATTTACTAGTATTCAACTAAGCAAACTCATTTACCAATCACTGTATTTTACAACCAGAGCTACAAAGTATCCACTTTTGAATAGCATTATGCAGCTGGCCTTTGAGAGAAAAAAGAATTATAAAATGAATTTTATAAGATTATAAGTTCATTTACCAATCATTGTATTTTACAACCAGAGCTACAAAGTATCCACTTTTGAATAGCATTATGCAGCTGGTTTTGAATCTGTCAAGGGTAGAACTGGATGAGATTGAATGTCTTCTGGGAAGATTTCATGATATTGTATCCAAGAGTGATGAGGTGTTGTGGAAGAGGAGGAAAAAAATTAGCTTTTCTTTCAAGTCCTACTATAATATCCTTTGTTCTACTCATCAGCAGGTTTTGAGTCCCAATCGAGGCTTCGAACCCATATTCCTAAAAATTCAATGGACTACTACATCTTCTCCGATGATTCAAAAGTTTATGTGCCTTCTGGGCCTTGGCAAAATCCTTATAAAGCTGAAAAGAGCTTCCTGGGACCCTGGTGACAACACATAATATGACTTATATGGTCCGATTGATGAGGTCGTGGAGCATCTTTAGAATCAATGCAAATTCAGTAGAGGGTCATATGGGGAAGGATGTGTGCCTGGCGTGGGGCAAATTCACAAGTAAATTTTTTCACATTCCAAATCTTTTCAACGGATATCTAAACGGACTGTTTTTTTTTTTCATCTATACAAAATCCATCCCATCTTCAATCAGTGAGTGATCATATAGAAACTCCGCATCCCCTTTGATGACCCAAAAAAATACAATTTTGAGGACACATATCGATCGATCAAGAGACAGAGAGAGACCTGTAAGACGCCATAGATGACGAGGGTGATCATGATGCCGGATATGGCGAAGGCGCAGTTCCAGAAACGTTTCTCCTTCCCCGGTTCCGCCATCGCCTCTGCAATCTAATCAACAGAAGCAGCTCTGAATGTCGTCAACGACATACGCCCATGGATTCCAGTCTCCGTTGAGAACAAGAGGGGGTTTGCAATTTTTTTAATTAGACGGCGACCCTATATGTTGCCGGACGCAGAGAAGAAGAGGGATTCAACGGCGTGTGTTGCCGGACGCAGAGAAGAAGAGGGATTCAACGGCGTGTGTTGCCGGCCGCAGAGAAGAAGAAGAGAGTCGGCGTGTGTTGCCGGCGCCTCAGAGAAGACGAGTTGAGATTGGGGACGGGGGAGATGTGAGTTTTTTTTTGTTTACGGGCGGCTCTTTTTTAGCTCTTATGAATTATAAATAAACCCCTCACATTTTTATATAACTTAGTTTATAAAAAAAAAAACAATTTCAAATACCCCTTTAAGTTTTATAAAATCCATGTAACCTTCGTGAATTTTAAATAGTCTCTTAAGTTAAATTTTTATTGATAGATTATAATTATTCTATAAATATTCTATCTGATTAACTCTAATTGAAAACATAGTATACCAAAAATCCTATAATGTGTTAAAAAATTAAAAAATCATCTATAAATGATGATTTTACCCCTCAGATAGAGTTTTACAATCTATCTAGAGGGCCAAAAGCGTCATACAAAAGGTTTTTCACATTTTTTACAAATTGTATGAGGGTTTTGTTATACTGTGTTCTCAGTCAGAATTAATAAAACAGAATATTCATAGTTAGTTCTACATCTATTAACGAAAGTTTAACTCATGGGATTATTTTGATTTACAAAGGTGATTTGAGGGGGTTATATAGACTTTAAGAAAAGTTAAGGGTTATATAAATTTCAGGCAGTTTATAGAGGGTTATTTGAATTTTTTCAAAATTTATAAGTCGCTCGAATGTTAACATCAAATTCAAACATTTATTAAATCTCTCTCCAATCAAACATTCAAACCCTATCTTTCACCTTTTGAGGCTTCGACCCCCCCCCCCAAACCCTCTCTCACCAGTTCAGCCTTTCCCACAGATGACGGATCCTAACATAAGTTTGTGTAATATATTGCCCTATAATCTGAACTGTTAGATTTTAATACAAGGGCTAAAATTAATTCTGATATATATCTATATTATCTATATTACTATATAAAAATATCTTAATTTAAAAAATTATCATTTGACCATTTCACTCCTACCATTATATTTGATCTCATCCCATAACAATCCATTCAAACCACTTTAATATCATCATTTTGACCATTTTACCCCTACCAATGTATTCAATCTCATGACAATCCATTCACGTCAATTTAATTTTATTCATAATCTATTCTAATACATACATTTCATCATATCTTTTATACATATCATAAAATCATATTAATAATTTACATAAATTATATGTATTTGAATTTTTTTATATATATCAACTGATATTAGATTAATGTATTTATTAATTTATAATTAAAATTGAAAATTATAATATTATCAAGATAAAGAGATGCTTCTAAAATGAAAGGATTCAAGATATAATTCATTGTTAATAATTTGTACTCTACTTTAATTATGACAATATCATAATCAAATTACGTAATAACATATCTATGAATAAATTGTTATTCATATTTCTATTTACATTCATTTCAATATTAGAATCAAATTATGTTATAACATATCTATGAATAAATTTCTATATATATTTCTATTTACATTTTTATATAGATTTTTCCTTTTGTGTGTAAGCTTTTTTAGAAAAATGTGTATGAGACATTGTGTACTATGATTGCTTTTTCATGTTTGACATCATTATTTTCATCATTTGATTGGGTAATTATAGACATTATGTTTCTTACATTTATAGTCATTATTATGAGGATACTATCGTAACTAAATTATTTGACATGAATGTTAATAAAAATATATATATATGTTGGGCTTCAACCATGTGAATTTGCATATAGACAACAACTAGTATTAATAAATAATTCATTGGATATGGATATTTTTTGAATCAGATACAAGCATAACCGCATCCAATCCGAAATTTCTGAGAAAAGGATATTTTTTTCAGATACGGATACAGATTTTTTAGGTAACGGATATTTTCTGCATTTTCAAGTACAGATTCGGATCGGATACATATATTTTTTCTAATAATTTACAGGGCTTAGGGGGAGCATGGCCAATATTCTCACACAAGTCTCATCTCAAGATACTCATATTCTATTCATATTGTAGAAATGATTAATCTCACATGTTTTGGTTTTCTTTTATATGGTACTAATAATGTTCTTTTTTATATTTTACTTGGTGATAGTTTTTTTAGGGAAATTAGCATTTTTAGCCTCGGAAAATTAAATATTTACAAAAATAGCCCCCTCACCCGAATATTTGCAAAAACTAGCCCCGATGGCATTTTACACTGGAGACGGATTATATATAATCCGTCTCCAGTGTTGCAATCCTAAAAAAAAACTAAGGCAATCCTAAAAAAAACAACTGGAGACGGCATATATATATGCCGTCTCCTAGGGACGGTATATATATATACCGTCTCCAGGGACGGCATATATATATGCCGTCTCCTGGAGACGGTATATATATATATACCGTCTCCAGGGACGGCATATATATACGCCGTCCCCGCTGCCAAGCCCTAAAACACACAAATTTTCACCCCTTTTCTCCCTCTTTCACCCACCCACCCGTTGCCAACCCCGAAAAATCATCAAAAACAAGTTTGAATCCGAAGGTAAACATCAAAACCCTAAATGTTCTTGAATTTTATTATTTATTTGTCAATTGTTTTGATTTTATTAAATAAATTAGGGTTTTTATAAAAAATCCTAAATGTTGAATGTTGAATTTATTTATTATTGGAATGTTGATTGTATGATGTTTTGTTAAGTGAAATGCGATTTTTTTTAGGGTTTTGGTTATTTTAAAATGTCTTATTTGTCAAAATAAACTTTTAAATCTTAAAAAAATTTGAAATTTTTTTTAAAAATTGTATGGCCTTAGGAAATAATTCAATGGCCTCTTAGTAAACATTTTTAAAAAATTAAAGGCTATTTTTAGGAAATATGCTTTGTATGTGTTGCATGAATGTTTTTTGTGTTTAATGTGTATGTGTTGGATGGATTTTATTATTATGAATTTAGAAATATATTTACTAAGTTGAATAATTTATGGTTTAGATGGTAAAGAAATCCGATGCCCCGTTAATGTACTCTTTTAACGGGAGGATTGTTCGAAGCGAAGGTAGTTCATTTTATGAAGGAGGTACCATGAAAACCACCATCATAAATAAGAAGATCTCTTATGTCGATTTACTCCAAATGATGTACCATTTGACGGGGACCGATCCAAGTCTTTACAAATTGTCCATGACTGCTGTGCATCCAACTCACGACGGAAAGTGTTTGGGTGCCCCTCTCGAAGATGATATGGGGGTGAAAGTTATGATAATGATGTACCCAAAGCACGCGCATATCATTCAAATATGGTTAGAGAAGGAAGAGATCATACAAAGAGGCCGTGGCGCGATGAATTATGATGCAGAAGATTCATATCCTTCCATTGTTCGTGAACCATATCAACCTTCATCGTCGTCGTTTGTTCCGTGCACCCAAGAGAATATGATTGATGCAACACCGACCAATGCCTATGGGAGTGTGAATATACCACATTTGTAAGTATTGTGAATTTATAGGATGTTTTTGGTGGGTGTATTCATATATGTAAGTATATTGTGTTTGCATTTATAGGTCCCCATTTCATGACATGGGTTGGGACGATATTCGTGAAGGAATTGAAGTGAACAATGAAGGAGAAGAAGATCAAGAAGGGGGAGAAGAAGAAGATCAAGAGGGGAGAAGAAGAAGATCAAGAAGGGGAAGAAGAAGAAGAGGATGATTATGAAGAAGATCCGAAGAAGAAGAAGAAGCAGAGGAACCTGATAGTGAGGAGGACCATGATGTGAGGAGAACTGCCATCAGTGAATATGGTGTTCCTCAAATGTTTCCTACACGTGAGCTTATGGAGCAGGCGGTGGCTGAAAATGTCCATCCATGCATTTATGAAATCGGATCTTCTTCGTGTAATGAACTTGAGGTTGGTCAGCTTTTCGCGAATAAGAAGTCACTCATTAATGCTGTCCGAACCTGGAGCATAAAGAAATGCGCACAATGTCATGTGGTGAAATCAAATGCAGAAAAATACGCCGTTAAGTGCATAAATGATGAATGTAATTGGAGATTATATGCGAGGAGGGTCGGTGGTTCAGAAATGTTCAAGATTTCCACTCTGAGAGTTCCTCATACATGCTTGGATCCTCTTCTCAGTTCAAATCACAGACAATTTAGTTCTGATTATATCTCACAGCTGATTATGCCAACGATTCGTCATAATTTGAGAATCAGTGCTACTGAGATAATGGACAGGATACGTGCTGATCATCACTACATAATTTCATATCAAAGCAAACCGTGCCAAATGGAAGGCTATGGAGAGGATATTTGGAAATTGGGAGGAATCATATGCTGAGTTGCCTCTATATGTTGATGCCTTGAGGAGGTCTAATCCAGGAACAACTGTGTTCTTCGAAGGCCCTGTCATACAAGAGAATAACATGGGCAGACCGATCCGACAGTTTGAACGTGTTTTTTGGGCATTCGGTCCAGCCTTAGAGGCTTTCAAACATTGTCGTCCATTGGTTTGCATCGATGGAACACATCTGTATGGAAAGTATAAAGGAACTCTCCTGATAGCCACTGCTTGCGATGCAGAAAATGGTTTGCTTCCGATAGCCTTTGCTATAGTTGAATCTGAGAACAGAAGCAGTTGGACCTTCTTCCTTTGGAACTTGTTCTTTTCTGTTGGTGGTATAAACAATTTGTGTGTCATATCTGATCGGCACTTGGGCATCATAGCAGGCATGAAGGATATTGAGGAATCAAGCAATGTAACATGGCACCATCGTTTCTGTATGAGACACATGATAGACAACTTCAAAAAACATGTAAAATCAAAGGAGTTGAGTGACCAGGTGTGGAGGGCTGCCACCTTGAAATGTCCAAATCAATTTGCTGATGAAATGCGAAAGATTCTTACTGCCTCCTCACAAGCTCGCACATGGCTTGATCAAGTCCCTCCACAAACATGGGCCCTTTGTTATGACGATGGCCGTCGTCATGGCACGATGACCACCAATAGAGCAGAAAGCATGAACAGTGTCTTGAAAGGTGTAAGAGGGTTGCCAATCACTGCCATATTACAACAGACATTCATACGAGTGTCAGAGTATTTTTATACAAGGCGTGAATCGGCCGAGAGCATGTCAGGTGAACATGTGCCATCTATGCAGCAACATTTGGAGAGAACTGCACATGATGCAAGGGCGATGTTAGTAAGAAGGCTTGATAGATCAGAATTCAATGTCCAAGACAAGAATGCGGTTATGTACATTGTTTTCCTATATCCTGACAATGCAGAATGTCAATGTCATGTTCCGAAGTTGTTTCACTATCCATGTGCACATGTCATAGCGGCCTGTGGGTATGCTCGTATTAGTCCTGGGAGATATGTGTCACATTGGCTTTCCTCAGAGTCATATAGACACACTTATGAACCCCGATTCCACTCCGTTGATGATAAAAGTCGTTGGCCGATTCCTACGGAAAACGATCCCATCTTCATCCCACCAAATGTTAGGAGACAAGCGGGGCGCCCTGTATCAACTCGCCGACGTATGCATATGGACTCCAGGGATCCAAGTCTGAGATATACATGTTCAATATGTCATGAGAAAGGCCATAGAAAAAATAAATGTCCACGTAGAAATACAAATGCTGGTAATTGATGTTAAATATGATTGTGATATGATGATGAATGTTCAATTGTTTGAGTAGATATTAACTTGTGTTCAAATTACAGGTGATGGACATCCGTGAGTGGCATGGACCCGTCGTGGATGATTTGCTGTATTTTCAGGGATCTCATAGGTCTCATCATGGATTCCAGGGCAAGGTATGACAAATGATGTGTTTTTCTCTAATGTTATTCTTCATATATGATTTTTTTCTTACTTGAATATATAATTTCCTTAAACAGACCGACTCCTCCAAGTTTACTATCCACATGGTGGCATTGCGTCACTGGGTCATGGATCCACGCATCGAGCCATACGTGAGGGCATCGGGATTGTATTATTTGACAGAGATGGGGTATACCAGATCAGATCATCGACTTCTACAAGCACTGACTGAGAGATGGAGACCAGAGACCAACACATTTCATCTGCGACAGGCGAGATGACAATTACACTTCAGGACGTTGCTATTCTGACTGGACTACCCATTGATGGCAAGCCCGTGACTGGTATCACAGACCACGATGATTGGGCCAGCGTTTGTGAGGAGCTGTTAGGTGTTGGCCCCCCTGCAGATAAGATCAAGGGTGGAAGAATTTTTCTCTCGTAGAGTAAAGAAACCTTCAGCATCGTACCAGATGTTGAATTGGACGACGATATCCTCCAGCAGTATGCACGTGCATACATCTTATTTGTGCTTGGATCAACAATCTTCGCCGATGGCACAGGAAATAAGATACATGCGTGCTACCTTCATTTATTCAGAGATTTTGAGGATGCTGGTCGATATTCATGGGGTGCAGCTGCGTTGGCCCACTTATATAGAGCATTGTACAGAGGTAGTGTGCTTGGAGAGAGGATGTCGGCAGGATCTCATGGTTTTTATTCTTTGCTACAGGTAATATGCAAACTCCAATTTTCATCCATACATACTAAATTTTTTTTTTTCCTGTGTTACTAAAGATTTTGTTCCAATGCAGCTATGGTCGTGGGAGAGATTACATGTGGGACGACCGTCATTGCATGATCCGGATTTTATTCTTGGAGATCGACCTTTGGGAGCAAGGTAATGTCAATATTTTCATCTTCTTTTGTCAATTCATAGAAGATCATATATCATTAAATTCGATATTTCAGGTGGAAGGTGACTCAGAGGTTTGATGAAAATTCGCGTGTTCTGATATACTATAGAGCACAACTGGACTATCAGCTTCAGTCGCAGGTGACTATACAATTAGCCATATATTTCACAAATGATATATTCTACGTTAATTGTCATACTAATTATATATTTGGTTTTTGGTAGGTTATATGGCAGCCTTATTCTGGGACATATGAGACACTACCACCTGCATGTATGGATCATATGGAGTTGTGGACGGCTAGGGTCCCACTGATTTGCTTTGATATTGTGGAGATGCACGTGCCGGATCGAGTCGCACGTCAATTTGGATGGCATCAGGACATTCCATCTGATGTAGAGGCCATCGACCGGGTAAACAGACGAGGTAGACAGGATGTGAATTGGATAGTTTTTCACCAGACTTATATCGAGCGTTGGGACCAACGATTGGATCACATCCACCAATTCTCTCATACCCGGAGTTCGAGGAGATATATGGAGTGGTACTGGGAGAGAACAGTCAGACATATCACACCTCCACCACCCCCACAGTACCATCCAGGCTATGTCGCACCAAATTCGGTAAGAATTTTAAACGCGTGTTACATTTTTAGATAGTGATAAATGATTTTATATACTTATCATATTGAAACTTTTGTTAACAGGGGGGAGTTACACAGAACATTACCGAGGTGCTTGCAAGGGGGTTGGTCTTATACCCCAACTGCGGTGAGTGGGATCGTATAGTTGCTGTGGCACGGGACTATGCAGATGCGATGATGGGAGACATGGGACAACCTTCGAGTACCCCCAGTGCATCTACAGATGCTGATGATTCTGAGGATGTGGTAGATGATAGTTTCGCTCACACGGAATTCACCATTGATGAGTTCTTCAATGATGTACGACTCGATGCAGAGATCGATGAGCAACCACAACAACCAGCCCCAGCTCCTGATCGAGCTCCACAGATGACACTCCAGACATATACTCGTGGACCACGCAGGGTTTGGTGTACTTCTACTACTGCCAGTCGGGGATCGGGCGAACAATTTACCACTCCACCACAATCAGGTGTGCCGCCATCCACAGCAACTGACGTACCCTCTTCATCAGCACCTCCTGCTCCGAGAAAAGCCAAAAAGAAAGGACTTCTGAGAATATTTGGATGATTGTATTTCTGTTGGATGTAAAACACTTTTATTATATTCATGCATTTTCATTTTTGTGTATTGTATTTATGTATTTTCATTGGTGTTTAGAAACAGGAGTCAAGTGATTATAATGGATTTATGTAAATATCAATGCATTTTTATTATATTTATGCATGTTCAAGCAGGAATTTTTATACAGGTGAGATAGCCAAAGTTGTATACAACTCAAAAAAAAAAAAAAAGACTGAAGACGGATTGTATATAATCCGTCTCCTGGAGACGGATTATATACAATCCGTCTTCAGGAGACGGGTTATATATAACCCGTCTCCAGTGTAAATCTATAAGGGGGGCATTTACACTGGAGACAGATTATATAAAATCCGTCTCCTTTGTAAATCGGCCACACGGAATTTAAACTGGAGACGGATTATATATAATCCGTCTCCAGTGTAAAATATCACCGGGGCTAGTTTTTGCAAATATTCGGGTGGCGGGGCTATTTTTGTAAATATTTAATTTTCGGGGGTTAAAAGTGCTAATTACCCTTTTTTTATGAAAAAAATGTATATAGCCTCCTAAAAGTTTGATGATATTTAGATTAACCCCTCATTTTTAAGAAAATCTATATAACCCCTTCGAAATTAACAATCGATTCATATACCTCCCTACCATTACCATTATGTAACCAGCCCATGGTTAACTTAACCCTCCTTGATGAATTGACTAAAATGGCTCCACCATCAAATGCTTTTTTAAAAAAAGATGATAAGTATTTGACCTCGATTGATATTAAGAAAGAGAATGCCTAAAGCAAGAAAATATAAGAAATCAAAAGCATAGATTGCTCAAACCCATTGAGAGAAAACAAGCATGGTTCCACCATCAAATGTTAAAACAGAATGTTCATCCCCTTCGATCGTGCACGTCCACCACCCTCAGTCCCATCTCAATTTCATGCTCGACACTGCAGAAACCGTCACTTCCTCCACTACCCCTACACCCTCCACCATTCCACACCGCCCCTCGAGTGCTCCCATCACATCTCACAATCGTCCACGGCCATATTTCCCTTCTGTCCTCCAAAAGCCCACCAAATCCAAACTCATGCAACAGTACAATTTCATTAAAACCACCAACTCACAATCGTCCACGGCCACCAATCCAACCCATTCATCTCTCCACCTGATTGATCCACCTCTACGTCGACAGCGATGACCTTCGAAACGCAACCCACCTGTTAGAAACATTGCCCCATCATCCAAATGTCTTCACATGGACTTTGATCCTCTCCTTCCATTCTCAGCGCAACAGATACCAAGACTGCCTCACTATGTACGCTCTCATCCGGATCAGGAACGCCGCGAGGGAGCTCCTAATGCTAGAAGAGAAAAATATGTGGAGGATAGTCGAGGGTGAGGATCTCCTCCGCAGGACTGGTACAGGCTACTTGACAAGTTGAGCACCGACTCCAGATGCTTGTTTTCCAATTTGGGATGCTGAAGTCTGATTCACCATGCTCGGGTCCTCATCAGGTAGCGCGGGTAGAGCGCAAGAAACCTTAATGTTGCTACCAAGAAGGCTTTCTGATTGAGATGTCTTTGAGGAAAACGAGGACCTTGATCGTCTCCGTCCTCCCCATGAGCGATTTAAAGTTTGGGAAGCAAATTCATGAACACGTGATTAAGGAGTTCTTTAAAATTAGACATCGCTTCGTCTTCTCAAGCATGGTTGATAGGGGCATTGTGTCATGGACGCGGTGATCGAAGGGTGCGAGGTGAACGGTCGTGAAATCCCTGCAATGTAGCTTTGGGAAGAGATGGGCCGAGCGGGCGTGAAGCTGACACGGTGATGCTCACTTGCGCTCTCCTTGTGCACACGTTCGGGTTTGATAGATGAGGGGATTAGGCGGAATTCAAGTTGGTTTAAATAGTTTTGGGAGCAGGGGCATTTTGGCAATTATAAGGATCAAATTATGTTTTTCATAAATATCAAGGGGTATTTGTATATCAGGCTTTGTAGCATGGTTACATGGATAGAATATTCCTTGAATACTCCTCATAATTGGATGAAAAATTAATTAAGGGACCTAAATCCTAAACCACAATATAAAATCAAGGGGTTTTATGGATTTCCTGAAAATGTGGGGTATATCCAAATATTTGTAAACTTTCATGGGGGGGGGGGGGGGTATATGAATTTTTCCTTCTTTTTTTTTTGTACACAATGCAAACAATGCGACAATCCTCAATTACAAACAAATTACGTAGACCTCAATCCAACAATGACACATAGACATTGGGCAGAATCAGCCAATAACACACCCAAAGGGTTGTTTTTCCTTTTTTTTTCTCTTGTTAAAGTCCAGGATTGAACCCACGACCCCATGAAGAGGTGTCCTTACACCACCGCACCAAGCTCGGATATGACTTTGCTTGGTGATAGTTGGGTACATACAAGTGCACAAAAAAAAATCTCAGTGACTTGATATAAAAGGCTTGGATCTTTTTTAATTAAGAAGTAATTATCTTATGCCGTTAATATTGTCATGCATTTTTCATACATTTTATGGCTATTACACCACTAATGTAGTACAAGAAATTGTCTAATACAGTATACACTCTATTATGTCAATATGAATTTATATTTTTTATTACAAAAATATAAAAATATATGCACTCCACTCATACAAGTATACCCTTCATTTTTTACAAAAGAATGTAATTTAGAAGTTAATTTTATACTAAGGAAATCAAAATATGTATGGCTTATAACAAGACTGCAAAAAAGACTAAATTTAACGTTTTCCTTAATCCTAATTAAGTAGCTTAGCTACAACTTAACAAAGAAAATAAAAATAAAAAATGATTGAATTTCCTCTTAGTAGGATGGTAGAGGTACTCTCTCTTAAGTGAGGGGACCAAAGTTCAAATCTTGTCCCCTATTAATAAGAAAATTTTGACCAAGAAAAATACTTATCAATAAAAATAAAAACCTATCAAAATGTTGTTCTCATTAGTTTCAATAGGCTTCATAAGCAATCCCTTTGCATGCTCTTGTTATTGGGCAATCTAGGGGCACCCCTCCAATATGTTTGCACGTCATTCTAATTTAAGTGAATCTATTTACACACCCCTTCAATTGGTACACCCTCATTAATGAAACACAACTTCTTCTCGCCATATCACTTCCTTGTCGAATGTCCGCCACTCTTCCTTCACTCCTCTTCTTCTTTTCTCGCGTGCATGGCAAATGCTGACAAGGGAGGGGTGCAACTCAACGTGAGTTTGGTAAAGTTGGACATGTAAATTAAAGGGTGTATGAATCAAACAAATTTAAATAAATTTTAAGTTGTCATATATATTAAATAAGGGTGTGCAGTATTCAGGAAAGCAGTATGTGGTTTACGTGCAGCTGGGATACCACACATAATATATGTGGTATACGGGAGTATATGCGGTTTTGTAAATTTTTATTAATAAAAAATATATCAAAGATATATATACAAATGATATTTAATAGACGTAGAATAAAAAATCTCCAAAGAATAAATTCTACCTACAACTCTTTACACTAATAAATCATTTGAAAAATTAAAACAAACAAGTATTGTCTGTACAAAAGAAACCTAAACCATTCCATGAACACGTGTATTGTGATCTATTAGAGCCCAATAAAAGCCCCCTAAGTGATGCCCTCTGTTGAACTAGGTAAAAAAATAAAAAAACACCATCAACCATCAATGCAATGGGCCTCAACAGAACCTCATCCATCGTAAACACCTTGTTGAACACTAAAGCACCTGCGCCAAATGCAATTAGTTAAGGCATCTAATAAATTAAGAGAGAGAGAGAGAGAGGGAGAGTGAGAGAGGGGTGAGAGAACAGAGAGAGGCGTATGCTGATGAAGTGAGCTGATGAAAAGTGATGAAGAAAACTTGATATCAATGAAGCATCTGATAATCTGAGTCGAAAAAGAAGACCGGATGAAGCATTCGAGGAAGAAGACTTGTGCAATTAGGGTCGTTTGGAACTTCTTTTATTCATTGGTTGAAACTTTTTTGTTTTTCTTTTTTTTCTAAGTCATTGTGTCCGTTTAGACATGGGCTCGCCGTACATCACCAGATGGTCTACTGACCGAATCGCTTTGCATTTATGAATACTGGGGGTGTGCAAACAGATTTAAAGGGTACAAACGTAAATTTCCCACACCATCCACCCCAAGATCTTGTTTTTAACAGACGGCCACGATCGTCTCAAAATCATACCGACGCGACGGATCGACTGCGAGGGGTATAACCGTAACATACCCTCCCCAAATTTCGCTGACGCGGACGTGCCGATGTCATGAAACGGAAAGAAACCGCAAACCCAGAACATTTACTAAACTACCCCCCATTCACCAATGACGAAGTCACAGCGGACAAAACGTAGCGGATGGGCATTCCAGTAATTCCATCATAAAAGGCCCCCGAGTTTACACGTGTCGAGGTACCTGGTTGGGGCACGCCACGTCACCAAACGCACACGTGCAGAAAACCCTTTGAAGGCAGTTTCATCAACTCGGGTTTCTCTGTCATTCAAGTCTCTCCCTCTCTCGAGATCTCTCTGAATCTCCCAAAAAAAAAAAAAAAAAAAAAGAGAGGAAACCTTAATTAGGGTTTCTTCCATCGCATCCATTCAGGGGTTTCAAATGTCGACCGTCGCTGCTGCTGCTGTTTCCGCTCCGGCGATCCAGCGGGTCTCTCCCTCCCCACCGCCGCTGCCGACGCAGCAGCAGATCGTCGGAGGAAACGCCATCGCCGGAGTCGTCGGGGTTCCTCCCGTCGCAGGAGGTGGAGGAGGGTTCAGCAACTCCTCCCTATATGTTGGGGACCTTCATCCGGCCGTCAACGAGGACGAGCTCTTCGAGATTTTCGGGCAGGTCGTGCCCGTAACGTCGGTTAGGGTTTGCAGGGACCTTTTGAAGAGGAGCTCGCTTGGCTATGCCTACGTGAACTTTAATAACTCCCAAGATGGTATATTTTTCTTGTTCAGATTGTTGTTTTTTAGGGATTCATGATAGGCGGTGAAAGATGTTTTTGCTTTGATCGGGTTGAATTTGGGAATAAAACGTGTGTTTTTTTATTGCCCATGATGTAAAATACTGTGCTTTGATTTAAGATTGATTTATGTTGAGAGATATTCGTATGTGAATTCGTTTTATGTGATGATCTGTTTTTTTTTTTGTTTTTTTATTTTTTATTTATATCAGAGGGACCTTTTGTTGGTTGTGAAATTATTAGTTGTGATCTGTTTTTACGTTTTTGAAACCTGTCTTGCTTGTTCTTAATTTACTCTGCTGGTTTTTTTATCTTATGCTCTGTTTTACAGGTTGTATATTCGATGTTGGTTGATTGTCGTTCTTATACCGTGATAACTTGATTTTTATTTTGCATTTTATTATGATGATGATGATTTTGTTTTGTGACTTTTGTCTCCCTTTATTTGCAAACTAAGTATTATTTGTTAGTTTAATGGCATGTTGAATGGGAATAAAATGAAGTTTATTGATGTCATCTTGGTTAGTACTGGATTTCTGCTCGAGAAATACAATATTTTTACACTTTATTGGATGATTATGTTTGTCCAGCTTTACAGGGATCAATCCAATTAAGGTTTCCACTTTTTTCCTTTCCTATTTATAATTTCAAATAAGTGATGTATAACTGAAAAAATTAGGCACATCTATGTCTACTTATGGTACATATTCTTTCACCTATTATAACTGCCAACAATTTGATGTGGGACTTGTTTTGAATTATTTTATAGCATTTGCAATGTTGATATGGTTTGCTTGATCTGTAGAATGTGCTAGGAAAATCTGGGCGCAATTAGAAAAGGGGTCTGTCATGCACTGAAAATTAAAATTGTACAATCTGTTAGTTTCTGATATTTTTGTATATTGCAATGCAGCTGTTCATGCTATGGAAGTTTTGAATTTCTATCATGTTCGTGGGAAGCCCATCAGGATCATGTTATCACATCGAGATCCTAGTATTAGGAAAAGCGGTTATGCTAATGTATTTATTAAGAATCTGGACGAGTCTATAGATAATAAAGCTTTGCATGATACTTTTGGCGCATTTGGTACTATCCTTTCTTGCAAGGTGGCCACTGATAGTAATGGCCGTTCTAAAGGTTATGGGTTTATACAATATGATCAGGAGGAAGAGGCACAGAGAGCCATTGATCATCTTAATGGTATGTTGTTAAATGACAAGCAAGTCTATGTTGGCCTTTTTGTTCGTCGCCAAGAAAGATCTGTAAAATTCACTAATGTGTACGTGAAGAATTTAGCAGAAACAATCACTGATGAAGAGATGAATAATCTGTTTGGAAAATATGGTCCAATCACTAGTGCTGTAGTTATGAGGGATGCAACCGGGAAATCGAGGGGATTTGGTTTTGTGAATTTTCAGAATCCAGATGATGCTGCCTCTGCCGTTGACAACCTGAATGGAAGCACTTTTGATGATAAGGTCTTGTATGTTGGGAAGGCTCAGAGGAAAGCTGAAAGAGAGGCCGAGTTGAAGGCCAAATTTGAACAAGAAAGAAATGGTAGATTTGAAAAACTGCAAGGAGCTAATTTATACTTGAAAAACATTGATGATAACATCAACGATGAGAAACTGAAAGAGTTATTTTCTGAATTTGGCACAATAACCTCTTGCAAGGTACTGTTCAAATCATTCTGATTAAGATTGTGCTTTCACTTTCTGGATTTTATTTACTAAGTCTCCATTTTACTTCTCCCTTCTCCCATTTTCAGGTTATGCTTGATCCACATGGACAAAGTCGTGGATCTGGTTTTGTGGCGTTCTCTACTCCAGAGGAAGCTAGTCGAGCAGTAAGCTGATCTCTTTATTTTATTTTATGTTAAATTAATTCCCTAGGTTGTTAAACTCACTTCTGTTATGGGTTTCTGTCTGAGCTGAAGTTGATGATATTTTGGTTATTAGGTAAATGAAATGAATGGTAAAATGATTGGAAGGAAACCTCTTTATGTTGCTGTAGCTCAGCGAAAAGAAGAAAGGAAGGCTCGGTTGCAGGTGAGATTGATATATGATTCTCTTTTAGTGCACAGGTTTCTCTGGCCTAAGAGTTATCTTTTCCATTGTTTCTTTTCATCTGCTGATATGTGATATTGCAAATTCCATTTTGTGTCTGATTATATCTGCATGATTTGTTGTCTTTGTTTTGCTGATTGCTAGTCTTCACAAGAACAACCATTAAAATTGTATTGTAATTTGGTTGATAAATGTGTTTTGAACCTGAACAACAATTATTTTTCTAGTTGGTAATGAAGAGTGCAAGATATATTGATCTCTGTGTACTCAATAGTGGATTTTAGTTCTCTCTTCTCCAGGATATTAACTCATAGTGGATTTTAGTTCTCTCTTCTCCAGCATATTAAATTTTTATATAGTGATAATTGAAGAGCCACTTTACAATGATCATAAAACTTAATTAGGCATCTCTTTTATAATCTCTACTCTATTGGCTTTGAGATCTTCGATGAGCCTGGGGATACCAATTGAAGGCTTTTTATTAGCATTTCACTTGTCATGCTACATGCTAAATGTATGTTCTATACCTGCTTTTTCATTCACTATTCTATCATTCATCTTCATCCCAAACATGATTAAGAAAACCCTGATATAAAGATTGTGATGTTTTTTTAAAATTCTGTTTGACGCATACATGCTCTTCCTCTTCCTCTAATTTCACAACCCAGCAATATTTGATTAGTTCCAACTAAATGATCCTCTTTCTAGTGTAGTAGTGATGTGTAAACCATGCATGTGAAGGTCCATGGTAGACCAGGATGTTCTGAGGTTTGGCAAAAGTTATAAATGTTTATCCTTTTTCAGTTTGAAGGAGGTTTTAAATGGTTAATCATTTATCTATAGCTGCATGTTTTTTTCTTTCTTTTTTTGGATGGTTATGAGAAACTCCAAAAGAGTTGGAAAAACCTTGAGTGCATAGAATAGCTCACAAATCCTGTGCACCAGGTAAGCTTTAGGGGAGTCGAACTCTTGACTTATGGCTGCAGCCAAAGAGTCAAATGCATGAGGGTCAATGGCTATGGTTATGGCTATAGCCAAAGAGTCAAAAGCATGAGGGTTGATGGCTGTGGGTTTTTTTATTAAGATAATCCATGGCTGTCATTGCCAAACCCGTTGCTGAAATCTTTGTTTTGGAGTCATTAAGATTTATGAAGTGCATAGTTTTAAATTATAAATCATGTCATCTGGCTGAACTTGCTATCCCTGACCATTCTGGATTGTAGCAGTGCAGCATCAGAGTCATCACTTATCAGGCATATGTAAAGTTTTTTTAATTTTTGATAAAATAGGTGAATTTAAAGTTAAATTATGCTTTCTTTCAAAGATAGTAGCATGGAAAGTGCATTTTCTTTTCTTTGGAAAGAAGCCTTTGTGAAAGACTGTAACTGTTGACAGACTTGCATATTATCACCATTTCCCATCTTTCAAACAAAAAGATATCATCTGTTTTGAACTCCAGAAATCTGAATAGCTTATATGCGTGTGCGCCCGCCTGCCCATGCATGCATGCATGTGGAAAGTCATTTTTTTTGCCATCTCTTGCTTGGAACATCATGGTGGATCTCTCATATTTTAGTCCTAGTGAGAAGATAAAACATAGGGATTACTTATAGAGTTCATGCAATTGTATGATGAAAATGCAAGATTGGTTGGTTATTGACCTATACTTTTTCCCCACATTTTTGGGACAGAATGATTTAACTCGGCTGTCTCGAGTATCTTTAATTATTTGCCTCAATTGTTCTATAGTGTTCCTTACATCTAAAACCCTTAAATATTGTATGTTTGGGGTAATCCAATACTAATATCTTGTGTCAGAAGTTCCTGTTCTAGTACTTGTTGGAAACAGCACATCATATTTATCCATCTGGTATGGGGTATTATATCACATCTAATAAGGTCGCTGGGAACTGTTTTGTGGATTCTTGATAGTAGCAGTTGGATTGCAATGAATGCTGGAATTTTTTGAATGTTGGAAAATGCTCATTGATAAGCATGTCTTAGCTCATGGAAGATTGATTAAGATTTAACTGAACCCTTTGGTAGATTGTAGTAACCCAATGTCAGAATCTGGATCATACCATTTCCCGTGTTAAGTTTGTTGGGTTACGTGCTCCTTCTATTTGGCTCTGTTGTTATGTAACTTATGTTTTTGTAATATATATTTGGGTTAGACAAAAAAAAGGTTTATTCTGGATTTTTATACGAGGCTTTATTTTGAAAATGTCTTTCTTCTTGGAAATAAATGATTGTCTCGCATGTAATATCTGTTTGGTTGTACTCTCTTTTTTCCCCTCCTTTTCTGTTGTTCCTCCTGATTCTTGCTGTCAACTGGAGCTTTGGTGTTTTCTTTTACAGGCACAGTTTGCTCAATTAAGAGCTCCAGGGGCGATGACGCTTGCGATCCCGTCCAACGTGCCTGGATACCATCCTGGTACACCTAGGCTTGGTCCACCACAGCTGTATTATGGTCAAGGTACACCAGGGTTGATTCCACCCCAGCCTGCAGGTTATGGTTTTCAACAGCAGCTAATGCCAGGAATTCGCCCTGGTGTGGGCCCAAATTTTATGATACCTTATCATCTCCAACGTCAAGGGCAACCGGGACAGAGGATGGGTGTGAGGCGTGGTGGACCACCACAGCAAATGCAGCAGCAGCAGCAGGTGATGTTGGATGATTTAATTAAGTCTAGAAAGTTCTCTATTGCCACTTGGCATATGGGGTCGTCGTTTGTTTTAAAGGTTTCTTTTCATTTAAAGCGTAACATACTGCGTAGTTGTCAAGTTTGCTTTCCAGATTCTCTTGGTGCAAACATTTATCTAATAATTTTTTAATGATGTTCCTGTGTGTGTGTGTGTGTGTATTTTTATAGACATTGTATTGTAGACAATGTCAATCTTCAATGTTTCACACCAATAAGTGCATACTAGATGAATATCATCCGGAGCTGGTTCTTTTTAGAATTTTAGCGCACTTTGAAGTAAATTTTAGTGTGTCTTTTTATTCTCTGTGTAGAGGTTAAAGTGATGGTCTGATTAAAGTAGAATGTAGGTTAGGATGGTAACTCCTGATTTCAATTCTATCTGCTTGATGTATTATTTTGTTTTTATTATTTTTTATATGATATGATGCTTTAACCATGTTCTTTAGAATTCTCTGGGGTTTATATTGTGGTGGCATAGGGACTTTGTATTTTTTATATTGCTCTCATTCTAAATCTTCATCTCGTTTTTCTGCTTCATTTTCATTGATATCATAAGTTAATTCATGAATCATTGTAGGCTCTTTTTCTACTTTATTTTTATGATAGCTGTCCATTCAAGTTTTTATCTTCAATTCCATTAGTAGATTGACATAGTTGATGTTTATTTTATTTTTTTTGGTAATGGTTAATCATTTTTATAACAAAATTTCTCAGGCACCATTCATCACTCGTTTTTGTATTCTGTTTTGTAATTGCAGATGGTTCGCAATGCTAATCAAGGATATAGATACAATGCTCGCAATAATGGGGTGGATCCTGCTGCTATGTTGCCCCAAGGTCTTGTGAGTCCAGTGATGCCCATGCCAATTGACGTTGCTGGGATACCGTCGGTGGTGCCTGTGGATGGGAACAGACCTTCACCACTGACACTTGCTTCTGCATTGGCCTCTGCAACCCCTGAGCATCAAAGAATGGTAATGATTTTTCCTTGTCGATTTTAATCTCGTGATCCTTGTGAGTGGTAATACCGTGAAGCACATTTTTTAGTATAATTTAATTAATTCGTGGTTTAAATATTGACTTATATATCTATACGTCGGATCAATATTGCCCAATCTATAAATCGGAGCAGTTATTGGTACATTTTTGTCGATTGGGCAATACATCATTGATATTATTGATACATGAAACTATTGATATAATTTTAATATATCGATAGATTGTAAATAGCGGGTATCACCAAACTTAACCCATTTACCATTTGACTTTTATAATAGCTATTGGTAGCAACTAACTATGGCTGCTAACAGTCATATCCAAACAGCTGGAATTCCAACCTCCAAATAGTATATTGATGTTTTTTTTTTTTTTTAAATATCAAAACAAAATATTCCAAGTCTCAAATCAATATATCGATCCCCCATCGATGTCATATTAAAATATTGATATTTTAAAATAGGTTTTATGTCATAAAAATTGGCTAATCTAAGCTGATCAATCTTTTTGTTGACAAATTATCTTGTCCATCTTTTTTAATCTTTCAGATCCTCGGTGAACAACTGTTTCCGCTTGTCGAACGCCTTGAACCTGACAACGCAGGAAAAGTCACCGGGATGCTTCTGGAGATGGACCAAACAGAAGTCCTTCATCTTGTAGAGTCACCAGATGCCCTCAAGAAGAAAGTCGCGGAAGCCATGGAAGTTCTCAGGATGGCGAGTGACAACGCTTCAGAGGTCGATCAATTTGGTTCGCTCTCACTCAATGATTGAAATTGTTATTCATATATATATTCTTCTCGGGAATTTTTTTTCTATATATTCCTGGGAGGCGGCTCAATTTTTTCTATATTTAGCAAAAGCATGGGCTAAGGTAAGAGCATAACATATCATTTTTTTGGTCAGTGGTGGCAGTGTTGGTTTTGATCTATGGATTTGTTGGGTGATTTTTGGGTATTTAAGATTTTAGGACAAACTTATATGACTTGGATTTGTGTGTTTGGATGGGGTCTTATTTTGTCACCTTTTTTTTTTGCGGGGTTGAATTGGCACAGTTGCAGTCTTGACAGGAATACAGTTTTAATGGCTTTGGTTTGGTTTTGGATTTCTATCTCTTCTAGAACTTCTGCTGTTGAGTTCTTGTTGATTGATTGATTGGGTATTATGTGTTTTGTTGGGTTATTTAATTATGTGAACAAACACTTTCTGTATTGCAAGCTTCTGTAATTTATTGTTGGCTTTAATGTTGGCCAGTCACCACCAAGGAAATGACCTTAGTTATATATCCCCCAATCTGGGAGAATAAGCAGCTATGACAGGAAAATGTTCATATCAATATGTATGATAGGCCATATCTATCGTTTTTATTTGAGATAAGATGCGGGTATTCATGTTGCAGTTGGCCAGGTTATTGGGGACCGGATCCAGTCAGGACTGAATCCGGTCAGTTTAGTCAGTATCGAACTACACCACGTGAAAAATGTACTGCATCACTTATAAATCGAACTGCACAATCAATTGTTTGATATATATTTCACTCTCTTGTTGGATCCAATAAACTATTGGAGAAAAATATGAATTCCTAAATATCATCAGTATCTAATAAAAGAGTGAAATATGTACCCAACAATTGGTTGTACAGTTCAATTTAAAAGTGGTGCAGTTCAATTTTCACGTGGTCTAGTTTGGTACTAACCGAATTGACCGGATCCAGTCAATCCAGTCTCAGATTATTGATGTGGACCCTAATACTTTCAGTCAGTTTTGCAACCCTTTTGTGATAAATACTATGCAATCGTATGAATTTACTGTATGTTGTAGGTATTATACTTTATTTTAAAATTGTGTTACTACAATTTATGAGTGTGGTATATATATTTTATTAGTTAAGTATATAATTAAAAAAATAACATCTAACTATGTGGGGCTGCAAAAAATATATGCTCCGCTGTGTATCTGTACCTAAAAAATCAGAAACGATCTAATATTGTGAAGTGTGGATATAGTTTAATTTATAAAATTGTATATGTTTGTATTATATATTATTCAGAATCTTAAAAGATTTAAATAATTATTTATATGTTCATGTATGTGTCAATTACCTTTGACTTTTTTTTAATATATACTTTTTATGTTTATAGAACATATATTTAACTAATGAAATATTATGTTTTCTTATTAAAAAAAATAAGCATGAGTTTATATAATTAATTGTAAATATTTTTTTAATTCTTTGTTTCATTTTGTCCATAAAGTTTTTAACATATTTAAACATATTACGTTCACGATTTAACAGTGTACATAAAATGCATAATAATATACATAAAGATAACTATAGAAGAGATTGATAATAACAATGTGCATAATAATCTAGAACAAAATAACCACTAATCTAAAAGAGTTCTGGAGCCTAAAAAAGAAAAGAGGGTTGCATTGATTTCCCTTTTTATTTTTTAATGATAAAATATAAACTTACTGAGTGGAGTATATAAAACTTAAAAAGTGAGGCAATTGTATCAACATCCATTTAGATACCTCTAAACCTTCCCTCCAAGTGATATTTTACATGACAAAAATAACAACATAAAAAGAGATGATAAGATCTACAAAAATGTAAATGCTAACTTATGAGTTTGTTTTTTGTTTTTTTTTAACAAAAGCTCTTGAAAGAGCTACAAAGTCCCCACCTACTAAAGCAAACACTCTCTTACTAACTAGTAGTACAAGAACTAATATTACATATTGAAAACTGTCAGAGTCGAAGGCCTACAACATGACCAAGCTCATTCGAGTATTGTTTTTCCGAAGCTCTTGCATACGGCAAGAGTCAAAACCCTCTCTTTCACAAAGAAATGGGTGTCCTATCCACCATGCCAAAGCATGTGGGAGACAAATGCTAACTTATGAGTATTTGGATATGCTAAAAAAAATTCCAGTTACCTAAAACATAAGGAGCTTAACAAAATTAATATGCCCTTTTATATATTAAAGAAAAAAATCCATATAAACCCCAATAAATTGCTTGAAATCCATATAATCTCCTGACTTTTTTTGAAATTCATATATCCCCCTAATTGAAAATACAGTATACTCAAACCTCCTAACAATGTGTTAAAAATGCCAAAAATTATTTGTAAATGATGATTTTGCTTTTTCGGATAAGGCATTCTTAACACATTGTAGGAGTTTTCAAATATTATATTTTTAATTAGGATTAACAAAAAAAAAATATTCATTTAATATTCTTCATCTCGTCAAGGAAGTTTAACTCAGGTTATTTGGATTTTCATTACATAGACTTCAAGAAAAATAATGGAGTATTTGGATTTTTTCTCTAAAATAAAATATATAAATACCATATACAGACGATATCAGCATCTATTTAGATTCCCCTGACCCTTCCCTCCCAAGTTATACAATCTTTACAGTCCTCTCTCTGACTCTCCTCCTCCTCCGTCTCTCCTTCCCCCACCATCTCATCCGATCTTCCATTCTCGATCGCTTTCGATCTACCAAAGCTAAAAGCATCAGCGGTCACACACTCACGCGCGCACACGATGACGCAGAGGAAAGGAGGAGGGGGTAGTAGGGTTTCCGACGCGGTCTCCGCCGAAGACATGGCGCGGGTCCCCTTGCAGGCCGTCCTCCTCGCCGACAGCTTCGCCCAGAAGTTCCGTCCCATCACCCTCGAACGCCCCAAAGTATATCAATCTCTCTCTCTCTCTCCCCCTTTGTTTCCAATACGAGTTTGTTTGTGTTTTGAGTGTCTGTGGACTCTTTTTTTTATAAAAAAAATTGAAGATTGGAGGTTCATATGTTTTAGGAGTGATTTTATTAAAGAAAGATGCCCCCGAACAAAGGAGATAACTGGATGAGGGATCTTTGTACATTAAATTAAAGGAAAGAGGGATCCTTCTGCAAATTATCTTGGACAGTTATCTCCCAAACCAAAGATTACCCATAATGGTTGAAGGACTATCTGGTCCTAATATCATGGAAACCGAGTCGCAGAGGTTTTGAAGAAATTGCGCCTGATTGTTTTCCATGTAGAACCTCTTGTGTTGGAATATGCATTCATTCTTAGTGAGCCGTATAGACCAACACATCGCATGAGGGATTAGCCATTGGAATTTAGCAATGTTGCCTTCACATACGACAGATTAATTTTTGTTTGTATTTTTCGTGCTTATTACAAAATACATCTAGAATGTATTTAATTATCTCGTTATTTTACCATACTCAATATGTATGATTTATGAATGTACATGTAGCATATTGAATGGAACCTTTATCAAATATTTTCCGTGCTTGAACTTTGTAGATTTTCACACCTCGTGAAAAATGAACTTCAAACCTCTCTGAGAACAACAGATACCCAAACTTCAAGAAGCTCATGATTGCGGCGTGAATTTTTTCAATATAAGTTTTTCTTTGGAATATGTGTTCGTTCTACCATTTTTTCAATATAAGCTCATGTGGTATTATCCCATTCAATTTATAGGCAGAAAAAAATGGATGATTTAAGAAATGTTTCCCTTTCTGAAAAGAAACATGAAGGAAACAAAAGTGAGAAAGAAATGAAAGAATCCCTTGTGTAAGTCTCTATAGCCCTTTCCAAGTTTCCACTTAACCCCATGATGGATGAACTTGAAACCTCTCCAAGAAGGACAGTGACCCAAACTTGAAGGAGCCTTGTGATTGCCGCCTAAACGTTTTCAATATAACACCTGACGTATTGCCTTCGTTGGGAAAGAAATGCATTTTTATCATCATTTGCCCTAGTAAGAAAATTAAGTTGTAACATTTATTTGGAATATGCATTCCTTCTGCACTAGCCGTATCACTATATTTGGTATTATCCCATTGGGTTTAGTTTTTATTTATTTATTTATGACGATCTCCTTTTTTGACCCTTCTCCGAAAAACATTCCACATATATCTGAGATTGGTGATACTAGTCTCAATAGACAAATAGTCATGCTGACCTTGGCCCATACCTTGACTATATGTGGGCATCCATAAAAAAAATGCATTTCACATGGAATTGAGATTGTGTTTTGGTTATTCGAGTATATTTTTTGTACTCTTAGAAAGTATGACATAGAAAAAGAACTTTTTTTTTTTATATAAATTCTGTCTCGTGTTCCTCATCTTGTTCCATTGGTGATGAATTTGGTTGTCCATCATCAACTGCTACGCTTAACAAATGTTTTCTCACATATTTTATCTTGTCAAATGAGGCTTTTACATTTCCATTTTTGTTCTAATTGTGGCATGACTATTTTTCTGTTGAAGGTATTACTGCCGCTTGTCAATGTTCCTATGATAAATTATGCCTTGGCATGGCTTGAATCTGCCGGGGTGGAGGAGGTCTTTGTCTTTTGTTGTGCTCATGCGAAGCAAGTTATAGACTATCTGGAAAAATCTCAGTGGTTGAGTCAGCCATCATTTTCAGTGACAACAATAGAATCCCATGATTGCATTAGTGCTGGAGATGCTTTACGTGAGATTTATGACCGTTCTGTGGTACGCTTTTTTTTTTGTGCAAAGAAAGTTTCATGTCCTGTAAGCATATCACTGAAATTGCATGGGTTGGTTATTAGTCTTGAATATTTCAATTTATCTTTTATTTCTAATGCACCAATGCATTTCATAATATGGTTGCTTGTAATAATGTTTTGATTGACTTCTACCTATCCATGCATGAATATCAGGCTTTAAAAAAAGAAAAAGAAATTGCATTTGGAAATTGAATGGAGATAGTGGTAGATTGTATTTGATTAAGGCATTTTGAGTTAAAGAAAACGTGGATCGGGTAAATAGAATGTATGGTTGAGAGAATTTCTTGACAAATGTAGTGGATTTATTTATTTATTGAGAGAGATAGAAGGTGCTGTTCACAACATTATATTATAAGGCCCCGTTTGGTTTGTCTCATTTTTTTGATGGATTTACTTTACCAGGAATTATTTTACCAAGAATCCAGTTTTTATCATATTTGGTTCATTAGTGGATTTCTGTAAAGAATCATTTTCCAGTATTTAGTTCACACATGGATTTCTGCAAGGAATTTGGTTTATATGTCTAAAATATCTTTGCTATTATACATCTACTTGTAAAATTTATTTCTTTATCCATATCACAATTATAAAAAAGGAGTAATATATTTATAAATATTTAATGAATGCAAATAAATAAAACAACCGATTATATAATTAAACACAGAATAATAATAATTTTCCTAAATTAATTGAATATTATGAACTCCCCTAAAAAAAGAGAGGAGGAGGTGAGTAAAAAGGAAGAAGAGGAGGCTATTTATTTTAGAAGGTATGTAAATAATAATTTAATTAATTTGTAAATAGTATAATGGTAATCTAATTTAGGATTGTTAGAATTTGAGATTACCACTACAAAGGGTGGGAATTTGATTCCACTCTATTTTCTCACGTGCATGGATTTTAATTCTAGTGAGGCCCATAATTATCATTAAGATTTTCACTAATCAAATACTGGATTTTACACAATTTCCAGGTAATCTCACATGAAATCAAATTCCATCCCAGATTGATACAAACCAAACGGGGTTTAAATGGTTAACAACACAAAGTAGAATACAAAAGAAAGCGGAAAGAGGAGGCGATATAAAAGATCTCCCCAATTCAACAAGAAACAACCAAAATGTACCTCAACAACAATAAAGGCTCTCTATTAATGTGCTGAGGTTCTGTGCTTTTAGAATGTGCCCCCAGTGGTCGAGAGCTTTTTTATCCTTCTTGTTAGAAACAGTAAACATGATATTGGAATCAGGTTGGTTGTGTAATTCTTATAAAATTCATAAAATTCAATTTCTTACTACACTAACTTTCCTGCGGTATTTAATGATATAAATATCTGAACATTATGCTTCCAATGTTGGACATGAATTATAAAGTTCATGCAACTTCCACAGAAGTTTTTTTTTCCTGCATATATATGAACATCCTATGTCTTTCCTAAATTTCAAAGGAAGATTTTTTTTTTTAAATGTTATCTTAGCACATGGATGCCATGTAGATGCATTTTCTCCTGGCTATCCATTTACTCTCAATATTTTTACATGTACCCCTCCTGATGACATGCATAGGCCTAGTCTTCTAGGGAGCCAATTTCCATTTCAAAATGTCCCTTGTAGGATCACTACTAATGGTGCCTTTTTTGGCTCTATCTTTACACATTAACGATCCTCTACAAGATGCTATGTTTATCATGAGCTTTATGTAGGTTGGAAGTGTTATTGAAATTTTTTCAGTGCCCACCAGTAACCTAGTTTAGAAACTTAATGATTTAACTCTAGCACCCTGACTTCATTGCCTATTGGAACTTGGAAGCTATGTATTGGACGAGGCTATCAGAAAACTGTGAGTCTCTAGATGCCACACAACTCCTGGCGTGCTTTCTTTAGCCATTTTAAGTCCTTCCAGATCCATCCACTTGCTTTAAATTACCTTAAATTTTCAAGAACCTTGGTGAAGTCTCTTTGGAATTGATTGATATGAATCATCTGGAAAAAAAAACCAAAAAATGACATCCAATTAATTACCAACATTTGCTCAAGGACTCTTCTAAAATAAAAATAAATAAAAAATAACTCGTGGACTGTGTGGTGAGTGGTGGCTCATTTGAGAAATTTTAGTTATATAATAAATTAATAATGTCATGCTACCCTCATGCTCTCTGCAAACCTTATGCTATTTACCGGTAATTATGAGTCAAGTACAAAGTGCTGTTGACATCATGAGCAAATAATTACAAGGATTTATTGTTTGGTTCTCAACACTTAAGAAAGAATAGAGGTTCATACCTAAACTGAGATGGAAGCATCCTTCTCTAGGAATTATGAAGGTTAATTACAATAGATATTCCTCAGGGAACTATGGGAACAGTGATATGTGTCATTCTTAGTTCATGGGGACTGCGTATATACAAAGTACATTGTTGGTGCGACGTTTGGGGCATTTTTTAGTTGAAATTTATTATTTTAGCCACCAGCCTCCAATGGAAAAAATTGCCTGGTTCCGTCCTTGCTCTGTTCTATGTAACTTGGAGACAGTGAAGCATATTGAAGTCCTAAAACTTTCCTCATTCACTGGTTGAATAAAAGTTGTTTCTTTTATATATTTTTTTTCTAAGCAAGGACGGGAATTCTGTTGGCAAAAATAATTTTGGTACACTCTAGAAAAATCAAGGCCAAAAGGCCAGGTCTTAGAAATGAAATGAGAGTGTATTATTCCTATGACAAAGCAGTTAAAAATGATATGACAGGCCGAGGCTAAGCCTATCCCACAGTGAGCAGCCCATACCAATTTAGGACCAGAAGAGAGAGAGTCCCCCAACGATACTGTCTCATGTGTTTTCTATAGACATTTCCTTCCCCTGAAGTCTTATTTTTTGGGAAGGAATTTTGGAGCGTCTTATCAAGGTTGATGCCTTATATTAAAAATGATGCTCAAGATTTTGGGGGTGCAAAACGAGGACTTCACAGGAAGTCACTGCTCGGAGTACTACTCTCACCCAAGGATGCTTGACTTTAGAGTTCATAGGATTCAGTATATTAATGCTGATATGATCACACCCAAGTACTACACGTCTACACTTGATCTTAACCAAAAGGCCTAGAAATGTATTAAGATCTTGGCAATGCAATACGGAGATTTCCCAGGGGCTCACCTATCCTATCACTATTCTTGCCAAAGCACGCTTAACTTTAGTGTTTTGATTCGGTGCTTAGTGCTGGTATGATCGCACCCAACATAGAATAAAGACGTGGGATAAGTTTTTTTTAAAATTATTTCACTTGTCCATCTTCTTTTTGAATCGTGGAAGAACCTCCACTTGTAGTGCATCGAATGGAGCTGCCCCCTCTTCCCCGACATGGAGAAAACCTTTTCCCTATCACTTGGCTAAAGGGGCATTGGACCGACACATGGTCTACAGTTTCCACCTCTTAATCACAAGAGACCTTATATCTCCATGCAAGGATTTTCCCCAGGAGGCAGAGCCCCAAAGAAAAGGCAAAATCTTTTGTAATCACAAGAGGAGAATTGTTATTGACTTGAACCTATTGTCTGGAATCCGATCAGCTTAAAATTGAGTCTTGTAACTTGTAAGTTCTGAGCCTAATTAAGAATTTATGTCATTGTTTTCCATCTCCATTCAAAAATAGACAACCAAGTTGAAATAACATCTTCCTTCACAAAGAGAGCCTACAGATTCTTTGCAGTAGTTTTCCTTTAAAGCTGTTCGCTTCTCACAGATTACCCTACAAGTGAATTATCCTTTCATCTTTTCCTTCTTTATCCTTTTTTCGTGTCACCTTCTTTCTTTGTACTACCAAGGTATTGAGGTTCATTTTGATTATTTCGCCGCTCCCTCCCAATCTCCATCATCGTCCAAGGTTTATTTCTTATTGGTATGAATAACTTTATTTAATAAATGCATTAGAAAATATCTGCTTTATATGCATTTTTATGATGATGATGCTTCCTCAAATTTCTTACTTGCATAATGTTTAGTAATTTATAAATAGCAACTTTCATATGTAATACATGTGTGTGATTTTTTTTATTTGTTCTTATTTGAGGTGCAGAGAAGATATTGACTGTCTTGTTTTTGCTTTTGAAGATAAGGGGAGATTTCATTCTGATGAGCGGTGATACTGTGAGTAACATGAGCCTGACACAGGCACTTCAGGAACATAGAGATAGAAGAAAAAAAGATGTGCATGCCGTGATGACAATGGTCATCAAGCAATCTGCTCCTAATTCATTAACACATCACACTCGACTTGGTGAAGATGAACTGCTTATGGCAATTGATCCTGAGACGAAACAGCTTCTGTATTATGAGGACAAGTCAGACGATTCTAAAGGGATTCTTACTCTTGACAAGTCATTATTGGTCGATAGTACTGCCATCCGTATGCATAATGATAAGCAGGTTATGCATTATTATTTTCATAATGATTTATTAGTTTCCTTTTCTTCTTGTTGGTTATATGTATTGTTATTAAAATTGTCTTGTCTTTCCTTATGCTTATTGTGAAATGTTAAAACTCCATTTGCTTTTACGTTCTCATCCATGTCTTTGTAACACTGGTTGTCACTTGAAGAAGGTGAAGTAATGAAAATCTTATTTATATTTTCGTACATTTTTAGTTCATTCCAGGGCATGCTACCTAGGATTTAAATGATGAGAGTTAACTTTTTTTTTTTTTTTTGGGAAGAAATTTGGAGCTCTTATTAAGAAAAGATGCCCCGAACAAAAGGAGAAAAGGGAACTCCGAAGAATATTAAAAGGCAAAGAAACGAAAAAATGAAAGATGGAGACCCCACCAAATTGGGGCATACCCCTCTTCGATGGCCTTAGCCCTCAATCCATAGGGGTCACTTATCATTAACCCATTAAAATTGACCTAATACAGTAGGGAAATTCACAATTCTGGGGTATACCCTAGAGAAAGGGCTGCCTTCTTTATGTTTAATTGTTAATGTAACCGAACTAAATGATTTTTTATTTAAAAAGAGTATCTGAACTATTATGCTCTGTCTGGTTACGCAGATTGGCCTTAACTGAATAAGTAAGCAACAGATCTGGTTTTGTGAATATCTGAATGTATTATGAAACAGAGGGTGCTGTGCCTGGTTATATGGGTGATGCAGATTGGATCAAATGTCATAATGGACTTCTAAGGTGGTTGACTAATTAGAGGCGTATAAGTGAGCGCCTATCATCTAACTTAAAAGGTATATAAATTTAAAAACTGAATAAATACTTGTATACACTAATTATCTATTTATACCATAAGCAGAATGTGAACCGAAATAGGTTGGTGATTTATTTATGTCATAATAATCACTAAAAAATGAATGTGACCAAAGTGGGTTTGGTGTACACTCTTTGCTTCAAAATGACAAACTCAGTTATGGCATCATCTTTATTCCATTTATTAAATTTGTAGAGCATCCTGTAAATATTATCAATATAATTTGTGTATTGATTTGAATGGTACTACGAATACATGATTTTGATTAAATTATTTACTCCTGCTGTCAATTATTTGCAATTTCTTTGATATTTAACTTTTACATCAAGCCAACATAACCAAACATGTTATTGTAATACCTTGCAATCTTGGTGAAGATTAGCATAATCATAAATAAATTAACAGAATTTAAATTTCTGTGATTGCAAAATAGAACATATCAGGTAACTGAAATGTATTATTGAATTATGGGAAAATTTTAATTATTGTAAATTTGAGAAATATTCTCATTTCTTAAGTCAACAATTAAATTGCTAGCTTTCATTCCTCCTTTCCTTTTGTAAGGAGATCCCTCGTCTCCTTCTTTTCAGGGGTTTCTTTTCAATAAGACTCTCCTATCTTATTTCAAAAAAAAAAAAAAAAAAATTAGTAGCTTTCATTAACTTGAATCCAGATGTTCTTTCTATTGATGGATTTTATTTTTCTGTCAATAATAGCACTACTTTACCTGTGTATTCTATTGGTTACTTGTTAATGATATTTAGGCTAGTTTCTTATAAATGGGTTTTCTTGTTGAATATCTGACTAAATGTTGCTTATGTAATATACATTTGTTTTGCAGGATTGTTACATTGACATTTGCTCTCCGGAAGTTCTTAGTCTTTTCAAGGACAATTTTGATTATCAACATCTTCGTCGTCATTTTGTCAAGGGATTGCTTGTTGATGATGTATGGTTTGTTTCAACTCACCTTCTCATATTCACTTAATTATTTCTCACAATTGAAGCGACCTAGTTTAGATTCTTTGTGTTCTCATCAATATGTCTACTTGTTCAGGTCATGGGGTACAAGATCTTTACTCATGAAATTCAATCGACTTATGCAGCAAGAGTAGATAATTTCAGGAGCTATGATACCATCAGTAAAGATATCATCCAGAGATGGACTTATCCATTTGTCCCAGATATTCAATTTTTTGGAAATTGTCCCATCGTCAAGCTAGAAAGACAGGGATTATACAGAGCACCAGGTAAGCAATAACGAAGTATTATTATCTATATCTCTTCAAGCATGGGTCAAGGTTCTTCTAGTGGAGGAAGCTCTGACAAGCATTAAGGGTGACGGGTGGTTAAGAACTTACCCTTTTTTTGGGGGGGTTGCTCATTGAGTTTATTCCTTTGGATGCATTTCGTTATTTTAATCTTTTCTTGTTTATTTTACTTTTTCACGGGAGATCCCTCATCTCCGTTATTTTAATCCTCCTACATTCCTTTAAAAAAAGTATATATTCTGTCTAATTTTCCTGCTGTTTCTATTTGGAGATCATTGTAGTATTTTATAAATAGGAAGATGTGGGACTTTGTATGTGTGAATTCATTGTATTTGTTTTTTTCAAAAGATTGGAACTTCAAATTAAGATGTTGCTCCTGGAACAAAATGGAGATGGAGGATCTCTCACAAGAACAAAATTAAGAGAAGAAAAGAAAATAAGGGCAAAATCAAAGCTCATTCTTAGCCTTCTCCAAATTCCCCCCATGATTGAGACACTAGAGGCCTCTCTGAGAAGAATGGAAACCCAAGCATGAAGAAGACTGGTGATAACCGCCCAAGTATCTTCAATGTTGATCCTTCTATTTTGGAAGACTCGATAATTCTTGCTAACCATATATGCCCAACACATTGCATGTGATTCATTGTCTTGTTATCCAATTAAATGATACGCAAGATTTTTGTGTTTCCATGTGTTAATAAATTCTTTTTTATTAGAGATGCTTTGTATCCGCATTAAAACTTATTTGCAGGATTGGAAACAGGATAAATTTTCTTTTATGAAGTGGGTATCACTTAATGGTTAACATTACTGGGGATTACACAGATGCATGATCCATCAACCCCTCTTCATATATGAGGCATATTTATTGGGATCTGAACTTGAGACAATCCGTTGTATCTTTTGTTGATGGTGCTGCTCCAGAAGGGGTCATCCTGATCAGGACTTGAGAAAAGTCAGCAGTTTTCACAATCATTTGCAAAGAAAGGTGTCACTCATATATCTAAGATTTAGGATACCTGGACCCCCTTCTTTATTCTTTCTATGGATAACATCCCATTTGACCAAATAAACCTTTCTAATATTTTCCCTCGAGTCACACGAAAGGATTCTCCTCCTTGTTGAATCAATCTTATTCAAGACATAAATAAAGAATTTAAAAATTGATAGATAGAAAATAGGCAGGGATGAAATCAGTCTTATTTTGACTTTTACTGCTTTTAAGTGTATGGTTACATTTATTCTTCTATATTATTGATTTGACAATGTTAGCCTGGAAAATGTACTTTTGTGTTTGAGTTTTTATATCACAATGCTTTTTATTTTACGGTTATGTGTTTGATACACTCTATTCTCCAGAAATTATACAATCACACTCTACACGAATCCATCCCTTTTCATTGGTTGGAAATGCAACCATAATTGGCGACAACAGTACGATTTTGAATTCAATCATTGGTCATGGTTGCTCTATTGGACATAACGTGTCAATTAAAGGTTGCTTCATATGGGATAATGTTACAATTGAAGATGATTGTAAACTTGATTATGCAATAGTTTGTGATGGGGCTTATATAAAGGCAGGAGCAGTTTTGGAAGCAGGTGTCATATTATCATTTAAGGTAAGCATACTCCGCTTAATTCAAAATTGTTATGCAAAATGATCATTTAAAGTCATTTTTTGACATACTTTAGGCTCCAAACTTTTAGGTATTTTTTTTCCCATTATAACTATTGTGTGTGCCATGCGATATAGTATAGTTCCATCTTCAGCATGTAAAGCAACAAAGATTTTCCTTAGACATTCATGCTTAATGACTATGAGTGATAGATATAAGCTAATATGGGGTTTATACTTATTCTAGGAATAAATAACTTTATCAATAGAATATGTTATTTTCTGTTTGGTTGTGTTTTCAGTTACTCATTGAAAAATGTAATAATAAAAGTTGGAGTATTTGGTTGATTATGAATGAGTACGGAATAAAAGGTGGATAATTTTTATATTGACACTTTTACCCTCACTTCATTTTTTTCATTTTTTGCTATTTAATTATTCATTCATACGAAATTTATATCCTTTACAATATCATATTAATCTGGATTTGATCATTCAAAACACCCAACAAATCTTCAAAAACAAAAGCATCATCATCTCTAGATTTGATCATTCAAAATACCCAAAGCAAATCAATCTGATTTGATCATTCAAAACACCCAACATAAACATAAGCATCATCACTCACTGAGTTTATCAATGTCTTCTCCTTCTTAGAAATCTCTCTCTCTCTCTCTCTCTCTCTATCTATCTATCTATCTATCCATTTACTTTCCCCCACCGTTTCCCCCTTTCGTTCTTCCATGAAATACGACATGGGTATCGTGATGCTCCTCTTCAATGGCAGCGGCAGCAGCCAGTCCTCTTCACGTTTTCCTCTTGGCAGCGGTGCCAGCATCACTTCTTCATGTTGGTTTTCACACCCAACAAAAATAAATTTTTAGTTGAAAAACATTAACCGACACGGGGGCAAAATAAAGAAGAAAATTTAAAAAACAGGTTTGACTAGTGGGTCCCACATATACCAATGGATGGAATAACCCAATTCCATGGGTTCCTTAGAATAGCTATACCCTCTTATTCTACAGTTATCTGGCATAGGTATACCCCTTTATACCACTCACCCAAACAACGTTTTTACCTTTATTCCCCTTTATCCCCCCTATTCAACCCGTTTATCCCCCATCCAAATAGGGCATGAAGGTCTTACATAATTGCATATTTAAATTACACTTGAATTTTGATGCTAGATAGCGAACCGAGCTCTGGTTAAGTCGGCAAACACCTCTCATCTCTGTAAAAGAGATGAAGGGATCAAATCTTTGGAAGCACCATTCTTCAAAAAGAAATTTTTTTTTTTGATGCTGGATTTGGCCGTTTTTGGGGTTTTTTTGTGGTTGGAGGGGGGGAGGTGTTGGTTGTGGGGTTTCAATGATTGGTTGAAGGATGTGTTGTGGTTGTATGAAGATTGGTTTACCACATGAATTTCATGTATTGGCCCCTTTTGGTTCTTTCTAATCTATAATAGGATCGATAACAAAGTTTTTGACATGCTTAAAAATATATGATTAACAAGGAAGAAATAATGTGCCAAATTAGTCCTTTTTGACCAATGTAATTATATAATGTATAGTGCGTGATTGAATATCGGAGATTGATAAATGATTTTTCTTGGGTGGGCCCAAACACATTGTTTTGTCACCATAGTAGGCATCCTAACTTGATTTTATTAAATGGAATGGAATGGCCAAGCTGAAAATTGATACATAAAGCAAAATAAAAGTAAGTAGGGGTCAATTGAACTCTTGTAGAAGAGGGCTCAATCTCTAGTTCAGTTAACACGTTAACACCACCCAAACATGTTATTCCTCAATCACAAACCGCCCCCCCCACAAGAGACATTATTGATTATTCACCGCTGAGCAGTAATGCCCCCACTCTCTGATAATCCGAACCTCCATCTCCAGGTTGGATATTGCCCTTTGAACATTGCCCCATTTCTGGTGAGCAAAATCGACCATGCCACCGCGAGAACAAATATTTGTGAAATCTTCACCTTTGTGCTTCTGTCTCCCTTCTTTCTCAAGCTCTTCCCCTGTTCCACACCTCCCGCATCCCATCCAGAGACAAAAAATCACTCCTCAATCCTCATCCTTGAAGCCGCATATGTTGGCTGCCCACTTGGGGGAGGGGTCACCCACCTAAATAAAACAGAAAATTTAGGATGAGAGTGAGGTCATCTCCATGATTTAATTCTGATGTTTTTTTTTAATAAAGAAATCGGTTGCCTTGTTTCCACCATTGTATTAGATATAAAACAAAGAGTACAAGCCGATCACATAAGCAACAAACCAGAACAAGAAAGAAAAGGAACAAGAAAACCAGTACACTAGGCATCTAGTACTGACCAAAAAGATAAAAAAAACTGATCACTCCTTAACCCGAAGTCTCCCGTTCTTGAATGACATTGAAATTAATGAGAAATCATGGTGTTATGTATATTGTTTCAAACTCTCTATCCACTTTTAAATATGGCTTGAATTTGCTTTTGTACTTTTGAAATGAATGATATAAGGACTGCAGCTCTGTTGTTAAACAAAAGTGACATTACATTTCTTTTTAGTTTCCATTTGTCTAGTTCCATTTGAGTAATGTGGAAACTGCAATGGATGCCAAGTTATTATATTTTACTTGTTCATTTGTTTCGGTAGTAATAAGAAATTTTCCAACTTTATTTGACCCTGTCAGGTTATAGTTGGCCAGCAAGTTATTGTTCCTTCTTATTCTAAGGTGTCTCTACTTCCTCAACCGACCAAGCAGGACAGTGATGAGGAGCTTGAATATGCCGATGGCAGTAGTGGAATAATGGAAAATCAACGTAATTCCTTATTTTTCCATTCCTTCATATTTTGCTTCGCTCTCAAATCTGAATATGTTAGTTTAACTGGCATTGAGAATCAAAATTTGTCAAAAAGGCTCGATGTACAACTATTGAGGCTTAAAGTTGATAATAAAACCCTTATTAAAAAGGAAACATATTACATGGGTTTAATGAAAACCTGTTAATTAATTAGTTTATGTAACCTAAGCAAACTATGAAAAATTGAATATAAAACAGTATAAATGGCTAAAAGATGAAAGGTCTTAAATATGATTGGGGTTAATAAAATATTGACAAGCATGGATTTCTGATATTGTTAGATAGTGGGATTGACCATGTTTACACTTGATGACGTAGTTAAAAGCAAAACACAGCTTGGGAAGTTGAACAAGAAACTCACTGAAACTGCTTACTGTTCAATTGCAAATGACCATCTAAAATGGGATTTAAATGATGCTCTTAACTTTAAAAAAAGTATGACAAGAATAAAAACAAAATCGTTTTACTTGCACCGTTGTACTTAAGTAAATTTAATTATTCATTTCTTGAAATACTAAAGATTGAATTTGACTAACATTTTAAATAAGGCATCATTTATCAGATAAAAGTCGATAGGAGTTGTTTGCATACTGTTATTCTTTGTTTACAAAATGCTTGTTACTTGGAAGTATAAGATCTGAGCCCAATAAAGTAGATAACATAAATCTTATTTCTACTCATTCAACTTAAAAAAGCACTGCACAATCCGTTGGTAACGGAAAAATATGAAAAGAACCACTCAATCTGTTCCAGTTGAAAAAGGTATCTTTGTTTTTTTAAATAGATGGGATTATTTTGGGTTATTATCCTGCTTAAGAGGTCATGGCTCCTGGTGCATAGGGTGAATGTTTAAAGACGTTGTGGATTATTCACCTGCTTTGGAACTCATTAACTCTCTGCCCAGACCCTTTTATTTAGGCAGTTCATTTTATGATAATCAACATGCCTTCCATAAATCTTTTTAAAATAACTTGCCATCCATAGTGGAATTAGATGAACAAATTGGAAAATGTCAGGGACAAACCCCCGTTGCATCCCTGTTTGCATATACTTCATCTAATGATGTACCTTCACAAAAAATGACGCAGATACTTGAATGAATCTCATGCACTTAATTTTGTGAAGATAAGAAAATCCTACAATTCATGTAATGAAGTATATAGTTTGTTACGAAAAACAGGGGATACAATTGGTGCTGCAGAGGGGATTGTGTTCAATGGCGCCCAACAAAATTATTCTGTACTTGGCATGTATTTTTTTCACAAGATTGGAGGTTTTAGCTGATGCTCAAGTGTAATATGAACAGTCTTTTGGATACCATGATACATATTTTCAAGGAAGAATGCAAGCAAGAATTGAAGATTAAAATGCCGTTTAGATAAAAAAAAAAAAATCACCTGTGAAGACTTCACTTATCGAGTTGAGCTCAATCAAGGTTCCAGAGCACAAGTGTCCTGGGATCTAGGTTTAGGAAGTAACCAACAATTTAATCTTTAAATGGATAGTGGCAGATAAAGAAAGATGTGAAAGAAAATAACACTGGAAGTGTACTCAAGAAAGTATGAAATTACCAGAATCCCTCTGAGATTGGATCTGCAACAAATACTCGGTTTTGCCTTGGGAAGATTGGGTGTGCCAATCATAGATATCAGTGACCTGAAGATATAATGTTACTTGGAAACAGGAAATAGTTATGGTTGTAGAAGATTACTAAACTGACAATAGGCTTTTCTTGGACAGGAATCTTTGCCAGTTTATGAAGCTAACTGAAAGCTTGAGCAGAGAGGTCTTTGTTGATATCTCTGTTTGTAGTTCATATAATGGCACTCTTCCTGATCACTTAAACGACAGATCTTCTAATTGATATTTTTTGTCCATCCGCCCTATTATTGCAGAACTTGGGCCAAATTCTAGAACACTTTTGCAAATCAAATTTTGCAATATTATCCATGTTGCACAAGCAATGTTCCTAAGACCCAACAACTCTAATGGAGAAAAATATCACTGAAAATTTGAAATCTATGCAGATTTTCTTATGTGGAGTGAGTTTGGACACACAGCTCAATGGTTAGCAATTGCAACCATAAGATCATGGGTTCAAATCTCACCACTTGTACAAAAATTATTCTTGTGGAGTATTTTACTATTTATATATTGTTGCATGCATTTTTGGATATTTCCATGCCTTTATTCATCATTTGTCCTCACATTATTATTAAATGAATGTCAATTCCCGAGTCCCAGATGATCCCTTTTACCGGAAATTCCTAATTCTATTGAAAACAGAAAATCCAATTTGCAGTAATTGAAGAATTGTTGATTGCTGTTGTACTTTATAGTTTTGATCACATTTCTTCTTACATTATTATATTGAGAAGGATCAATTTGTTGAGTCTAATCTTTTTTTTAGAATCATCTTACTATCTGTTCCTTAGAATTTCTATTGTTAAGATAGTATAATGGTCAAACTTGATTGGATGCAGTCTTCAGGGCAAGCTTTGAGATGCAGCTTTAAATTTCATCCCCGTCGTTGCTTGTTTCTTTTGCAACACTTATTTGTAGCTGGGTTGCTCAAACAGATTTTTTTTATCAAGAAAATGGTAGGCACACCACCCCAATTTTATTAAAGTGAAAAGAATTCCCAATGCAAAAACAACATAACTAACAAATAACAAAAAGAAAACCCAGACCGTGCCATAATAGAAGAGAGACCTACTGATCCACGGCCTCAGTATGAACCACTCACCACTACTCAATTATCAATTTACTTCCATGCACAACACTCTACTAACCCCTTGCAGAGAACCAACCCCAATCCTTAATGAAGCAGACCACATCATCCCAAATGTTCTCCACATACATCAGTGCACCCTTGAATAAATTTGGTTATGCAAAAACCATAAAGATCAAATCATCACCGGGACGAAAGATTTAGAAATTTTTGCTTTTACTCTATAGTCCTCTCCTTTTCAAGCCTCTTTCCCGCTTCTCACATCCCATCCAAAGTAGAAAAGTCCACCGCAATCCCTGTGGCGAACCCAAGCCATACCTAAATGGTCCTGAAGACCGGGCATTGCACAAATAGGTACCTGGTATTTGATAGTTTCTACCTCTACATTGCACATCATGCAAGTCAGGTTGAATCTACCCTTTTATTGCTCCAGTTAGATTTTTTTTTTTGCTGTTTAAAACTGCATCATTTGTTATCGGCCTCTCCTAGATTTTCTCGTTGAAGATTTTAATTGTATTAAATGCATGTTGTAGAATATTGGTATCTTAATTTGTCTCAGATAAGTATTTCTAATTTTTCTCAAGAAAAGTATGCCTTTTTGTTTTACAGCAATTGCGAGCATGATTGGTGTTGGTGATGAGGATCATACATTTGACATATCTGATGCACAATTTTGTGGGATTTCTGAGGTAAACTTAGCACTTCTGATATTCATTTCTACCAGATTTTCTTTAATATAGCTCTAAAAACTTCTATCCGGAACTCTTGGTCATCTGTTATTTGTTTTTGAAAGTCTGGGCCACTCAGAAAATTAAAGCTGAAAGGTTCGATTTCAGGGAATGGGTGTTTTAGAATTGTGTGAGGCTGTATTTTGAATGTGGATTAATATTGGGGACACTTCTGCTGTGGCCCACCTCCTTTTATTTCTATTTACCAATGTATTTTTCTTTTCCATACAATTATCCATCAACTTGTGATTTACATTTGTATGCAATTTAGCAAAACCAAATTTAAGCAATAGCATGAAACATCTTCTTTATGGTTGTCTATGATTCCCTAGTCCCTACACACCATTAATTCAACTTCAAGAAGTACAATTAACAAAATTGGATAGATGGTGCTCTCTCAACATGCATCTGATGTAAGAAATGTCGTCAGTCTGGTAATTTTAGTATATCCTACTTTTCTTCACAAATCCATATTGCTTGAAATTTAAAGCCATGTTATCTTGTTTATACAAAAAATATAAACTAAATTGCTTCCAAGTTATATGAATAATAAATAGCTAATGGGTTGCTCGAAGCAATGAAAATACCAGATATGGCAATCGTTGTCTAGGGGAAGTTTATTATCTTTGGAATATTCTATGCAAATGCTTCTAATTTTTTTTGGTAATGAATGGATGCTCTGGATTCTGTCTGTATGCTGGTTTGGGATATATTAATACAGCTGAAGAACTTACTAATAGAAAATCAAAATGAACTTGTCAAGAAAAATATGTTTTGGTTTTCATTTAATGATAAAATAGTCATTTGTTTTAATGGAGAATTTTATTTAGAATCGTTTTTTAGAAATTTAGAAGTTTGGAATTTATGGCATCTTAAAATTTCCAATATATCAAATAAATTTCGATACTAATAGGTAAAGAAACTAATACATACTTGTGGGAGAGGGGGTGTGAATGACTGATTTTAATTTTGAGATTTTTTTGTACTTTAATATGTGAAGATAAGCCAAGAGAAGAATAAACATCAATTTCATAATAGTTAAACAATATTATTTTTTTATTTCTCCATATCATTGATTCAGATGAAATATATGGATTTTGAGCTTTCCTTTGTTAAAGGATGAATAAAAATTAAAAACATTTTGTTTTGGATTACACCAATTTTAAAATCATCAAATGTTGATTCTTCTGATTCAAAGAAATCCTTAAATATAACGTAATGCCTTAGGGTGACATAACATGATATTGTCTACCTTTTCCCTCATCAGTCTCATGATTTTAAATTGTCTCCAACCCAGCGTGTGCAGCGGACATGCTCTAATACCACATTTAATGCTGAGGGTTTATACAACAAGATATTGTCTGCGTTGTCCATTAGTCTCATAGCTTTAAACGGCTCTGGTATATAAGATCCATATAAGCATATGCTGTCCTCCCTTGCTAAGCAATGTGATATTAGACCATGGTTCGGATTCTCACCTCACCCCTCATTTCACATGGGTCTATCGGGATCTTGGCTAGCCCAACCCACCACCCCCTCAATGGGCCACACACGACAACCAGGAAGGAGAAAGTTGAAAAATATTGGTAATCAACTCCTACATAACATCAAAGAGTTGAACTTTCATTCTTGCGGTCTGCTAAGTAATGAAGTTCTGTTCAATGTTGGGCTGCATACCTTCTCAAAAACTGTTGGATATTCTTGAAAAATATTGGCAGTATTGGACCTGGAAATCCTGCCCATTGAATAATATGAAATACAGAAAAATATGAGAGACAGCTAACAATGAGTACATATGATAGAGCTGTGTATGTTTTATTTGCATTTTTTATTACAAATTCTCCAGGTCTGTAAAGTCTGGGCTATACATCAACGCAGTATGGTTTATTTTTGTTTTTCTGAATTTCCAAACATGAGCTTTTGAACCATCATTTCACATAGATGTTTTGTATTCAAAGTTTTGCTTAGCTTAATGTTTTAACAATTTTGTAGTTTGACAGCTTAATGTTTTAACAATTTTGTAATTTGACATGAGCACATAGCTACACTTGTTGATTTGAAAATGATACTCACAGTTCATGTCATGTTTAATTTCCCTATTGCATTCTTTTCTGTTATATGGAACTTACCATGTAATTTGTCCATCTTTTTTTGATGAAATTTTCAATTTATATCATCTTCAAAGTTATATGCGCAGATCATAAGCTTAACCCTGAAATTTATAGTACTCGTTTATTTTTTCAAGGTTGGAAGTTCAGGAGCGGGTCACATTTGGTCTTCCTGTGAGGGAGGTCTAGAAGAAGAATGGAAACAATCTATTGCACCCATTCCTGTGAATAAACTCATGGAGTTTTCCCTTCGCTTGCATGCTGATACTGAGTTGTCCAACCAAGCTGACAGTATTCCTCAAACTTCTGGAGAGCAGCACCCTGACTCTGAAAGTGCTGATTCTGATGAAGATGATGAAGTAAAAGATTTTGAGAAAGAGGTGCTGTATGTCACACTGATGTTAACTAATTAGTAAATTTTGTTTTCTAAATTTTTTTGATGACACTTGTAGTAACATATTTTACAGGTAGAAGCAACATTTTTAAGGGCTGTTGATGAAGTTCCTGGGGTGGACAAAGATAATATAATTCTTGAAGTGAACTCACTCAGGTATGTCTTTAGTTTTGTGAGCTTTCTATAGTTCATTTTGTTCCTTCGACTGAGATAGAATATTAGGGAACACTTTAATCACATGTCATCTGGAAGGCTTTGTAAAGGACGTCCATAACTTGATGTGATCCGTTTGTTGGTTTTCCATTTTTTGAGTGTATGTTTCAATTAGAGAGATTGTGGAAGGTTATCCTCTTATTGATTCTATCTTTCATATTTTCTTTCCATATGTGTCTATCATGAATTATACTCTCTAGATATTGAATGATTGCAAGTTCCAAAGGATTGGGAATCAGTTACATATCATCCGGGTCCATAACTAATACTTTGTATGATACACATGATATATGTTGGGAATCACATGATATGATGTCATTTTTTTCAGATTTTATTTTTAGCTGCTTTATAATCCTCACAAACTATATTTTTCTTCCAATTTTTTTTTTTTTATACTAGGAACACCAAAAGGGGGGGATTAGGGATCAAATAGTTGTGTCAAAGTCGCATTCCAATGTTGCTCATATGTGAGTTAAATTGGGGATCTTTCTGTCAAACAAGAAGGATCAAAGGCATCGGAGAATTTTTGGACACCAAACATCAATTATCTAAGATTCTTCTAATCTGGATTGGTGGCTGGACGAGCTTTGGATAAAGTGAATTCATGGAAAATTGACAGGAAGAGTGGCGGCGTTGCAATCTAATACCGCTGTTCATTGTATATCGGGGAGTATGTTGGTCGAACATCATCATATCCTGGAGATATAAGGATTATAATATGCTTTAGATGCTTGAGCTAGATGTCCCCTTTTGTAGAAGTTTTTCTCTGTTATTTGCAGGTGGTGAGCTCTCTTCTTATCCTCGAAAGTATAAGAGTTTACTTCTGTATGTTGGCTTTTGTTGTTCCTGTTCATTCATATCTATTTTATCATTGAGAAAAGCTGAAGGATTCTCACCTCATCATTTTCTTTGTTGAGTGACTCCCCTCCCAGTATGCAGTAGTGGTGAATTCACCAAGTATGTCAAGTTTCTATTAACATAGACCCCCTGAATATTAGGTTGGAGCCGAGTCTGACTCTCCATGTCATTTTATTGCAATGTCATGTCCATGCCATTTTTATACATATATAAGATTTCTGCAGATATAATTATTGGATTTCTTTTGTCAATTTAGTGTTATAATTTCTAGTATTCCGAAGTTTTCAAAATTTTGAAATTCAAAATTCTCAATGTATATCATCTGTTTTTTGTCTTAAAGGAAAAAATCCTATAAAGTAATTGCTTTTTTTTTTGTTGTTTGCTGAACTCCTTTGTTGTTAATTCCATTTTGATATTTCTTGTTTGGTTTGGACTGTACCCTCTTCCAGCACCCTGTTATATGTGGGACTGCTGTGGGTGATGACCTTTTCATATTTGGTTAGGAAAAGTGAATGAAACATAGGAGGTTCAAAAGTAGTAATTGTATATCTTAAGCAATTCGCAAACATCTGTATACCATGTTACGTATTGCTAAAGGAATGGATAATATAATGACAATTATTCTAATTCTGCCATGAGGCACGACAATGGTTATTGGAGATTCCCAAATAATCAGTCACACCCAATATATCACACTAAATGTGTGATTAGCAATAATTCAACCAAAAGGAATGACTATTATTCTAGCGTCTCTGCACCTGGCCTTTGTTTTATAATATATTCACCCTCATGCCTCTGTACGAATAAAATAAACTTTATCCTTCTGCCCGCTCAGTACGAAGAAGGTATTCCATTATATTTTCTTGTACTTTGCCTACTTTAGACCCTTAGAAGACCAGGCTCTTAATGGACCTCAATTAGACAAAGCATTAATAATGGACTTTCTTGGAATGTGGACAGTCCTGGAGTGAGGATGTGCAAATTGGTCAAACATGCGGGTGCCTGGTTATGAAGCATATGCTTGAGAATATGAACATGGTCAAAGATGTTCAAGCTACATAGGATCATGGCAAGGGGTATTTCTGGATTTCAGACTACAACTGACTTTTGAAGTATATTAAGCTGCAAATGATTCTATATGTGGGCCTGTGGCCTAATCACACAAGAAGGTGGCACTTGTAACCATTAGGCGTGGTTTTGCGAACTAGTTATGGTTCTTGTGGGTAGAATTATTAGTTCATGGGTTACTAGTTCCTTCTGGGAGACAACATTGTCATAATGTATTTGAAGTTCATAGCTATCTCGTGGTGACTATATAACTAGGGCTCTGGTCATTGTTGTAAAAACTTCTTAATGCTCTATTCAAATAAGATCTTGCCTTTGGGACTTTTGTCATGCTCTCATCTTTCTGTATGTAACTTCCGACCTGGCTGGTAGCCTATCTCCCCACTTGCTTTGTGCAATGAAAGTTCAAGAAAGGGGATAAATAACTTTTTTTTATCAATGAAAAGACAATTCTTAGCATAAGGTTGTGGGGTGGTAGTGTGTTTTGATCTGATAATTGGATGATCATTGCTTGACATATTTCTGACTTTGAACCATGCAATAAGATATGTTTTGGGGATTGCAAACTTTATTTTTGATGTCCAGTTGAGTAGAAACTCATCCTGTATTTTTTAAACATCTATCGCTTCCATTTGTCTTTAATTTTTGTCCATTGTTTTATTTGATTACGCACTATTACACTAACTCTCCTTCTCTGCTCAACCCAGGTTATCATACAATTTGTCATTTGCAGAATGTGCAGGCGCATTATATCATTCTATGGTACAACTGGCTCTAAGACGCCCTCATTCTAATAACAGTGAGTTTTTTTTTCAAACTTTTGGTTTATTGTAGTGTCTTTCAGTTAGATGTATTTTCAACAGGTAAACTGGTACCATAGTCACAAAGTACTCCGAACTTTTCCGAATATGCTAGAAAAGTACTCTTATTTAATACATGCATTTCGTATATTTAGAATCCGAGCATCCGTAGATAAAGCCAATCCTAATTGTCACCACAACATTGACACCCAACATAATTTTTTTTGATGTATTATCTATATTAATGCCATTAAATATCTAGATATAGTTTAATCATTTCCATAAATTTTCCGTACTTATCCTGTATGATTTATAAATATACGCATATTGTACCAAATGTAGCAGTTGCTAAATATCTGCCATACACGAACTTTGTGACTATGACTGGTACGTGTGTTTTGGTGATGAATCTTGCTAAGTGTTAAATCCACCTCACCTACCTTTGATTTTTTTTCACGGTTTTGCAGAAATTTCTATTTCTACAATTTATGAATTAAGTAGCCAGCCTGAAGTGCTTGTCTTGTTAAGTAATGCACCCAGTCTTGCTTGACTGGTAACTGATGCAGGAGCAGGTTCCGCCATGCAGGCATCAGGACATGTCTATGGACCAGAAAAGCCTTATCTTAGGTCCTGATGTCATTCTGATGGATCATGGACCAGCAAGAATGAGCCTGATGTGATGGTTTCAGTTAATCTTGAAACAATTTAGGAGTCAGGAATTTGAGAAAATCTAGTCTTATCTGGATATTTTAGGTCGGGTTAAACTTATTACTTGTTGTCATTCACTCGCATTTGCAACCTTAATTTGCTGGAAGCCCTTTTTCAGATAGCCAGTTCACAATCCCATAGCCTACTCCTCTAGTCATTTTCCCACTGCATCGACCGGAATATACTAATCTCTTTGATGTAAAAACTAAAGACAGTAACAGTTTAAAAAAAACGTAATTTAGTGTGCCAACTCAGGGTATTTTTGGAAGGCTACAAAGTATTATATATCTAAAGAAAGAATATGCAGCATTATAACATTAATTATCTAAGAGATCGGGAGGGCTTTCTTTTTGTAAATTTCCAATTCGTCTGATCATTCAATCAATCACCTAGTCCTACAATGCTTTGATTTTTTTTAAATGAATCTTCAGGCCTTAATACATGTACATGAAAACAACTTTGGCTCTCTAAATTCCTTGGCATCCATCTCTGTTCTGAGCATCATATGAGATATCAAACTATTTAGCAAACCCATAAAAATTCTAAAACATACAAAGGCTATCATCAGCGGCCCATTTAAACAACATCTCCAGACAGCCCATGTAAGCAATAATTCTACTCTTGGTCCTTTATATTCCTCTCTTGCACTCATGTGATATTCTAGTCTGCCATGTTGCAAAATTTATCCACATCTGATATGTTAGAATCATTAATGTCATATTACAGTGTGTTTCCACTATGCTTTATCATCTGTTTTTACCATTAGCAAAATGAGGATTTTATTAATGGGTTGGTGAAGTTGACAGGTAACATAACCATGAATGATTAAATAGCTCTCATAGTGTTGTTTGTCAATATTCTGACATGCGAAGGCTGTTCTTCATATTCAATAGTGCCGGGGGCACAACTCTTCTTTGCATGATTTCCTTACTTTGCCGTAATGGTTGTTTCAGTTCATCTGTCATTCAACATATGCCATACTCCTATATTTATATAACGATACATGTGCATCATCTGCATCAATTTTTTGACATTGATCTTACTTAGGTTATGTTAGATACAAAGCCTTTCTTAATCGTCGAATTATATAACCATCCATACAGGTGTGTCTTATGATATTACGTTTCTGGTATTGTGTAGGTGAGCTACTAAACAATATTGACAATGTAATAAGACAATGGAAGGGGCTTCTGAAGCATTACCTTCACTCTGTGGATGAAGAGGTGTGTTTGTATAGATATTTTCTTTTTTATTATTTTATTTTCTCCAACTAATACTTTACCTTTTTTTTAAATCATTGAGGTTTCTGGTCTTTTAAAAGTATGTATTTTTTGTTACAATTGGGAGTGATGTTTGATGATGAGATGTTTGATTATGACTGACGTTCACAATAATTTTGCTCCCATATGTCATTTTAATTTTTGGTTTAGAAGTTGGCAAGTTGAGCTTTGATACTCAATATTAAGGATGAAAGGAATCGGAAGATTATAATGTCATGAACTTCAAATGTACTTCAATGGGCTTTTTTCAGTTCTTATTACCTTTCATTTCACTATCTAAAGTAATTTTATTGTTAAAATACCCCTAAATGTGATTCTCTATATTTATCAATTCATGATGATATAGAGACAAATGTTGAGATCAAACATTGGTTATTCAGATCTGCTTAAGATATAGAATCCGTTTTTCTTGAAGATTTTTTTATCAAAATTCATGAAAAATTTATACATGTGTGTTTGTGTATTGGTACAAGTAAATGAGAAAGGGATGGGGTTTATCCAAAAAACAAAAAATCTAGAATCATGAGTAAAACCTCTTATTCCAAGTATCTCACCGTCATTTTTTATATATACATATAAAATGTCAGAATGTAATGCCTCAAGTTGCAGGAATCAACTTTTTTTTTTACAATTTCTTAATATTCTCATTTTTCTTTTTTCCACCATTAGTGCCTGTAAAGTCCAAATCTAGAATGTTTATTGTTTAATAAATAAAAAATAAAGGTTTTTTTTAAAGGTGGTGTTCACCAATTGCATTGACATGATAAACATTCATGCAAAGAAAATTAGGTGGGAGACATCAGGAAAAGCCACTCCCTGCCCAAAAAAAACGACAAAAAAAAAATCCCATACTCAATATGTTACCTCACTCAACAAAACAATCCCTCACTATAAATTCAATATATTGTTAAAGGCTTTTGAGAAACTGACATTATAGCTGAGTGAAAGGATTACATATTCTATTCAGGCTCCAAATGATGTCTGATACTAATAAGAAAACATATTCATCAAGATCCGTTTCTGTTTTCGTTCTTCCATGTGAATCTGAATGTTCATGGATGTAAGTTCTGAGGTTGAAGAAGAGAATTAAACAATGGTAAAATGTCTTTTTGGAAGTAATGTAACCAAGCTTTGGTTAAGTCGGCAAAAGCACCTCCCACCTATATGAAAGAGGTCAAGGAATCAAATCCTGGGGAGCACCATTTCTTTAAAAAAAATGTAACAGATGAAATGTTAGAATAGGTGTTTTCTACTGATACTTGAATTGTGAGGTATCCAACGCATAGCATCATCATTTGACATTGAAGGATCATTTTTCCTTGTTCGATGGTAGAAGGCCCTCCGGGCTTTGATTGATATGAATGTTCTGCTTGTATTGCAGTCCGTGTGTCTGGTACTTTTCCCTGCACTTTTTCGGTGATTGTGGAACCACATCTCATTCTATCAAAAAGACAATTAGCATTTGAGGATAAAATTGAGCTCATGGCTTGTGATAAAGGCCTCAATAATGCTCAAGAATGTAGTAGTGAAGTAAATAATAGATTGGACTCATGCAAACTGTGTTTGTCAAATTTTTGTATTAATATTTTATGCAAATGAAAAGGGTTTTTTGGTTAGTTCCTTCACATTTTTATTACCTTTTTTTTTTAATTAATGATTTATATGCTTGATGGCTTCGCAGATAGAAGTCATTCTGAAATTTGAAGAAATCTGCCAAGAATCTGCCAGAGAATTTTCTTCACTGTTTTCACTGGTATGTTTATGCTTAATCGGAGAAAGTGGGGCAATGTATGAAGCAGATGCCTATTTTTTATGCTAAGTTAGGGAATTTCACCACGTGGATGAATTCAAAAATAATGAACATGGAAATATACCTAAACAAAAAAAATGTTGTCCTTCGCAGGTTTAAAGCGCATAATATTTATTACCATGATAATTTATTATTAATCTAATTACATTAGAATACACCAATGTTCCAACATTGTGTGTAGTTTTTTATACCACGGTGTTCGTTATCACTGGAAAGTCTTGAAGGGCCTACAATGACCAGTTTGGTTCGTTTTTGTTGAAATATGCGGTCTTAGAATGAACACCACTGTGCAAAATTTTTCTTTGGAGGGTACAAAAAAAATTGTGCAAAATTGTTTATACTTTTATCTGTTATTAACTTATTATTGGCGTGTGCACTGTTAATATTACGCTTTATTCTCTTCCTCTAATCATATTAACTTCATATCGGGCTTGAGCCAGAGGAAAGGTCTTGATCGTGCATTGATACTTGTGAAGGTCAGTTAATATATATGGATTTAATGGCGAAACTTTTCTGTACAAAATATGCCACGATAGATATAATATGGATGCATGATTAGAAGTCTGGCATTTGTTGGAGCATAGCTATGTGTAATAGATGAGTTTCCTATGTTAAAGACCGAACCTCTGGAAGAGGTTATAGCCTAACTGAGGTTTAACAAAATCTTACTGGTGGGGGTTAATGTGCAAGAGGAGTTGGTTTTGGAAGCTTCTGACTTTCTAAAGCTGCAAGTATCTTCTTTTCCTACTTGTATCTAGGGTTTCCATTGTCCGGACTTCGGAATATCAATGAAATGCCGGGATTGACATAGTTATTGAAAAATTACTGATTTACTAGGGCATGTGCCTTCAGTGTCTTCATTTTCTACTAAGTGGTTAGGGTTTGTCTCCTTTGTGATGAGATGCAGGAATGGAGATGGGAGTTTTGGAAAAGTTTAATAGGAGGCCTACAGGGTGGAATGGAAAATCCTGTTGTTTGATGGGAGATCGGTTCTATCTAATTCAGTGCTCTTGAGCCTATCCATTTTTCCTTATCTTCTGGATTTCTCATTTTTCTTGAAGAAATTGGATGTGAAGAGATTTTTTTTTTTTTTTGAGTGTTGAGCAGAAAGAAGAAAGGTGGAAACTGATCAAGTGGGTGGGTGTGCTAGAGATAGAATCAATGCAGTAATTGTTTTTGGGAAGCTGAGGTATGGCTGTGGAAGTTTAGATGTGCTTCTGGTGATCTTTTGCTTAAAATTCAGATATAAGTGCTTCTTCCATAGAAGATTATGGTCTTATGACCATTCATCAGGTCAAATATTTCTCACCTTTTTACACAGGTGCTTGATATGATGAATGGTAGTAGGTACGCATGGGTAGTAGAACTTATGCTCTTTTTTAGAAGAATAGATGGTGTGGATAGATGAACTTATCTTCCAGAATTTGGTCCTTTTTAGATCTTGTATAGTGAGAAGGCAAGGGTTGGGGATGTCTTTGAGTCACAGTAGGGGATGTGTGCTTCAGAGTCTTGATTTAGAATGAAATTTTTTTGGAAGAGATCTTGTAGCTTCCTGAGCTATTGAAGGTCCTGAATGGAATGGACATCGATTTGAGGGAGTCAGATATTAAGCTGCAGAGTTGGAAAATATTGTGTTTTTCTTTCATTTTTTTATGTGTTTCTATTTGATTGAGGTCTCAGGTCCAATTATGCAAGCAGGTATGAAAATCGAAGATGCATGTGAAGGTTCAAAATTTGCATGGATTATGGTCCATGACAAATGTGCACTATTTGCAAGACCACCTGTACATTAATCGTCGGTTTGCCAAAATTAGATTCAGGAAGGATTTTTAGGAAGAGAGAGGAACAATGTTAAACATGGGGCTGGAGTAGAAATATTCTGATACTTGAAAAATTAGAGGCCATACATGAAGTCAAAATTGAATTTGGTATTTGGTATTTGAAATTTGAGACAAAGAAGAAGATGATTAAATTTGAGATTTGAATATTGGGATATTGAAATTGGAAAACACAAATTGGATATGTATTTAAATAGTAGAGAGGGGAAATCCAAGTGGGCATTGTTGGTTGAATCATAGCCATTCATATTGTTATTTGCACCTACCCATTCAAAAATTGGATTCAATATATGAAATGCAGTTGGCGTTGACCCATGTTATGAGCCATGGACAGTGCCGTATCACAGAACGCAGTTCAATGCATCCATGGATAGAAATGTGTAAGGCAGTCAGGAGACTCGTGATGTCTATCAGAATGTTTATGTTCCTGAATATTGGTACTTGATGTTTCAAAATCTGCCCTGTTGCCTGCATCAATTAGGCATTTTATTCAAGCTCTTAGTATTTCTTTGAGGATAAAAGTTTCTACTGCATATTTGCACGTATAATTGTTTTATCTTAGTAGGACATCCTGGGTCATTGATAGATAAACAATCCTTTATTTATTTTCCAAATTTTGGATATATGAGGTCCATACTAATAGATTTTTATTTTATTTGTAGGTTTTGAATAAACTCTATGAAAACGATGTTATAACAGAGGATGCCATTCTCTCATGGGCAACAGAGAAAGAAGGAGCAGATGAATCAGACAAGATCTTTGTTAAGCAGTCAGAACCTTTCATCCAGGTGTGTGATTCATGATATGTGGTTATCAAAAGGATACTAAAATTTTAAATGGCATAGCAGTTTTTAATCATTTCTTGATCTACTAACCAAAATATTTGGTGTTGTACTCATTATATATGATTAAACAACTAATAAAGGTGAGTTTCAGATTTTTGTATATGCATAAAATGTAACTTGGAGCTTTTTATTATATTCTATTACATGAATCCCTTGCATGCTCTTTGTTTTCCTTGTCTCAAGAATGATATCTTCTGCTTGACACAGACTTTCTTTTTTGCTTTAATGCTTCAATTGATGTGAAAGTTTCCATGTTACTCAACACATCAAATATCGATTTTTGTTTTATCATTTCATAATATGATGATGTGAGCTATATCAGCAACTAATATCTACACGGTTCTGATTGTTCGTACAATCTTAACTTAAAATAATGTAGTCTTGAATTGTCAGTCACATATGCCATCAAACATGATACACATTTCCATATCTGTGCAAAATAATATGTAAACCATGGTGGCAAACTAGGTCTATGAGAATAATTTGATCAGGGAGAATGGGATAAATTTCTGAATAAAGTAAAACACATTAAGTAAAATTGGAAAAGGATGAATACATGAAATAATTCAGCTAACAAAAAATTCGCGCACGTGTCATGTATTCATATTTTTGTGATATGGTTGTGTGTGAATGACTTCCTACCAAGGTTCCTTTGACATATTAATATGATTCATGAGTGATCTTTGAAGTCCAAGGTGATTAATATTTTACTAATATATTTTATGTTTGTGGAAATTGTGGGTGCAGTGGCTAAAAGAGGCTGAGGAAGAAGACTCTGATGAAGAATGAGAGGATGGACCAGGAAGCCATTTATTTGTTTATTCTCAGTCATTCATATTATGCGGTTACCCTTTTTTTTTCTTTCTTCCAAGTATGTCACATTTTGTTACAGCGTAGAAATTGCTTTCATGTAGCTTATCATTTATATATTTTGAATTGTGAAATTTTTGATAGACAGAGTACTTGAGAGTTTGAATGCACTTACATGTGATCAATCTTTTTTTAGACTCAGGTAATACTTGAAGCAGATAAATTGTTTTTTTTTTTTTTGGTAAGTAAGTAGTTGTATTCAAAAGTGCCTATGCTGCAAATGTACGCCGGGGGGGGGGGGGGGGGGGGGGGGCGCAATACAAAAATACCTGAGAGACAACAACGAAGAAAAAAGCCTCAAACAGAATTTGGGACTTTTTCACTATGTCACTGAGGAGGAGAAAGGGCCCAGATATTTGAAGTTCAATATAAAGGATTACAAAATGTGGTTAGTGAAGAGCTCCTCAGTTTCTTGAGGGTTAGCCATTGTCCCCTGCTTATTTTGCATGAGTGCAACTTCAAGCTCAGTCCACACGTCTTGTGCAGAGATGATGCAAGATCCCATTGTGCGTTGCCTGGCAGCCAACAAATCCGCAGCGGCATTAGCTTCACGGTAGGTATGGCAGATCGACCATTCTTCAAAGCCGTCAAGGATATCCATGGTCTCTAGGTAGTCCCTCCTTGACGTCCAAGGAACAGAGCCCCTCCCCTGTAACCAACATGCTACAGTGGTAGAATCAGTTTCAAAAAACATCTTGTTAAAATGAAGATGGGAACAAAGGGTTGCTCCACTCTTGACTCCAAGCAGTTTTAGGTGATTTATGCTTGCTAGGGAGACTCTCGCTATCTCGCCTGTGATGAAATGACCTTGTGAATTCCGGATGAGAGCACCATAACTAGCCCATTCTTCGAAAAGTGAGCCATCTGAATTACATTTGACCCAAAAAGGAATGGGCGACTGCCATGTAAAAAGAGCTTCTTGGAAAGTTTTTTTGAGGAAAGGAATTACCAAATTTTTTGTACACTTCTCAATCTCTTGGCTAGGCTCAACATATAGAGGATATTTGGATAAACAAATCTTTGTCGTAGTGATAATATCCCGAAGAAGAGCAGTCTTCTGTTTGGACTGTGAGCGAGAAATGCGAGAACAGTGTTCTCGCCAAATCAATTAAATCGTGGAAGCAAAGAAGGCCTTGACCACCTTTTCAAGAGACAATTGGAGGTGAAGTTTTTCAATGCACTCAACCCAAGGCAGAAAGAGAATAACAAGAAACACGAGGGAGGCTCATTTTGGAAAGGAGAGAGAGCCAAATGAAAGAGATATACCCACATCGAAAAAAGAGATTTAGCCCCAAGGCATAGTGGGCATCGCACTGATTGAAGGATCCCCTGCTGTTGCAACCTCTGCAATGTGGGAAGTTTATCGAGCAAAGCTAGCCAGACAATGTATGAGTGACGTGGGATTTGAGCTGGATCCCAAGCCTAGCCCTTCCAAGGGACAATAGGCTTATGATTACAAAGAAAGTTCCAACCAGCCTTGGCAAACAATTCTCCTGTTTTAGAGCCCGTCTACATTGAAATATCATTATGAGAACCGCCAACATTGATCTTCAGGATGTTATCCCAAATAGCTTGATAGATGGCAGGCCACCTATGGGAAGACGACCATTTTCCATTATCAATGAGCTTGCTCACTGATGTAGAATCAGCTGGCCCCAGTGAAAAGCCATTGGTGGGGGGAGGAGATCCTGAAGTGCAGCTCCATTGATCCAGGGATCATACCACAAATTGGTGGTGTTACCGGAGAACAGTAGTATATTGGATTTCGATTTGACCCAATCTCGACAAGCAAGGATCTTTCCCCATGCCCAAGAAGCTGAGGATGTGGAATGAATAGCCCATACTGATGCAAATTTAACATATTTAGCTCGGATCCAATAAGCCCAAAGTGAATTCTCACCAATAACTACCTCCCAAAATCTTGCTGAAAGTGCAACCTCATTCCAAATGTTGATCCTTTTGAGCCCGAGACCCCCTTCATCAACTGGATGGCAGAGATTATCCCATGAAACATGGTGGGCTGATTTGGTAGCCTGTTTGTGCCAGATGAAGTCACGAATGTGGCGCTCAAAGACACGGACAGTCTTGCACGGGAGTTTAAAGGTGGCCGACCAATAAATATGGAAGCTGTTGAGGACTGTTCTGGCTAATTCAAGCCTTCCTACAAAGGAGAGGATCTTTCCTGCCAAGCCTGAGTGCGTTTCATAATTTTTTTCACAATGGGTATGCACATGCCATGTGAAAGAGCACCATGGTAAAGGGGTACGCCCAGATACTTGACAGGTAAAGAAGAGAGGGGAATCTGAGGTATCTTCAAGAAAATCGAGTATGCCTGTCCACCAACAAATAATTGGCTCTTGGATGTGTTAAGCCGTAGACCAGACCACTCAGCAAATTTTTCAAAAAGGGCTCTTAGGCAATGGGCTGAAGAGATGTTGGTGTCTGTGAAGACCATGAGATCATCCGCAAAACATAAATGGCTTATGTTGAGTGAATTTTCAATGAAGCGGCCTAGATGACCGGAGTTTACAGCACCTTCGATGAGTGAGGTTAGACCTTCCATTCCAATCACAAAGAGGAGTGGAGAGAGGGGGTCTCCCTGCCTCAAGCCGCTAGAGGAGAAAAACGCACATGGGCTACCATTGATGAGGAGAGAAAACCTAGGCGTTTGGATGCATTCCATAATGAGGTTAATCTAGGAGGGACAAAAGCCAAGACCAGATAGCACTGTTCGAAGATAGGGCCAACGGATTGAGTCGAAGGCTTTTGAAAGGTCCATCTTAATGCATGCTCGTCCTCGGTTTTGCTGTCGATGTAAGACCGTGATTAGCTCATGCGCAAGCAAGAAGCTGTGGGAGATTTTTCGCCCCTTAATGAATGTCGACTTATTTTTGCTGATGATGGAAGGGAGGAATTCTTGGATTCTAGACGCCATGATTTTTGTGATCAGTTTGTAGATCGCATTACAGAGGGAGATAGGTCTGTACTGAACAAGTGAGTTAGTTGTCCCAGACTTTGGAATCAAGGTTATAAAGGAAGCGTTTAGCAGTTTGAGTAGCTTTCCTTCTTGGGAGAATGACTGTATAGCAAGGATAACATCTTCCTTGATGATAGGCCAACATTTCTTATAGAAAGATGCCGGGAAGTCATCCGGCCCGGGGCTGCTAGACCCTTTCATAGCTTTCAAAGCAGACCAGATTTCAACCTCTGACACCGAGGAGTTCAACTTCACATTATCATCATGACTTAGAGTAGCACTGAAGGACATTGTTTGGTATAGCAGTTGTTGTTTCCCTGTTGAAAAGCCCTTGAAAATAGTGGACTACCTCCCTCTTCACAATTTCTGGATCATCAAAGGACGTCCCATCCTGCAGTTTAACTTTTCGAAGGGTGTTCTGGGCCTTCCTGGTAGCCATTGATGCATAAAAGTAAGCTGAATTGCAGTCATCCAATTGTATATAGTTTTGACGTGATTTCTGTCTGATGAAAGATTCTTCTTCAGATAGAAGATTTGCATATGTCAGACGAACCTCTTTCTCTTAGAGGATGAGGGACTGATCAAGGGGGAATCCATGAAGAAGATTTTGGATGTCAGCAAGGCGTTCTCGGCTTCTTCTGACCTTGAGGTGCACATCACCGAAGACTTCCCTGTTCCACTTCTTAAGGGTCACTTTGGCCATGTGTAGCTTTTTTGCCAATCTATACTGTGGGGTACCCTCCACCTCAGTGTTCCATATGGACTCCACAACATGAGTAAATTGAGGGTGGTTGAACCACATATTGAAGCATTTAAATGGTTTGGGACCAAAGATTACCTTAGGGACCATATGGACCAAGAGGGCGGAGTGATCAGAGAGACCAGGTGCTAGATACTCAGTGAAGCTCTTCGTGAATGTAGATAGCCATAACGAATTGATCAGAGTGCGATTAAGTCTGGAGGTAATCCGATCTTGCTAGAGGTTTGTCCATGATAGAATGTGTCTCACCGCCTTTATATCCTGCACATTGCATGAGCTAATGCATTGATTGAACTTCTATAAGCGTCTTAGAGTGGGTGGCCGACCACCAATTTTCTCATTTGTATACCGAACCTCATTCATGTCCCCACTGATGAGTCATGGTTTGTCAGTCGAGTGACGAGCAATGGTTTGGAGTTCATCCCAAAGGAGGTTTCTCCTCAATTCATCATTGTGAGCATAAATAGAGGTCAAATAGAATTGTTGCCCAGTGTGCTTGAATGTAATGCAACTGTGGTTGAGCTGGTCAGATTGAAGTTGAAGATCCACGTGGAAAAGGTGGGGGTTCCATAGAATCTAGATTCTGTCTATTGGACTTGACGAATAGTTATCAACGTGATTCAAGTCTCTGCAAATTCGTGACCATACTGAATTTGCATTTCCTTCTGCTACTTTTGTTTTGACCAATGTTATGAGATTTACCCGCTGAGTAGTTAGGAACTCCTTGAGATCCAATTGCTTAGTTTTGGAGTTAAGACCCCTGACATTCCAAAATAAGCAGTTCATGGAATACTATGCAAAGGAGGAAAGTTAACTGATTCAGTGAGCTGCTCCCTTAGGAGAGGGAGACAGTCTCTCTGGCTGGTAGTCATATTGTAGGCTTGAGCGAGCTTTGGCTGTGTCGGCAGCACGATCATTTTTTTGCACCGTGCCTTGTTCTGCTTTCTTCCTTTCTTGGATTGCTTGACTAATTGCCTGAGTGTGAGGTCCTTTAACCCACAGACCTGGGAAACTTTGGTACTATACTTGCTTTGAGCCACATCCACATGAGAGCTGACCAAATGGCCTTTGTTGGAACATAGGGTCATCCCTTTAGTGGGGGATTCCATTGGACGATCAATGGAGATCTGCCCACTAGCAGCAGCCTCCCCCATATCAAGTCCAGGCTCACGGTAAAGAAAGAGTGGAAGGGGTTATGTTTGTTTCAGGCAGGTCCGGATGGAAGGGCTCCACAATGTCCTCCAATAGATTGGATGGAATTGCCACTTGAGTTGATGGCAAGGTATAAGTAATGATATAAGAAGATAAAGCATAAGGAAATAAATAAAGTGAGGACAATTGTCCTGATTTTAAATTAAAATGATTTTTTTTTTGTTCTATTCAAAAGCTGGATAACGTTTATCATCGCTTTTTAATCGGATTTTGATAAATGTGAATAAGAAGAGTCACCCTCTCTTGTGAGTAGACAACTTGGTACAAAGATCATATGTGTTTACTATCAAGCATGTTGCATGTGTTGTGCCATGCTGTGCTGTCCGTTGCAAGTTAGGGGTCTCTCATTGTAGATTTTTGTTAGCCTGAATGGAGGTTGTGAGGGAGATCGAATTTAAGATGGACTAAATTATTTGGATACAAAATAAGACTATCTGCATACAGAATAAGATTTATTCTGAGATATATAGTTATATCAGCACAAGTGGGTATAACAGTGGAATAAGTGATTTTGTGTTTGATTGTGTTTTGAATTATTCTCGTTGGGAAACGTAATAATAAATTTTTTGTTGTTTGAATGAAATATGAATAAATTATGGATAAGGATTTATTAGAGGTGATGACTGTTGATATGACAGTTGGCCCACACATTCTTTGGGTGGAATAACCTGGAATAACTTTAATTCCAGAGGTTGATAGGAATTCATATATCACTTTATACCAGTTTATTCCGACATAGTTTATCCCTGATATTCCCTGCATCCAAACAACCAAAAACACATTCTGTTTTATTCTCACTTATTCCCTGGGCTATTCCATATCCAAACTGGGGCAGGGTTGGTTGGAATTCATATACCACTTTTTATCAGTTCATTCTGACATATGTTATCCCAAGGTATTCACTGCATCCAAACATAAAAAATTACTCATTCTGCTTTATTTCAGGTTATGTCATGACTTATTCCGTATCCAAATCGGGCAAGAGATGATTATGTAATGTGAGGAAAAGTGATAAGTATGTTATTTTGTCAAAAAAAAAAAAAAAAAACCTGATGAAATGAAATTTTTTCCTTTCCATCACATTTCCTGTAGCTGAGATTCCCTTTATTTCATTTCCTATTGAATATTATACACAAAAGACAACTTTAATTTACTTTTAAATTCCATTTCGATCACAAAACAATGGCAATAAGTATTCATAAAAAAGAAAAGGTTGTTTTGCATATATAAATTAGGATATTTATGCATTCATAAACTAATAGAAAATCTAGGGTAGGATTGGTTACATTATTTCACACGCAGATAAAAACAACAATGAAATAATATAAAAGTTTTGATACACCTAATTTATTTATTTATTTGCACGATTGCAAAACTAATTTTAGATAAAAGTTGAGTTTAAAATTGAATTTGCAGGAAGCTGTCTCTTCACATATTTTGAAAAACTTAGGTTTTGAGTATTTTCTAACAGAAATGTATCTGTAGCTTTTGATTTATATTTTTTCTGTTTAAAAATTGGTTTAAAAAAAACAGCTTCTTGCAAACCTGTTTTCAAACATAGCCTTGATCTCACTTCCTGCCATCAGATTTTATATATGTCTATATATTTATTTAGAAAGTATATCAACTAACGAATGAAATCCATAATTCTATATAAATGGACATGTTGTCAAATTAATGAGTAGGGCTAAAAAGTGGGGTTCAATAATTAATTATCATGACAATCAATCATCCATTGGTCCCTAATCCCTATTCTAGAATACCAATTAAACTCCGATCTATTAATTGGGTCATTTGGTGGTTGGTCAAGTTCCAAAGCAAAATCTATTTGGGTCCCTTATTCCGATCTAATCCTGGTATAACGAATGGACGGCACACATGAGATATGCCAAGGTCAAGTGGAAAAAGTGTATTAGAGAATCAGACAAGGAGAGATCACAACCGTCCAATCCTTTTCTCTCACTCTCTCTCTCTTCTCTCTTCTCTAATTTTATTTTTGTCGTCTCTCTTTAAAAAGGAGAGATCATTTTCTCTCTTTCCATTTTATTCTTCCGATCCCACACAACACACATCGAGAACCCACACAAACCCTAAATAGTCTCTGATCTGCTCCTCTCCCGATCACGCCCTCCCCGCAAACGTCCGATCGCGTCGCCGCGCGTTCGAGGTGAGCGAGTGGTCTCCCTCTTTGTGTTCTTTTTTTGAGGCTTCGTTGGATCCGTTTGTGATTTGGATTTTGGGTTTTATTCATCTTGGATGGCAAAAACCCTAATCTTTTTATTTTATATTATGTGAAGAAACCATTGAGAGAGTTCTTCTTTTACTTGGGATTTGATTAGGTCAATCCTTATATGCTGTATGATCCTGATATTTGATTTGTTGAGAGAAAGTTTCGATCTTTTGGAGTTTGGTTATAATTTTTTGTTACATATTTGGCTTTGGGGGGGGGGGGGGGGAGGACAATGATTCTCAGTATGAATTTCTATTTGTGTTTGTGGTTTACATTGTGTTTTGTGTGACTGTTTAGAGGTTCCCTTAAAAAAAATGTTGTGTTGATTCTGTCACTGTTCCGGCCGGGGTAAACAGTGCTTGAATTGATTCAGTTGAGTTGGATTATATTGGTTTAAGTGGTTGGTTTCATGTTTTCGTTCGATGATAAATACACTTTATGCTAACTATTGGTAAGGTCTTCATTGATTAAGAAACTTGATTATCAACTTTCCTTGTGATTGGATTTATATGCACCTCATAGAGTTCAGTGTGTCCCTGAATGTTTGAGGAAAGTGCCTGAAAGTGTAATGTATTAGTTGATTAGTCTGATTTAGAATTTGCTAGGTTGATATTTTGTTTATGGATCTCTGGTGGCATGCAGACTTGTAAGCGGTGAAGATGTCGACTCCTGCAAGGAAGAGGCTCATGCGAGATTTCAAGAGGTTGCAGCAGGACCCTCCTGCGGGTATCAGCGGTGCTCCTCAAGACAACAATATCATGCTTTGGAATGCTGTTATATTTGGGTATGTTACGATTGAATGCATATTTTTCTATAGGGATTGGTGTTCTCAGGTTTTGGAGACTAGTTTTTGAAGTTTTAATGATTGTGTTGTCTCTTTTGGGGTGAATTGCAGCCCTGATGATACTCCTTGGGATGGAGGTGAGACTTTTCTTTGCCATCTTCAATACATTATTTTCATATTGATATATAGTCTTCTATATCTTCTCTAGTTTCAAATGTTTTTATCATTGATATGAGTTCTGTTGACACCACTTCTTTCTTTTAAGTGTGGAGTTCAGAGGCATCATATGTGAAGTGTTCGGCTAGTCATGTTTTTGTGTTACGACTTTCTCTTTTCCATGGTTTAACATATTTCTTTCCTTGGATGAATGTGAACCTATATTGATCAGAAATATTAAAACAGAAATTTCACTTCTTGTTGGGGACCTTGGGGTTTGCTGTCTACATACATATACATATGTTTTTAAATGCATAAAATGAAAATAGTATACCGAGTTTTGAATTAATGAAAAGAAAACAAGGATAACAGAGAGGCATAAGTTTTAATGCACAGGTAGAATGCACAGAGTTCAGTCTCCTTGTTTGCTTGCTGACCTTTTAAGTTAGCATCTTCGACTGTGAAACTATCTTTTACACATCAACAATAATACTTCATTTTTCAAAAAAAAAATTGAAGACGTGGAGATGGTTCCGCAAATGAAGAGAGGCATAAACTATCTTGAAGGTATGTGGAAATGGTTCCACAAAAGATGCCAAAGAAGCGATCAAAGTAATCTCGTTAAATTTCAATGGCTCGTTTCTCATGTGGTGTGTTGGTGTATATGTCTAACCCGTAATGAAGGTCTATTCCAACACAAGAGGGTCCATACATGGGTGGTGATTGCATTTGTCCTTGAAGCATGGGTCGTTTGGATCCGTGATGTGGATTCTCCAGTTGCGATAATGGGAAGAGATTGGTTCAGATAGCAAGATGGATTATTTTCTTTCATTTGGAGTTGTTTATGGAATGTTACTTTCTTTGTTATCTTTCTTTTATATGTCTTCCTTTTGTAATCCTTGAATTGGAAATCCCTCATCTCCTTTTAGTTCAGTGTTATTTATTTGCACCTACATTTTATCAATAATAATAATAATAAAAATTCATTTTCACTAGTGTCGTCATGTAAGTATATATTTATCTTAATATTCAGTGGGTGGACTTGGAGGCACCTATGTACTTGCTGGTGTACATGTGCATAACTAATGCGATCTGATTTAAACAACTTGTTATAGATGTCATAGAGTGGGATGATGAAAGAAAATTAATATTATGGTGCTGCAGAATTTTTAGTTATATATATTATTGCTAGTTTATTTTTTCAGTGATGTGATTTAAAATGCACATTTGTTTATTGGAATGCTCTAATGGTTCAAATTTCTGTTTGGGCCCTTTATATTTATAAAGTTTGCTATTGTATACATTTATCTTTTTTTTCCTTTTGTTTTGTTTTGTTTTGCCATTGTTTGGTTCATTTTCCTAATTCTTTGGTTTCAGGGACGTTCAAGTTAACACTGCAGTTTTCGGAAGAGTATCCAAATAAGCCACCAACTGTACGATTTGTTTCTCGAATGTTCCACCCAAATAGTAAGTTGTTATTTTGTTTCTTTCTAAAGTACTAACAGAAATGTTACTTCAAAAAAATTTGGGTTATTGTGTACTTCAATTCACACTCACCATTTAGGGATGTGTCTCTTTACTCTTTTAAAAAAGAGCAGGCAGATTTGGTAGGCTAGCTCATGTTTAGCTTTTTGGTTCATCATGAACTTCATCTATTAGTGATGCATTCCTTATTTCCTTGAATCCCTTAAGATGTTGGTATATATAAAGGCTAGTTTCCCTTCATAGATCTTTGCTTTTGTGAGAGAGACAGGAGCGATTTTTGTTAGAAGTATTTTTGGTCTTGGCTTTGCCTTAGTGGAGTTGATGATTACCGCCGTTTGACAAAACTACTTAAGAAGTAGCTATTTACACTTGCTTCAAAGTAAAATGAAATAATTAAGTGAATTAAACCCTGAAACTTAGTTTGTTTAGTTTCACAACTATGACAGCTTTATGCAATGTTTTAGAAGGCATTGAATGGGCTTTAGGATTTTGGATTCTTTATGAATAAAAGCTGACAGGCCACATCCACCTAGGTAGGCACTTGGGACGGGGCATTAGGCGGGTTCCTGGCAGACCAAGGGCCTGGGAAAAATGTCGAGGTGGCCACTTAGAATGTATTTTTTTTTATTCATGTGATGAATTTTGAAATAGTTACATCAATCAAGATGTTTAATGACAAAGTACTCACCGCTGTTTTTTCCCTAAAAGATGTTGGATGTATAAGTACAACCATTTTGACATTAAATATATGAGAAGAAATTTGTGGTTCATGTGAATTATATGCTTCGCAAATAGAGACATCCACATGAGCTATTATACATGCATATTTTCTTGTCATTTATTTCTGATTTTGGTGACATGGATAGAGATCAATTATGAGTTTATTGCTATGATCAAACAACCTCCTTTGTTTCTTTCACATTACTCTATTTTTTCTGTGTATATCTGTTTTATATAAGTTAATTTATGATTTTCTTGTTTAGTAGATGGATATTAGTCCGATTTACATTAAGTAATAGACTGTCATTTTTTTTTAATTTGTGCCTTTTGTTCTCTTAAAAAATGTGTTTTCGTTGATATGTTGTGTGCTTTGTTTGAATTTCTTTATGTCAAATTTTTGAGAGAATTTCTGTGTCAAATTGCCAGTATATGCGGATGGAAGCATTTGTTTAGACATTCTACAAAATCAGTGGAGCCCGATTTATGATGTAGCTGCAATACTTACATCTATACAGGTGTGGTGTAGTTTCTCTATTTTATACTTGATTAATGTTAACACTGAATTAATAATATCACTAACAACAATCCAATTTACTTAGCTTGAGTGGATTTTCTTGTTTTGCTAATTAGTAATTATATCCACAATCATTTAAGATGTATTTTCATTATTGTTACTGCTATATCCTCTGAGTTGAATTTGACATGTCAACTTACACTTAAGTTGGTTGTACAAAGAATAAATAAATCAATATTTGATTGGTTGCTATTATCTAGGTTTGTTCTAGAAACATTTGAATCTTTTGTTAATTAAATACTTTATGGTATTTTTTAATGTATCTGAGTTATTGTTTTAGAACTTTAGCCTTGGGATCTGAGCATGAGTGCATAACATGTTGAATCATGTTGAATGATTAGGTGTCACTTTATCAGTCTAATCCTAACTCCTAAGGGGACTGACACAATCTTTTCTTTATGGCGCCTGTTCTACTGGGAAGTCCCTTTTTGCAATATCCACCTTCACTCCTGAAGATGAGCTGGATTTTATCAATTTAGTGCATGAAGGTTTAAATAGTGCATTTCCTTGGGCTTTGTGAGAGAGAGACGTATCAATTACTTTATACGTTTTTGATGGTGTCATTTTTTATTATTTATTAAGACGTAAAATATAGCTGTGGTGTTTCTCCTGTGACAGCTGTAGATGGTTCTTTACAAATTTGTGTATCAGAAGTTTTTTTGGGTAGGTAAGTGAATCAGAAGTTTCAACACGGGGTTTGTAATATTAGAAGTTTATTGAGGTTATGACATGCGTACAAATAATCTCACCCATTAGAGGTCACTAGGGTGAAAATAAATGGGTGATTTATGGGGAAGGGAGCGTTACAAGCTGTGTTGAAATATACGAGCACCGTAAAGATATGAAGAGATGATTGCTGGAGGAACATGGGGTGACATGCCGCGACACGCATGTGAAATGTCACTATCTTGTCAATGTAGAGTGGGTTATTAAGGTCAAAGTTGTTGGCATCATTCCTGCCATCCGACATGTTTGAGATGCCTACTTGTATCGACATATTGATTTCTCCAACATGGTGGGGGACATTTCAGGCCATGATAGTATGATATTGATCTAAAATTTCCTTATGAGATCATGTGAAAGAGAATATTAAAATGAATGATAATAGTTGTGGTCATGGGTTGGGTCAGCCTTTGCCAGACCTCCTCTGGGCTTGGAGGTGACTAAATCAGGGATAGGGGTCTTATTTTCCTAGAGGAGGCCAGACCTGGGTGCCTTTTTAATTCAAAGCATTATTTTTTCTTTCTTTCTATATATTGAATGGGAAAGGGTGGCAAATGAACACATTTATGATCACTTGGCAACCCACCCCCAAACACACACACACACACACAAAAATGCAAGGAAGCTCTCAATTGGATAGGCACATGACTGCGACTGTTTGGCTGGTGGCTGACTCACACACCGGACACGACCCACGTTAGACATGCCCAGCTTGGGGCCTGCCCAAATGGGTTTGGAACTTTGGATCTGCCACCCCAGTTGACTAAGAAGTTGGCTAACCTACTCTGAACTTAGTGTAAAATTTGTGTTGTAGAACGAATTGATCTGATGCTCATAATTAATTATTCATTCTTTATTTTTGTACGTCCTTGTAACATCGATAGGAGGAATTCGAAGACTCATTAAATTTCATTGTATAGTTAGCTTGGACAGCGGTCACAAATCTTGAACTATCCTGTGACCACTCTCGAGTGAAGCCTTCTTTGCATTGGGGAGTGTGGCCTCCTCTCCCATTTCATATATATATAATTAGTGTTATGCATAAAAGAAGGTTAGATTGGGTTGAGGTTTGATACGCCAAATCTAAAATCGAGCCAGGCTTGAGTTGACCCCCAAACTCACTCAATCCCTTTTGAACCCCATAACATTTTTATGAATTTTGAGCTTTGGTGAGGAGAGGTGCTCCTAAAAGCAGTACTTCAAGTTTACCACTTTTCTTTTTTTTTTAAGTTCCACCAGTGTATTGGCTGATATTGAAATGAGTCATCAGAGTTTTTTGTGGGCTGGCAACAAGGAGGGGCAAGAAGTGTGCATCTCACATTCTCACTAAATGGGAGAACGTATTCTATTCCAAGGAGCAGGGAGGCTTGTGGTTACTCAATGTTGGAGTGATGAACTAAGCTTTGCTGGTGAATTATCGTAGACCTGTAGCCCTGAATTATCGTAGACCTGTAGTGGGCTACGATTCTCTATGAGATACAGTAAAAGAACACTATTATGCAGACATTTCATCTCACATATGGAAATGAGTTGTAAAACAAGAAAATGACATGAAAGAAGAGGTGAGATTCAAATCGGTCAATGGAATGGAGAGAAGGTTTTGGAATGATCCCCAGCATGTATGTTTCCTTCTTTATTTTGAATGGCCCTTGACACAGAGGATTGTGTATGTGATGCTTTGGATAACGAAATCATCTGGTGCCCTAGATGGAGGAGAGATTAATCGGTAACATAGTTAAGTGAAGCGATAACTTTATTATCAATGTTACAAGAAATTGATCTTGATTTAGAAGATGATGTTATCAAGTGGATTACTCAAACAACTACTGTGTTTACAGTGCAAAGTTTTTATAGAATTTTAATGATAAATCATCAAAGATCACCCGAGATAGCCTACTATTATAAACAAATTTGGGAGTACAAGGCTCTGTTAAAAGTTAAAGTATTCTAACTGCTTTTATCGTTGGATGAGATTCTAACAAATGTTGATCAAAATAAATGGGTAAATGATGGAGACGTGCAAAGTATTTGGGAAGAGCAAATTGTAGACCATTTACTCGTCATGTAAGTTTACTGTAGCTATTTGGAATAGGATGGAAGATATTTTTGAGTCTTCATTTCATTCCAAAAGGCAGACAAAATGTGGAGGTGGTTGAAGGAGAAACTAAAAAAGGGGGATTGATGTAAACAAGATATACTTAATGATGATTCCCCGTGCGGTGTGTTGGGGTACTTGACTAATGTGTAATGAGAGAATCTTTTGTAGAAGAAGAGCATATTAGGAGAATATGTGTGCTAGCATTATTTATCTTATTAAAAATTTGGGAAAATATATATTGGGGATTGGGAAAATAGCTTATATGGTAAGGGGGAGGATGGGTGATCAAACAAAGTACTTTTAAGTCATTGGTTACTTCCTCCCCCCCACCCTAAGAAATGATAAGAACTCTACCGACAAATAAATTGTACTAAATTGGGTACAAAGAGGAATAAATAAATGAAAGCACTTTTGCTGGTAGAAGTTTTAACTTTTTGCTTTTTTGCTTTTAAAGTTATTTTATTAGTGGTGATACCCTGTCTCCTTCGTATGAGTGACATTTTGTTAATAAGCACTGATATAATATCTCATTTTAAAAAAATATTGATGTTTGTACAGCCGTACTGTCACATCGAGTAATTTCTCACCTTGCCATCAAGGTGCATTTCAATTTAAAGTTATATCATCAGGGTTTCTCATTCTATTTCACTTGGTTTATGCAAGTAAATAAATATCCAAAATAAATTTGAGGGCAATTGCCTCCTGGTTTCTTCAAAAAAAAATCCCAAAACTTTTTTTGTAAGTAGCGCCGGGTGTGGGTGCATGGTAGCTCGTCGTAGATATCCCATCTACAGTGTGTGCTGTGTTCCTGCTTGGGCTGACGCACCTCGGTTTCGCTTTGTTTATTTCTTGCCCTCTGTTTCTCCTCATCTCATTTCAGATTTGTAATCTCGCTTTTGTTATTAATGAAAGTGGCAGCGACAAGATTCTACGATTCTTCAAAAAAAAAAAAAAAGCGGTTTCCAGACTATAACTTTTCTGTTGGTTCATTATATATATTCAAAATATATGGGCCTTGGTCCTTTACCTTAAATCTGATATCCTTTCAAGTTTCTGCAAAATAAAGGTCCCATTTTCTCTAGTTGGATTATACCATTCATCCAAGTTTTCAATGCTATCATCACAGAATTTAAAATAGCCTTGACTGGGCTAACTTTGATTTCATATATATGATTCGAATGCCAATCTTTGTGTGTAATTGTGCTGTCATTAATCAATTAGAGAGGTGATGCATGTTTGATTCATGTTGTCTGTTCCTTCTTGGTTTACAAAATTTCATACTTTTGAGTCTCTTATTTTTCCTCCCCAGTCATTGCTTTGCGATCCGAACCCCAACTCGCCTGCAAACTCGGAAGCTGCGCGCATGTTCAGTGAGAACAAGCGCGAGTACAACAGGAGGGTCCGCGAGATTGTTGAGCAGAGCTGGACAGCAGACTAAGATCCTTGGTTCATATAATTATATAAAATATGGGACAAATTTCGGGGCTTAGAAAGTCTGGTGTTGCTTGGATGATATTTGCACTTTAAAGAAGGGGGAAAAACAATGTATTCCTGAAACTGTATATGTGTGTGACCCTTTTATTGATGGATGTTTTGTATGCCCCTCTTAATTGTTTCTTGAATTGGATGAGGCTGCTCTTTCTATGCTTCTTATAAAATGAACTAGGTGTTAAGAAAGATCAAATCTAGCCAGATCTGATATTCTATGTATCTCTCTCCATATATTGTTAATTGACTTTTTTTGCTTTCATAGGTCCTGTTTAGATCTGAGTGTGCCTTTGAAATTTAAAGAAATGGGTGCTACTGTATTTGAAATTCCCACATGTATTTCATTTTCTTATAGGATTCCAATATGAATAGTTTAAGTGGGTAGAATTGAATTTAAAATTCCCTGAATATCTTTAGATTTAGGGTCTCTTTTGTCTTTTGATATGGGGCCCTCATTGTGTGGCTGCTCTAGGCAGCAATCTTAATATGTCCAGGGCTGGCCCTACAGGGATCTCCAATCAATACAAAAAAATAAAATATAATAAATGAAAGAAAACATTAAAAAAATGATACATCCAGTTATGCGTATAGTACTCTATTGTTTTAATTTTACTGAAAGTATATATACTAATCTAATAAAAAACATATTATAAAAAACAAAGTCAGCCCTGTAAAGTTTCTCTTTACACGCATTCGGAACCTGTCAATCACTCAAAGGAAGGACAGGTGGCCCGTTCTATGGAGTCTTTGGCTGCGTATCCTCCAGTGTACAGTTGGGTGAATCACAAGAACAGGCTCTTGAGGAAGAAGAACTTACATCAAAGCTCTGGTGACAGGAGACGGGTTCAGAGGTGGCAGATAAAGTCTGGGCTTTGCGGGGTTTCCAAAAATCTTGCTTTATCCGCTGGTCTGTTCCCTTCTGTCGGACCGAGTGTTACAGATGGGCCTCCGGAACCAATTCTGGAGGATGTGGGCCCACCATTTTCAACTCCAATGGGCAAGGATTTTAATCGAAGAGATCAGGCTTCATATCTTTAGTGGATGTTTCTGATCAGGTGCACCCCACTTCTTTTAAATTAAAGTCCATTATAGTGGCTAGTCTTCCTTGCTCTGTTTCTCCATGCCATTCTTGCTCTGTTTCTCCATGCCTTTCTTCTCCTGCTTCGAGCATTCACTCCTGGGACGAAATGTTGTCTGACGAGGAGATGGAGGAGTTGCTCGGGGAGACGTCTGGGGTGCAGGGTTGGTGTCCACAACCTTCTCATCGGTTCCTCCACCCTCGTGGAAGGATTGGCTGTGGAGATCCTTGATTCGGACATGGCGGTTACCGGGCTGGAGGAGCAGGCGGGTAGTCAAGTTCGGGAGGCACTGGAGTTCCGGGATTCCCCGGGGTGTTCAAAGGCATAGAAGATGGGTGCCAACTTCGAAGTGGAGAAATCCGAGGACCGTTTCAGGGCGTGCACGGCGGAGGTTTTCCCTCTGAAGCCGATGGTGGCAACCTCTTCCCCGGAGGCTGCTGTGCGTCAGCGGCAGTAACTGAGAATGTGGTGCTCTGTTTGGGATCTTTACTCTTCATGTTAAAGTTCCTTTCTTGGAATATTCGGGGTCTTAATGACACGTGTAAAAAGGCGGCGGTGAAGGGGTTAGTGGAGTCTTCAGGGGCGAGCGAGCTTATTATGTATTCAGGAGTCAAAGATGGAGTCCTTCTCGACTAGGGACTTGCGCCTAATCAGTAATGGACGTCTGTCAGAGTGTGCTTCGAAGCCTTCGGTGGGTGCTTCTGGTGGCATTATTCTGGCATGGAATGGTGGAAGGTGGAAGATGATAGAGGAGAGGGTGGGGGCCTTCTCGCTTTCGGTTGTCTTGGAGGACCTTGCTCTTTATAATCACTGGATTTGGTCGGGTGTTTATGGGCCGAATGCGGACGAGGAAAGGGAGGTGTTTTGGCAAGACCTGAGCGAGATCCGGGCTCACCCATGGTGCGTAATGGGTGATTTTAATGTTACCCGATTTGTTGAGGAGCGAAACCGCGGGAACAACATATCGGGAGCAATGAGGGGCTTCTCGGACTGGATTGCTGATGCGGGCCTTATTGATATTCCTCTGTCAAACCAACAGTTCTTGGAGCAACCTTAGGGAGAGGCCTGCTCTCACACGTCTGGACAGAGTTTTGGTGGACGTAGCTTGGGAGGAGGCTTTCCCGTTCTGCTCATTGTCTGCCCTCCCGATGACGTGCTCCGATCACTCGCCGCTTTCCTTCATTGGTGGGGAACCTTCCTCTTATCACCATCAGTTCCGGTTCGAAAACTGGTGGTTCCATTGCTCGAACTTCTGGTCTGTGGTGTCGAACTCATGGGCTTTGCCGGCTGGGGTTCTTGGGGGCGCTCGGAAGGTGGCATTTAAGTTGAAACGTCTTAAAATGATCCTCAAAGGGTGGAGTGCAACACAGAGGAGTATGAGACGTTCTCAAAAAGCGGAAGTGGAGCAGGAGTTGCTTAGTCTTGATGAAATGGAAGAACTGGGACCTTTATCAGTGGAGGACAGAGAGAAGATCCGACCTTAAAGGCTCTTGGTTCCGGTTACTAAAACTGGAAGAATCAGAGTGGAAACAACGCTCGAAGGAACGATGGCTCAAAGATGGGGATTACAATTCAAAATTCTTTCACAAAATGGCGAACATGCGTCGTCGAGTCAACCACATTGGTGTCTTGGAGATTGTGGGGGAGTCTGTGACGGTTCCAATGGTGATAGAGTCCTACATTGTGGATTATTTCACCTCTGCCTACCAGACAAAACAGGGACCCTGCACCACTATGGTATGACGAGGACCTCAAAAGGGTTCCTGATCTGCTATGGCCTTCTCTTGAGGCTCCTTTTTTAGAAGAGGAGATCCAAAAAGCAGTATTTGGTGCAGAGGCAGACAAGTCCCTGGGACCTGATGGTTTTGGCCTTAGATTTTATGAAGAATTTTGGGACATGGTCAAGGACGATTTGCTTGAGATGTTCTGTTGCTTTCATGGTGATTCACATGGGTTAGGTTGCTTGAATGCGACATTTTTGGCATTAATCCCCAAAATGGAGGGGGCAATCAGAGTGGAGGAGTTCAGGCCGATCAGTCTAGTCAATGGCTCATATAAAATGATTGCGAAGGTTTTGGCGAATAGGCTTAAGATGGCGATTGACGGCTTGATTGAGGCTAACCAGTCCGCATTCATTCCGGGGAGGATGCTTCATGAAGGGTTTATGATAGCACAAGAGTGCATTCATGCAGTTCACAAGGACGGGCGGAAAGGGGTGGTGATCAAGTTAGACTTTGCCAAGGCCTACGACAATGTCAGATGGGATTTTCTTTTGCACCTCCTCCAATGTCACGGTTTCGAACCTAATTGGTTAAGAATGGTCAGGGAGTGTATTTCCACGGTTAAGGCTTCTATCCTTGTGAATGGGAAACCTTGTGGCTTCTTCCATATGAACAAAGGTTTGCATTAGGGTGACCCTCTCTCTCCTCTTCAGTTCACGGTGGTCGCGAATGCCTTCAATCGTCTGATGTCGATGGCTGAGAGGGAAGGTTGGGTAAAAGGACTAGCTATCTGCTCTCGTGGGCCTACTACCTCGCATGTTCAATATGCGGATGATACGATTGTGCTTTATGAGGCGGAGTCCCTCTCGATACATGGGGTGAAATTTGTTTGCATCTGTTTCGAAGTGCTTTTTGGTCTAAAGATCAATTTCCAAAAGTGTGGAATGCTGGGTATACACTTGGAGGGCGGGGAGCTCCAAAGCTTTGCAAACATCTTTGGCTGCCAAGTCCAACAGTTCCCAACTCATTTACTTGGTCTACCCCTACATTTTTGGGATCTCTTCGGAAGGCGGATTGGAACCCAATGGTGACAAGGTTTGAGAAACGGTTGGAGGGATGGAAAGGCAAATTGTTAAGCATGGGGGGAAGCTTACTCTTATTCAGGCGGTCCTATCCAATCTTACAATTTTCTATCTTTCTATTTTCAAAGCACCGGTCGGGGTGTTGGACGTCCTTGATGGCATTCGTTGGAGATTCCTTTGGCAGGGGACGGAAGGCGATGACAGGAAGGTCCACTTGGTGCATTGGGACCGTGTCTACAGTAGGAAAAACATGGGTGGGGCGGGGGTGCTTAATTTGGCAGATATGAACCGTGCTCTCCTTAGTAAATGGAGATGGAGGTGGCTAGCGAATCGAGATAGGCCTTGGTGCCGTCTGTTGGAGGCTCGCTACAGGTGTGGAGGGCCTTCAAAACGCTTCCCCACCCCTTCCCCGCGGATGTCAAGCATGTGGAGGAATGTATTGGCTGCGTCATAAGGGTTTTTGTCTGCCATTCGATGGAAGGTCAGGAATGGTGAACGGGTGAGCTTTTGATCAGATATTTGGGCTGGTGATAGTACGTTGAAACATCAGTTCCCAAGTGTCGGTATCGGATTTCGGGAAAAGGGAAAAAGGAAAAGAAAGGTAGGGGCCCTCTCTTCCTTCCTCCTCGGCTCCTCCTCCGGTGGTGTGGTTGCGTGTGTGGGGTTCTTCGGAGGCTCGGATCCGGAGAGCTGCGCCTTGGCGGGCTCGGTCGGATCATCTCTCGGAAGGGGTGGTGGGGGGTTTTCGTTCTTGGCTGAGGCGACCGACGGGTCCTCAGGAGGATTCATGGGTTGTTGTGATCGCGACCTGCTTTTCTCAAAAAGCAGAAAAAGTTGGAGCGGATTTGCTCACCTTCATGGGGAGTTCGTGGGGTCTCCGCTCTGATACACGAATATGCCGTACACAGAGGTGAAGACATGGATCCTCTTCTGCTTCGGGAACCTGACTAAAGGAGAATTGGGACTTGAGGTGGGCTAGGGAAAGGCCGACTAGTTGTCTTTAGCCGTCTGGTGGGGGAAGGCTAGTTGGGAGTAGCCGCCTGGTGTATGGTTCAATTTGTGCAGAACCTGGGTAGAGTTTGGTTTTGGTTTTGGCAGAGGTTAAACTGGATTTAACCTGGGTTTTGGAGAGTGGATTTGGAGAGTGGTTTGGTGTAGGAAATGAGTTTCTCTCTCACTTTTCTCTCAAGGGTTTGAAGTGGTGGTGTTGGGAATGTGGTTGGTTGGGGTTTATTGATGGGTATTGATTATGGAATTGATGATATTGATGATGTGGTTGCCCCCCTATTTATAGTAAAAATGGGGTATGGGAATGTCCACTGGACAATATATCAAAATGGGTAATAAGGTACTTGATTTGACCTCCCCTTAGATCTTTGTTCTCTGACAGTGTCCAAGTGAGGGGCGGCTAATGGTATTTAGCAGCCCAGTGAGGGGCGCCCAGTAATGGTATTTATAGGAGAATTATATCTTAGTTATGTGCATGAACCATATGCACGATCACATATCAATTAATCATAGGGATACTCCCTAACATGGATAGAAAGCATAAACAATATACATATACAACATACATATCATGCATGGCTAAATAATATGCATACAAGCATGCAAGCATATAAGCATACCTCATACAACCATATAAGTATACAAGGTATACCCCAAAATGCGTTGGATATCACCAACTTAAATGGGAAGGGTCAAGCGCGATCTCGCGCACTAACAGGTGTATGCCAATATTCCAAACAAACCTGAGTCGAGTAGGAAATCGCATCTACTTACTCAGTTCATACAAAGGGAGAGGGCGAGAGAGAGCTCATCATCTTTTGAAGTTGGTCATAGCTTTGCCTCATTATCATGGGCGCAAAACTACATCATGCCCTCGAGTCTTATCGCAAGGGAATATTGGGCATGTGCTCTTTATTAACCCTGACTTAATCATGCTGGATATTCCAATTAATATGGTAGTATTTCTCATAGGGACTACCTAAGGCATGCCATATTCTATACATTCATAAAAACACATCACACATGCTCATACATGAAGGGCGCAAGCATACATAATAATTCACACGTGATTATGATATATGGGCAAGTATATGGTAGAAAAAGGGGGTTCTACGAAATATACGAGCTATACAATCCTAGCATGCAAATATCTAGCATATTTAGGCTGCAAAGAAGTCCCATGGATGCGCGATGCACGACTACGTGCATCAAGCGCATCCCAAAGGGTTGGATCGAACCACTCACCGCAACCTGCGACCTCGCGCATCCCATCCGACGAGATCTGCAAGGTAAGGGCATCAAATTTGGTGAGTAAAATCATATTATAACACTTAGAAATTACTAGAAATACCAAAGACTTAGACATGCACGCATACGGGCTCGCACGCATACGAGCATGCACGCACACATACAAGCACGCACGCACGCACACGCGTGGCCCCGCACGCGCACGCACGCACGCACACGCCCCCAAGCCCGTTGACGCCTAGACGCGCTGCCCCGCGCGCGCGCATGCTTGCGCACGCCAATGCATGTGCCTGCGCGCCCGACTGCGCCCCTCTGCGTGCGCGCCCAGACATCTTTAACCCCTCCCCAACCCCTCACACACACCCTAACCCATTCATCTACCATGCATGACCTCCCTAACACCTAACCATGCATAAAAACCCAAATAAAGAAGAGGGAAAACTCACCAAAGAGAGGGGGAAGGGAAGGGGGAGATGTAGGGGCTCGCAAGCGCCTTGACCACCTCGACCACCACCACTACCACCACCTCCATCCTTGGGTGCTCTTCTTGATGGCTGAAACCAGGGGGGATCATGAGAGGGAGCATGAGAAAGCTAGAGGAGGAGGAAGAAGAAGAGGCAACAACACAATATATGCACACACAAACACCAACCTTTCTTTCTTGCACTTCCTTCTTGTGCTTCTTCCTCTCCTTCCTTTCCTTCTCACACAACAAAGGGAAAGCAACCAAAAAGGGTCGGATGGCTTTCTTTTTCTCAAAGGGGGGAGAGAGAGGGAGAGAAAAAGAGAGAGAGGTAATTAATTTACAAAGAGGGGTTTGGTGAATTTTGACCTAAGTCAACCCAACCAAGGAAACAAACAAAACCACTTGGCTTCTAGGTCATTCTTGATTGGTCAAAGTCTTCATTTGACTTGGTCAAAGTCACCCTTTGAAAATCCAGTATTGACCAAAACTTGGATACGATTCGGAACTGCATAATTTCCTAAAACATAACCAGAACTCGATGAAATTTTTATGGATAGTACAAAATGGTACTAGAACCCATAATATGCAGTTAGATTTTCAATCAGAGTACTCCAACTCCCGTAGGTGGCTAAAAGCTAAAATTTTAGGGACTCTGATCGGAAAAAAAAAAGGCTCCAAATGACACAGGCATAACACGGCTACTCTCAGGTAGCCGCCCCCATCATAACCTGTCATATGTCCCATCTCTGACAAGCGGTGGCTTGGGTCGGTTACTAAGGATGAACCGGCTGAGATGGGGTGGCTAGAAGGGACAATCCGCCGCAATCATACTTGCTTTATGTCCCATCCAGGAAGGCGGTTTGGGGTCGGTCATGGGGGCGGCTAGGGGAAACTAGCAGCCTGGTATGGGGCGGCTACTTGAGCCGCCCCTGTCCAGGATCATAGATATTTCTAAGTGTTGGACTTTAGGGTTTTCGGTTTCAGTTTCTGATGGAGTTTTCTATTGAATGTCCAAATGTGATTGTTTCCAATATTACTTGAAGTAAATTTCTTTTCTTTGGACGGTCAAAATTAGGGTATTTACACCAGGTCTGTTTGACATGGCGTGTATGAAAGAAGGGGTGGTCAGCAGGTATTGGATCCCGGGGGCGAGGGGAGGACACTGGGAAGTGCGTCTACGGGGTCGCATGCAAGAAGAGGATATCTCGCAATTCACTGAACTCCTTGGGCTTCTATTTGAGGTCCAGATCACCATTTGGGAGGAGGATAGACTCATCTGGTGCCCCCGGCCGCGGGAGACTTTTTCGGTGCGTTGTTGTTACGACTGGTGGAGAAGGACGCTCCTGTCTTTCGATTCAACATCGACTAAGGCAGCAGAGATATGGAGAGTACAGGTTCCCCTGAAAGTTTGATTTTTTGCATGGCTTGTGAATCAAGAACGTCTCTTAACGAGGGTGTATAGGGCCCGTGGGGACCCTTTATCTGATCAGTCTTGTGTTTTGTGCGGGTATGGGGAAGAATCAGTCGCACACTTGATGATTGAATGCGCACTGACTAAACAAATCTGGTGTTGTCTGGGCTCGGCCACGGGCCTAGATGTCCAGTTCTATGACTTACACGAGCTATGGGAAGCAGGCAAGCGTTTGCGGATGAGAGGTGATAGGAGCATCAAGGCAAAGGTTTCTCAATCTTTCGTTTTGGCGGTCATGTGGGCTATTTGGCTCTCTAGAAACCATTGTATCTTTCGTAATGAGAGGGTCTATCTAGAAAATGTGTGGGATATGGTTTTCTATTTCATTAAAGATTGGAGCATGGCTTCCGCGGGGGCGAGCAGGGTGGCAATGATGGGTGGGAACATTGTAATCGAGGGGTAGGCGTGTAGGGATTCTATATTGTTGGTAGATCCCTCCTCTACCGACCTTACTTTGTTTTTGGGCATTAGCTTCTTTATATAAAATTAAAGGCCAATGCCTACATTTCCATAAATAAAAAAAGAAAAACATATTATTATGAAAACTGTGATACTATCTCTGGGCTGCAGAAGGGGTTGACCAAGTGTACTAGCACCCAAAAGTGTTCAAAATGCACTCTTTTGTAAATCAAAATATCACATGCCTTCTTTTTGTAAAACAAAATATCTAATCAATTATACCTTATTAAAATAAAGGCAAATGATGTGTATAGCTTCATTTATAATATGCACGTATTTAATTGTTTTGATTTATTTTTTCAAAATTATGTACTTAACTAATAAGTACATTCTTTTATATAAAACAAATAAAATATATGCATGTATATATAGTAGAGTATATATCGCACCATGTGTTAGTGATGTGGTAGCTGCAAACAAGGTTGTAAAACAGATTAATTGTATTGTATTGTGAGTGCATACGTGGACCAGTGGTATAGGGCCTATCTTCTTTATTTTCTGCTGGAGAGGGTCTAGTTCCTGGTCTCTGGTCCCCCTACTGCAGTCTCCACACGTTGATTTGCATTAAAAATCTGTGAGTTAAGTAAGCTTATGGTCACTCTAAATAAATGCACCCTGTACTATCCAAATTAATATCATGCAATGCATGGAGATACAATTCATTTGGATTCTCTTTCATGGCAATCATGTAAATTAAAATGGTTTGATTGGGTTGATCTCTCTCTAAACTAAAATGAAACTCCCATAAGTGAGATCCAGACATTATTATGTAAGTTAAAATAAAATATGTGGGGCCTATCATTACATTGTCGGCACAAACAGTCTGATTAGTTCCTAATGGAGGTAGGTTATACTGTCTTTTTCATGTCTATTTTCTCTTAGTTGGTCTGATGTAGTCATCTCTTCTTAAACCAATTTTTTTAAGTGATCAGATACTTCAGGACCAGAAATAAATATCCATCACAAATTCCTTCAGAGTCTAGTCATAATATTAATAATAATCAGAATTTAATGTTGCACCTGTTTTCATTTGATGCAGACATATTCATGGTTGTGATAAGAACACCAATGTATTTATTTTCATTTTTTTGTCCTCTGGTTGTTTGGATGAGAATTTGAACGGTGTAGTATACTGTCATTATTTATTATATTATAATAATTATTGGTGATGGTGATTTGTTTGTTTGTTTATTTGTTTTTTCTTTTTCTTTTGAAAGATAGCATCACTTTAGGTTTATTCATAAATCTTACAAAGCGGAGGAGGATCATCCCAACAAAGTTTAAAAAGGGTGTTGATACATTCGATCAGTTTTGTAATCTCATTTGTTAATTGTCATGTAATCAATGTGGTATACAAAATCATTTAAATCTTTTAACTCAGTATTTAAATAAAAATCAAAATGTCTGTGAGCTACATATGAGACTGTAAAACATGTTACATTTTCCTATAAATAAAAACATACAAGCGAAGAAAAACCACTTGCAGTTGTGAAAAGAAACTAAGCTATCAAATAAATATTTTGTTATTATCAAAGATAGAAAGCAAAATTCGTCTATGAATTAGTTCTCTCTCTCTCTCTCTCTCTCTAAGATGCCATGTCAATGAACCTAAATCTATCAATTATCCAAAAAAAATAATTATTCATTTCTAGAATAGAGAATTCGACTACATATTCAGATATCATGTACTATCCCAAACGAATTCGAGTATTATATATATGCTTTGAATTTTTTAATATTATATTATATATTTATAATAAATATCATCATTTTATAATGATATAAATATCATAAACATGATTATTCAAATAAAATATACTATAATATTATAAATATAGTAAAAAAAGACCATTCGGGTAATCATCCAAAATTCTGTACTTGTCGAGTATACTCTAAAATACAAATACAGATTCTTGGATATGAACATAGTCAGATAATAAATGCAAGATTGAAAGTCATTTCGTTTGTGACAATATATAAATACATATATGTACATACATACATTTCAATTGCTTTGACAAACATTGGCAGCAAAAATTAACACAACTCTGAGACCATGAAAAAAAAATAAAAACATCACCATTAAGAATGAACACCGAGTGCACTTAAGTTCTCACTGATTGCCCATCCTTCCTGAACCTGAACTGAGTACTGCAAGTTCCACAGCACATCTTCTATCGACGGGCGCTTATTGACATTTTCAGACACGCAATTGAGCGCAATCTCGACAACAGTCCTCAATGAATCGTATGCAAACGTTCCTCGAATCGATGTATCGGTCACCGTCCTTAGATTCACAGGGCCATCTGTTAAGCTCTCCTGCATCTGTGACATTAATACATTATATATGCATAAGTTTCTCTTCAAAAACAGCTTTTTCATAAAGACTGTTTTGTTATACTGCAAAAGCAAAACCAGTTTGACAATTGGTTCCAAACAGGGTTATAGAGCAATGTGTGCTTTTATACTATAAAAGAATTGTTTCGCATGTGTACCTGAGCTTTCAGTATCTCTAATTCATCATGCGATGCGACAGGTTTACCAGTTATGACTTCTAAGAGGATGAGACCAAGATGATATATGTCCAATTTATCACCATTTTCAGCACTGCAAATACAACTAATACAGTTTAATTGATCTACACATAATGGAACAAATGATTTGCTTAGAATTTGATTTAACTTACTCGCCACATCTGTCATCTTCGAAATGTCTCTCTGATCCAGCCTGATAGATTTATGATTGAATTGTGAAAATCCCATTATGATATCATGACTATGAAAATCAAAATTCAAGAACTTCAGATCTAACACGTGCTTACTTTGGAGTCGACGATCCATGGTAGTGGAAGATTATAATTACTGATTTTTGCTGTGAGTGTCTCATCCAATAGAATGTTCTCTGTTTTCAATCTGTTCTTATAAATCCCAGGAACCACTACGGTGTGCAAGAACTGAATTCCTCTGGCAATGCCGATCACTGCTGCCACCCTTTGTGGCCATTTCATCATCTCCTTCTGTCGCCACTCTGTCGAACAAAAAAAAAACATAAAAACTTTGAGACTAAAGATCAGGTTGGTGATTCAGGTTCAGAACATGAATTTCTCCTTCCACGTGAATCATTGATTTTGTGGGAAGGCGAAATCAAGGGAATGAAAAATTCTCAACACCATTATTTAGCTGTATGAGAAGGATTATCAAACTGGCCCTAATAGTGATGTCTATAAGTGTTGGGTTATGTTACATTTGATATTACCTGTAAGATGGTCTCTTAGTGTCCCATTTGATATGTATTCGAAGACGATATAGATAGCATCGACAGTGTTAGGGACGACCTTTGAATCAATGAAGCAGTGACCAAGAACGCTAACCAGATGACGATGTTTGAGCTTCGAGATGACTTCCATGTACTTTGCAAGTCTGTGATAGGATTCCCTCTGTTTCAGATTCAGTCGCCTCACGACCACTGCTGAGCCATCAGGGAGCCAACCTTTGTGCAGCTGAAGTAGAAGAAACACAAATTTTTGTTTGGACTAATTGATATTATCCCATATGTTATGTCAAAATCTAAGGATGATCACATCAATATTTCACTAGAAATGTACAGATATTTCAAAATGATTTGAATGTTTTCTAAGTGTTTATAGTTATATCAATAAGAACTCAATGAGGTTGTTACCTGTCCTTTAGATCCTGTCGCAATCAAATTCAAAGGATCGAAGTTGTTTGTCACATCTTCGATTTCTTCAAGGGTGAAAGCTTGATATGGCGTGAGCCCCGTCGATCCCAATCGCGTTGCTTGTGACATATGTCCTATCAAAATCCAAACAATCGATCACCAAATGCAATGTGGTTTTGACTTCTTATGACAAAACATGAGAATATGATCAGTTAAAGCAAATTTATGAAATTTTTGAAAAACAAGACAAACAAATATCAATTAGACCATAAGAAACCTCTCATTTACAAAACCATCTTATGACAGGTTGCCAAAGGTACTCCCTCTTAAATGATGGTCCATCTTGCTCATAAATCACTTATCTACCAAAAAAAAAAAAAAAAGATGCTTCTCATTTAACAATAAAACTAGTCTTTGCTTTATTTCTTAATGAAGTTCTTCAAAATCAAAGAACACATTCAACACAAAAAAAAACAACAATCTTACTTGCATCGGCAGGGATTTTCGGAGTAACCCGCATCGAAGTCTTTGCTCCAACGCTCCTCTTCAACGCGAACTCATCGTCTCTCTTCCTCACCCTCCTAAACACAAAACACAACACCACCCCCAAAACAACCACACCCCCCACAATTCCTCCAGCAATTCCCAAAACAAATCCCAATCTGCTCTTCGAACCGCTCTTCTTCGCCTCTTTAGGCAACACCGCGGCCAACGCAGCCTCCTGACACTCCCGAATCGGATTCTGATACCTCCGATCACCCGACGATAAGCAATTCCCCGAATCCAAAACAACCCGATCTGTCGAATTCGAACCAACGCAACTAGGGAGCTCCCCAAACAACCTGTTCGATGAAAGGTCTACGTATCCAAGCTCATCATTACAGCTCAAATTCTTCACAAGGCTTCCACCCAATCTATTGTTAGACAAAACCAAGACTTCAATCGACTTCAAAGAGAACAAAAAAGGCGGTACCGGACCGATGAGCCGATTGTAGGAGACATCGAGTCTCTGAAGCTGATCAAAGCTCGAAAGCACCGACGGTATAGTCGACCGGATCGAATTGTTCGTCAATGCAACACTGACTACCGTGTTTGGGAGAGACGGGAACCCTGGACCGAGGCGATTGTGGCTGAGGTCGACCTCGACTAGGCCCGCCACCGCCTCGAGATCCGGGACCGACCCATTTAGCGAATTCCTGGCCAAGATAAGATTTTGAAGCTTCTGGAGCCGTGAAATCACGGTCGGGATTTCGCCGGAGATGTAGTTGGAGCTCAGATTGAGCGAAACGAGAGACGAGAACCGGTCGATCTTCGGAGGCAGGGGACCCCAAATGCCGAGGGAGACGAGAGAGAGGGACTGGATGCTTTGGAGCCTCGTGAGGGTCGTGAAGAGGGAGTCAATGGAGAAATTCGAAGAGAGGGGGGTCTGGTCTGATGGGCCGGCTATGGAGAGGGTGGCGACGCGATTTCCGAGGCAGGAGACTTGGAGGGTCGGGGACGGCGGGAGGTAGCAGAGGTCGGTGCGTCTGTTCCAGGACTGGAGCGCCGGTGGGTATTCGAGGATCCGGCGGACGCGGAAGAGGGTCCGGGCGTCGGAAGGGGAGAGTTGGCCTGAGCAGGTGGTAAGGAGGAGGAGGAGGGAGAGGAAGAAGGCGGAGGCGGCGGTGCGCGAATTACGAGGCATGGGTGGTCTGGGTTTTCAAAAAGGGTGTCTGAATTTGGGTTTGCTGGGTTTGTTTGTTCAACTTATCAACTGTTGAGTGTCTCTCTCATTGAGCTCTGTTTTTTTTTGGTGGAGGTGATGGATTTGGAGAGTTATGGATTGAAATGGAAATGTTTTCTTTGTTTGGGTTTTGTTGGAAAAGATGAGAGAGAGAGAGAGAGAGAGAGAGAGAGAGAGAGATGGATATGGTGAGAAGGTCTGAAGTTTCAGAGGATTTGAAGAGAGAAATAGAGAGAGTGAAAACAGAGGGTGTTTGTATGAGGAGGGAAAGTTATGGGAGTCTTCTTTTCATTGGTTTAATTAGTTTCTATATGTATATGTATATGATTTTCTTAATTTATCGGGGGCTTGTTTTGATGTTACGTGCGCCACATGACTGTTGAGGTTATAAAAAAATTAGATTTTTTTTATTGTTCTTTTGGAAATTATTATATATATATACATAACTACGTGTTCAAACGCCCAAAATTAGATGTGCTTAACTGTGTGCAGTCGTATCAACGGTCTTTTATCATTTTTTAAAAGGAATATATATAATCTTCTAGGATGAATTATTCATTTATATAAATTAATATATTTTTTATTTAAAAAGATTTTAAATTTTCATATAATTAATAAAATATATACTGTGATAAGATAATACATGCTATACTATTGTAGTGTATAGACGGTTGAGAAATTGTTTCTAAACTATAGATGTTAGTTTGACAATATGTTAAAATTTTGGGAATAAGTTGTTCTAATTTTATTTTAAAGGATAAAAAGTTCATCAAATTTATTCGTATTTACATTTGTCAAAATTAGAACAACAGATTGAGATAAATACTATCTTAGCCTTTAGGTGAAATAAAATATCATCATTTTCATTTCAAATTAGAATAATTGTCCGTAGTTTATCCCGATTTTTTTTAAAATCAAATAAGGATAAATTGTCATTTCACTCACTTATCCTCATGATTATCCTTTATCCCACAATTTATCTCATTGTCAAACTAGCCTTAGATGAATTATAAAACGGATTGAGTGTAACTCCTCTCAAATGCCTTCTAACTATCCCATTTTTTGAGAAAAGCCAAATTCTGTTTAGAAATAGTGTGTTCTTGGTAGGATAGTAGATGTACCATTGTTTAGTGCGGGACTTGAATTCGAGTATCCTTGGGACATTGCTTTTACAAACCCACTATGAATACTTTTTTTCCATATTAAATGTAATTCCATAAAAAAAAACTTCAAATAAATCATCATTTCTTTCAAAATCAAAACTATCTTTCTAAAAAAAATGTTTTATATATATAAGAGATGAAAAATATTTGATTTTATGATATTTAAATATAAACATTAGAAAATGTGTTATTATTTTTTAAAATCAGGATGAGAAATATCTGGAAAAAAATGACTGAAAATTATCAAGCATGTATTAAAAATATAATAGGTATAAATATTTTAAAATATTATTTTTAATTATTAAGAATATCAATGTTTTTATTGTGGAACCACATTAGTTGATCCATGACAATTTGTGCTTGGAAGTGAATGATTTTTTATATTAAATTTGTAGTTAATGTTACGTGCAGTCTTTTTTTTAGCCCTAATTCCAGTTCACACATGTATTGATTTTTTAAAAAACTAATATATATCATCTAATGGTGTATATATGCTTTTATAAAGAATGAAATATATATATACTCTAATGAATTATGTGGATCTATTTATAAAAAATATAAAAAAATTCTAACGAGGTATATACTTCGTTAATATGAATGTATGACGTTAACCAAATATATGAGACTAGAATTGACACTTAAAAAGAGATTGTGTAATAACGCTCTTAAGCTTTCGTAGGAGAAAAAAATATCAAGTCGCATTATAAGTTTTTTCCCATAATTTAAAGTATGTTAAATGTTGTGTTGTTCAACACAAATAATTAAAAACACAACTAAACACATAATGATTTATTCCACTGACATAGTTATTTATATTAAAATAATTATCTATTTTAAATAGTTTATATTGTTAGCAAAATAGGTTCAAATCCCATAACCTAAAAAATATTATTGTTAGCATTGGAGACACGATCCAACAAAAGCAAACATTCAATAAAGTTTTTTTTGACCAATTCAGCTCAAATAAATTTTTAGTCCCCTTCAGAACATCAACCTAAACTCAAACCGAACTATTTATTAGATTCAACAAAAATTCCAAGACTCATTAGCCAAAACTTCAACCCTAACCAAATATTGAGTCTAGGAGTACCTTTAAAATAGTCAAATTGAATTAATTTAGGCGTTGAAAAAAGCTGCAAACTTTGGTGTCAATCCATTTAGAAAAAGCACTGCAAGACTAGTGTGAGTTGGTTGAAAAAGAAGCCACTGCCAATAATAATAAATAAATAATAAAGAAGTCGTACAACTCATTTAAAGGACCCAAATTGAACTCAAAATCTGTGCCCATTTAAAGTGGTGTAGTTAAAAATCCATAAAAAAAAAAAAAAAAAAAAGAAGAAGAAGAAGAAGAAGGGAAGAGTGGAATCATAACAAAAGCTGTCGACGGAGGAGGTGCCGAACAATTTCGCGAGTCAACTCGTTTTGTCCGGATTTTCAGATTCAGCGTTTACTCGGATTCCTTTCCTTTCCGAGTTTAGAATGTGTCGTTTCGACAGTGACATAAATAATTTTAAAGTTTATGCTTATTTTTTAAGAATAAATAATTATTTTAATAAAATAAACTATTTTTTTTTGTTTAGTTATATTTTTAGTTATTTTTATTAGAAAAATTAAAAATAATATTTTTATTGTTTGTTAAGTTGTGAATAAGATATGAATAAAGATTTATAAAAATATAAAAAAAATGGTGATTCATAAAATAAAATTATAAAATTTGATGTCTTGCATCTTAAGGCCTAGTTTGGTAAATGGATAAATATTTAGGATAAGTTAGTCTAATTTGTAGAGATAAAAAAATTATTATTTTTATCCAGATTTACATTTAGTAATGCATTTTGTTATCTTCACTTTTTTTTGTATTCTTATCCTTAACTTTGTATTTGGATCAAATGATCTAAAATATAAGATAATTTTAAAAATAAAAATAAAAATACAGATAATTTCAAAAATAAAAATAAAAATGCAAAGACTATCATTTCTATTAATGGGTTATTAATATTGTTGGTTTTGATTTCATGAAGTTTTTTATTTGTGTTTTTTTTGAAATGGCAGTCATAAATGTTATCCATGTTTTGCAAAATGAGGTTAAAAATGAAGATAAAATTTGTTTCACATTTTACTTATAACAAAATATTCTCATTTTTTCTCTAAAAATACGGATAATTGTCCATACTTTATCATCTTTTTTCTTATGCCATATGGGATAATATGTGATTTAATCCAATTATTTCTTTATTCCAATGTCAAACCAAGCCCAAAAGAGTTTATATATGAACTTATAGGAGTAATCTAATTGGTCAGTACACATCACCAAATTAATCTTAATTGATTCATAAACCTCACCAAATGATCAATCTTATTGGTCTATAACATCACCTAATGGAGTAATTTGATTGGTTTGTAAACATTAGTAAACCAATCTTCACCTAATCCAAAAAACTAGACAAAAAAGGACTAACAATTTATTTAGGTAATTCTATATCTAAATGAATCTAATCAGCATCAAGATGCCAAATTTACATATGTTGTATCATGCATGTTTAAAGGGATTCAAATATTAATAACCCATAAATTAAATTCAGTGAAAGGAACACCTCCCCAAATTTGGTGGGAGACCTCCTCTTCAAATGATGGGCTAATCTTAATTAATATATCAAGTTAATTGTGGTACACATCTAAAACGCCTGACAAAGTTTCATTTCTTGCTTTGTAATAATTGTTGTGTGGTGTCACCATATCCATTAATTGCTTCTAAAAGTCTATAGTGGGAAACAGCAGTGCTTACAAGCATACGTAATAAAATCAGAGCAGACATGAGCATATGCCATCATCGTTTTATGGGAAGCACATGTGTGCAATTTATTAGGCTAGCTTGGCTGTACATTTATTTATTTGGAGTTGGTACAGATTGGAAGTTCCACACTGTAATGAATGGTTTAAATTTTTTTTTTACTGAATACTGTTTGAAATTTATTTCTTTACTTTGGAGATAAAGCACACAAAATTTCATAAATTCATAAATTCTTGTTGTTTGAATGATTGCTAAAGTATTTCCTTGGATTAATACAGCCATACATTAAACCAAAGAATCATTACACTGTACTTGCATATATACACTCACTCTGTTTTATAGTTTAGAGATGATGCTCTTACTATGCACTCCACTGCTGTCGTATATATATATATTATCTTAACTCTTAATACAATATATATGTCATTAGTGTGGTATATGAAAAAATAATTTTTATTTTTTTTAAGAAAAAATATTTACTGGGGTGAGATGTATCTATATTTCACTAGTATGAAATTCATTACACAAGTATATATAATTAAATAAAAGTAAATCTATGACTCTATAAAGAGTCTTCCTGTATGAGTCCGAGTACATCGAAACAAAATTATTAGTTAAGATTGAAAATAAATTAATTAGGTTTTTTTAATACAATGTTGAGATTTAGGATTTATAATATATTTGATTCATAGGTGTTGGGTGCTCAAGGAGCATTGGATGGCCCCCTACGTTTGTTTAACATCCAAGCAATTACTTATTAATTATGTTAAAGTCTAAAGAGGAGCTATTCTAGGATATTAATTTAAGGGCCTTGTAGCCCTAAGCATGATCTAGCTAGATATAGCCTTGATAACTATAATTTCATGTAAAAAAAATTTCATATTTGCATGGGGTGATTGTGCAAAAGGAGAAAAAAAAAAATCCTTCCCAACACTTTCTTCATTTATTTTGTAAGCTAAAAAATATTACATGTACAGTCTAAAACTCCAAACTTTAGTCTCCCTGTTAGCATACATCTTTTTTCACCAATTCTAGAACTCGGACCCTTGATCTCTTAATTACAAATTCTATTTGCAACCATTACATCAGAAAAAAAAGCGTAATGAGGTTGTATGAGCATATGTTTAAATTATAGAACATGTATTTTCTTTATTATAGTGAGATATATACTTTGAGATTTGTGAACCAAATTCGCTTTCAGGGTTTGAGAGAGGGATCGGAAGTTCGATGAAAAGGGAAACTCTTTTCTTTTTATGTTGCGGTCATTCCATGAGTCTACTTCATATTGTCTTATTGGAGACACAATACATAAAGATCAAAATCTAATAATTTCAAAGGATATATTGTTTTAACAAAAGTTTTTTTAAAACTTATTTCACTCAAATAAATCTAATCCCATTTTTGAGAATACTAACTTAATTTTTTTTTTTTTTTTTTTTTGATGAAAATGGTAGACATACACCTTAAATCTTATTACAAAACTCAAAGTGAAACATGCTCAAAAAGTAAAAAAAAGGTAGAGGAGAGTATTAACTTAAATTTAAACCAAATAAATTAGATTCAACAAAAGTTTCAAAACGAACGTACAAAACTTCAACCTAAACCAAACCATGGTTTGCCTGCTTAGGAAGTCCGAGTTCCCTGTTTTTTAGAATGTACACACTTGATGTCCAGTTGTACATAATTTTTGGAATGCAGTTTATACTGGTTACATGGTCTCCTGTATCAAAAGAAAAAAAAAAAAAAATCAACCCAAACCAATAAATGAGTTTGGCAATAATTTTAAAATAGTCAATTTTCTAAATTTAGGCGTTGAAAAACTGCAACCCATCTGTGCCAAATCATTCAGTCTTAATTTTAATCTTCACATATTTTAATTTTTTTTTAAATAATACGCTTAATCTAATAATGTATATATGTTTTTATAAAAAACTAAAATATATATTTTAGTAAATTATGTAATTTATATAACTCTATTTATAAAGACTATTAACAATGTATAACCAGCATTAACAGTTTGACACTAAATAAGTTGTACAACTCATTTAATGGACCCAAACTGAAAACTCAAAATCTGTGCCCCGAGTTTGTTAAAAATCCAAAAAAAAGAAAGGGACGAAGGAGTGGAGTCAAAAGCAAAGCCGTGGACGGAGAAGGCGCCGAACAATTTCGCAGAGTCAATTATTTGTGTCCGGATTTTCAGATGCAGCAGCATTTATTCAGATTCCATTCCAAATTGGACATGCCTATTTCCACGTATCAATTAACTATTATCATCCACTAAAAAAAAATAAAAAAATAAAAAATTAAACAAAATTAATCTCACCAACCATTCAACAATCTCCATGTCAATTACTATTTGAGCTATTCGACAATATTCATGTCAATTACTGTTTGAGCCATTCGATAATCTCCCTGCCAAGCTTCTTTTAAAACATTCGACAGTTGGTCTGTCGACTTGAGAATATCATTTAAATTTGTTTAGCTTTGTTATTATTTGCATTTGATGTTGGTTAATTGGTTAATTGGGTTTTGTATAGAGAACTTTTGGGTTGAACAAATCACACGTGTATTGTAATTTGGATTTGGAGCTGTGATGGATTTTGGGTGTGAATCTGTGTATGGTATGAGGAATGGATTGTTCCATTGAGTATTTCAATTTCCTTTGTTTTTTGCATAATGCGTGTAGTTGGATTTAAGATTATTAGTGTTTAAGAATGTCACATTTGAATAGATTCATATAATAATACGATGATTAGTTATCAATTGAATATGATTTTGTTAGATTTTTTAAGGTGCATAACTAACCTCTTGGTCTTGAATCGAATATGATTTTGTTAAATTTTTTAGGTGTATGACTAACTTTATTATTTTTTTCTCTAGTAATGGTAGTTTTGATTTGTCTAATATTTAATTTAACTGAAATGTCTGGTTGTGATACCTTTGGAGTTCACGTTGTTGCAATTATGTTCATGTTTTTTTTTTTAATGTGTTAAGACTTAAGAGTTTAGTGGATATATTGTAAATGTTAAATGAAATGTGATTGTGAATGTGTTTATATTTTAATGTACATTGAATGTTGAATGTGATCATATGTGTCTCAGGTTAACAAACCAACTGTCGAAGGTTTTAAAGAAAGGTTGACAGAGCGTCTGTCGAATATTTTAAATGGTAGTTGACAGACCTACTGTCGATTGTTCTAAAGGAATGTTGACATGGAAACTGTCGAATGGTTGTGGAAATAGTGTTGTTCAAATTATGATTTTTTTTGTTTTTTTGGTTGGTGAAATTAGTTAATTGGTTGGTGGAAGTAGAGGTGCCCTTCCAAGTTTCCACGTCTTCTTAATCGGTAGATTAACAATTTTATTTCCCTTTCAACTTGTTTAAAGTTCCTTCAAGGAAAGATTTTCCCTTTCAACTTGTTTAAAGTTCCTTCAAGGAAAGATTCTCATTCATAGAAGAGCGGTTGTTTCTTGTCTGAATCTAGTTAGATCTAAATACCATCAGTATTGAAATATACAATCTATGAATCAAATTACAAGTGTACAGTTCTACTCATAGGTTGTGCAGCTCGATACTAATGGTACCAAGCTTGATTGGATCTGAACTTGTTGTTTTAACTGATAGCGCTATCCAATAATTTATACATCCCTTTCATTGAGAGATATACTTTGTAAATTTTCTTATATATTTATCAAAAATTTGAATCATTTAATTCGTAATGATGCGATGTGCCTTTTTTATTTATCAAAACATATATCTTATTAAATAATGTTTACTATTTTTAAAAAAATAAAAAATATGCAGATTGTTTGTGGAACTGTTCGTGGGACTGTCCCTAACATTATTCTTAAAATAATATTACACATGTGAATAATGGATTGTGATTTATTGTAGGGGTACAAGGCTCGAACAGTAGAATATTGATTATCAATTACTAATATTTAAATGAGGAGTGTTGTTATACTTAGTTTTTTTCTCAGTTCAAAACACAGTCCTATATACCACGTTAGAAATTCAGTAAAGCATATACCTTGTTAGATGTTGTATATACTACATTAAATATTTTCTGACACTATAAAAATGGTTTCATTCAATTCGAAATAGAACAATATGCACTTTTTATTAAAATATATACCTTATTAGATAATATTCACTATTTTCAGAAAAATAAAAACATATTAAGTATGAGTTTTGATTGATGAATGTGATGGAGTCTAACATTTTCCTTAAATAACTGCTGATACACTAAGTGGTGACTGCAAAACACTTTCCATTGTGTGTGATGTACCCACCTCTGTCCTCTAACCACCAGGTGGGCAACAGAAAGTTTTTCTTGTGACCCACCACAAGTGGTCTCATCCCTTTCTAATGATAGTCCTTCCCATTTGTGAGTTTGAAGAATCTATGGGTTTAGTTGGGTGTGTTTGATTGCGCGATTGCAAAACTGATTCTGTAGGAATCTAGGTTTTAAAATTGATTCTGTAGGAAGCTCACCTCCCTCAATTTTTCGAAATCGCAGCTTTTGAACACTATTTGCCTGAAATTTGTGTGCATGAAGTTGTTCCAGTAAAACTGTTTGATTACACGATTGCAAACGCAGCTTCCTGCAATCGCAAACGCTGCGCAATCGCGCAGCTAAATGTACCCTTAAATGTTTGAATTGGGTGAATTACAATGAGAAACTCTCATTAATTATTGTTTTTAGGTAACATGTGAAATGAATTGAGCTTAGTTGAGAGGATTTGAACTATGTTAAAGAGTTCACTTATGTTAAGAGAGAGAAAAACAATTCATGCTATTCTGCATCCCCTCAACTTTAAGATCACTTCTCAATAACTGTGATTAAGGTAGTGTCTAAAAACATACATTGAAAAGTAGCTTTGGCAATAAAACAACTTTTTAACATGTTTTTTTACCATGTTTTTTTTGGGGTGCTTTTTTTTTTAATTCAGAAATCATACTTATCACTGAAAACATAAGTTATTTTTAAACATTTGAAATCTGAAAACCATATACAGCATGCTTTGAAAAACATAAGTTTAAAAACATAGATTGACTTGAACCCATATGCTAATTCTCAATTAATCTGGTGTGTTTGACAACCTGCTTGAAACTTTTTACCCAACTTAAAAGTAAAAGCTATCACAAACAGGTTGCCAACCGCAGCCTAAGATATCATTTTCAATTTTGGGAAATCCAACATGATTTTGGATGCAAACATATAAGAAGATCAAATCAACTAACTTCAGTAAAATGAGATCTTATTCGAATTATGGCCTCATCCTGATGTATCAAAAGGCTGAAAAAGTTCCATTTCTGGCTTTCTAATAATTGTTATGTGGTGTCACCATGACCATTGCTTCTCAGCCTTCAGTGGAAAACAGCAGTGCTTATAAGGCATACCTAATAAAATCAGAGCACACAAAAAGAAATGCTTCATCTCTTTGTATTATTACGTGGGGCATGTGTGTGCAATCTATCAGAAGTTCTACATTGGTATTTGGAAAGAATGATTCAGGGAAAAAGAACAGAAATTGAGTATTGTTTTAATTTTATTTCTTTAGTTTGGGGTCCTTAAGGAATGATTGCTAGTGTTTCCTTGGGTTAATGTTACAATCATGCACTAGACTGAAGAAATCATCACACAGCACTGACACACACACATAAGATATTTTTTTAATAATTAAAGTGTAAACATATCCTTTGGATACCCTTTGAGGCTCCCTTAAGATTTATAGTATCCGGTGTTGTAATACCCACAAGCTTAATTTAAATTTTTTTATCTTGTTATATAAATCATTAATCATTTGTCTTTGGTTGGTATTAGTAAATCTATATACTTTTCTAAATACCAATTTCAAGATATCTAGAGTAACTAGGCCAACCACAAAGTCATGAAGTACTCAGTACAATATTTTTTCATTTTTTTCAAATAATAAATAACATGAAGAAAAAACAAAAGAAAGTGATGGGGGGTGTGTTAAAGCCTAATTCAGATCTTTTGAGTTATGATCACACAAAATCTTTGCGTTAACTAATCAGTAGATGCCATGCAGATGGCTCAAAAAAATAAAATTTAAGTATACAGGCATTGGTTTTTTTATTAATAACATCACAATTGATAGTATTTACATAGAGTTGGTTTTTTCATATCTACATGACCTCTACTTGTTGATTAACATAGAAATTCTATATGATTGTCATACAAAAAAATTGAACTCGTGTTAAGTCCCCCTCTATCCACTGTTGACTGCATTATGTCTGAAAACATGTTTTAAGGTGATTTTATTTTTGAAAGAAGTTAAAATCTTAAATGTATTTTTAAACACACACACGAAAAAATTAATTAATTAAAAATATATATTATCACTTTTAGTTGTTATTAAGCTATTATTCTAAAAAAAAAATTAAAACTGCCCCGTAAGCGCATCATTTTCCATTGAAAAGTGATGTTTTTTGGACCCTAAAGAAAGCAACACATGTTCATAGCCTTAGGTCCACGAATGTTGATAACGTACCAGGCCCACGTTGAGTTTTGGGCCTCCAAGTCCCAGCACAAAAGAACGTGAAAAATGTCAAATAGCGTTGGCCTCATACACTATGATAACATAGTATATACCAGCTATCATAGTGCATGATGCAAAACATATTGTCATTTTTTCAACGCGAAAAAAAATACACTAATGTATCTCAGTATATAATTTATTTCATATAACTATATGTATTTCAAGGGATTGCACAGGAGATGCACATCAGGTGCTCTAAATGAGACTGAAATCTTTCACATTGAAAAATGATATGTCTAACCTCATGTACAATTCACACCGGTTTTATTTTTAAAAGTACACTAATGATATAACTAATGTTTATACTCCATTAAAAGTGTAGATGGTTAATGTGGTATATGGGATTATAAGGGAGCCTGCAAATTGGTTTGAGTGTAACAGCGCTCGAATGTATACGTGTTGTTACACTTAGTTATTTTTATGCAGCTTCTGGTGTATATAATCTCATTTCACTAGCATTGTATATACTTTGTCTGCATGAATGAGTTTATACAATATATTGCAATATATATTTTTATGAATGTATAATTTTTATGTCATGTGAAGTACATACTTCTCAATAAATAAATCAAAGCATATAGGTTCCTAACATTAACCTATACACACAAAAAAAAAAGTTTTTGAGAAGTAATTTCGTAATCACCCTATTTATTTAGTCTCTTTCTGTTAGGGTTAATAGAGAGACTTTATTTCAGTGAGAGAGAGTCGTTCTAGAGTTTCTTCTCTAGGAGAGGAGCAGTGCCGAGAAGAGAGGTTGAGAATTTTTGTACTTCGATTACTTAATATAGTGAATCATTTCATACATTTTTTTGTGAATGTAGACATATTTGACCGAACCACGTAAATCTACGTGTTCTTTTGTGTGGTATTTTATTCTCTTGATCGTTGTGTTGAAATCTAATTCTACTAACATTGTTGTATCAACAAATTTGAAAATAATTAACCAATTTTAAAGAAAAGACATCAATTTTATCCTTATGTATATTTAAATGGGACAAAAAGAAAAAAAATATTCTAAACTTTTCAAAGAACAAAAAAAACATCTCAACATTATGCATACTTTATCATGATATCTTTTATAATATATTATTCTTTTTCCTTTTATTTTATTAACTATCATTTAATCTCGCCATTTATCCCCTACCAAATTAAGCCAACAAGATTAGATTTTTAAACTTCATATTGTTAGAGAACAAGTACAAAACATAATAAAAGAATGTTTATCGTACCATAATAAAATTAGAAAAATACATATCAAATTATGTATGACTGTGAGTAAAAGTTTGGATACATAGGGGATTGGATGCACAAAACCAAATAGAGTTATCTGAATCCAAATGATATGATAAGAATCGGATCTTTCATCCCCCTTCAATTATACATCCCACTTGAAAAAAAAAATTCAAGGGTGGAATGAATTACTGGGGAAAAGAGAGACAGAGAGAGGAAAGAGAAAGGATGGCAACAGTGAGCTGAGGAGGCCAGGGGAGGGTGGCGCAAAGAAAGAGGAGGATAATGGTGGCCACCAACCGCCGTCCTCTCACCACTCTCCATCTTTCTTTTTCTCTCTCATTGTCTCTTTAATTTCTCTTTCCTCTACCCCACCGCCTCTCTTTGTCAGTCACCTCCACCAACCGCGGCCACCCTCCCCAAACCCCCTCTCTCTTCTCCCCTTCATTTTTGTTCTTCTCTTCACCCCTTGGATTATATCTTAATAGGTGCATGTAACCGCTCCCTCACAAGAATAGGAATAAGTTCTCTGGATTATTCAGGGATTATTTGGGAAAGTCTTAAATTTAATTCCTCAAACTGAGAACAATGGAAAAACAAGGTTCCCACCATGTCTGAACCTATGATTATATCAATCATGATGAAATACTTGAGATCCCACCATTGAATTAATGGACACTCACCTGATTTTCATGTTGTTAAGAGCATTTACACTAACAAGATCAATCCCCTCAAAAAGTTAGATGTTGATGTTGTGCATTGAAAATTCGGTCAGTGGAGTTTTGAGAAAAAGTTGAAAATGATATATCAACCTCCCATGCCTTGTTTATTGTCATTGGTGAAGGTGTCATCCACATTAATTTTCAATTCTGATAATATATATAGAATTTGGAAGGGATAAATGCTCTATGTCTAAGTTTTTTATCTATTATATATCTATGTCTGAATTCATATTTTGATGGACATTAACAAACGTAACACTCAATATTTGGATCCGACCCACCAAAAAAATATATTTTAATCCGTAATTACCCAAATTATTATATTCAATTATTCATTATAATTATAATATTTTAGTATACATTTCTTATAAACCATATTTCAAATATAACTATAAATAAAAATAGATGTAACAGGTACCCTAATATTTAAACCCTAATGTTTAAATTAGTGTCGCATCAGGTGTAATACATGATATTCAAATCCGTTTTTTGTTACTTTGAATGTCTCTAATTTTTCCTAGTTTCATATGTAAATATTATTTACACACACAATCTCAACAAAGCACTAAGCCACTAACCAAAAATTTAATGGTACCCTACATAATAAAAGAATCTAACACAAGAAAATCATAATATCCTTTTCGTGAACATGAGACTATGAGAGTATGTCATGTACCAAATTAATTAATTTTTTTACTGGATGTGGACTTTTGAAAAGCACAAAATAGTGAAAAAAAAATTTATCTTTCTTTGTGTGTGTGTGTGTGTGTGTTTTGGTATTTGAAAGGATTTTTTCAAAAATAAAGTTTCAAAATTTTATAGTTGGTATAAAAATATATATTAATATACTTTGACTTCAAATTGTAGTCTCTCACATGATTTCAAATAATCACCAATTAACTAACTACAGAACTTGGATATAATATTGAACAAGGTCTATAATTGAATGTGAATTTAGCACAAAAATATGGACTTGACATGATTCATGTATTTTAGTTAGTCGAGTAGGTACATAATAGCTATGTTGGAATGAACCATATTTGTGGTAATGAATATACATGCTTGAATTTCAATGATGTACTGAGGTGAATATATGAACATTTGCATGGAAAAATGAGATCAAGTCTCATACATGTACTGTGAATTTGTCATCACCATTACTATGAAATAACAAACCATGCATAGAATAATTATAAGTCCATTATTTTCAATTAATTTGGGACCTTAAACTTGGAAAGAATTCTTAGGTTGTCTAGAAGCCTATATAAATTATCTCATCTATCCATTCATCCAACTCAGAAAAGTGAGCATCCACTCAAAGAGAAAGATTCTCTGCCTCTCTGGTGAGATTTCTAAGAGATAACCCAGATGTTTTATTAGTCCAATAGCCGAGTGTTTTGTGGTTATAAAGTTCAAATCCAGTTTTTAATACCACCTGAGCATGCACTATGTGTGTGCTTCAAGGGCTAGCTCTTTTATTAGGCAATTTAGTCAAATGCCTAAGGCCTCCAGATGCACAAAGGCCCCTAAAAGTTTTTTTATTTATAAGTAAGCCCATATAGTGATCAATAATAGTTTAACACATTGCAAATGTATATTTATTTTTTAAAAAAATTAATAATCATTTTGATATGGTTAAACAGTAACTAATAAAAAATTGACAACATTTTATGATACCTAAAAAAAAGCAAAAAATAAATTTTACATAACCAATAGGATTTAAAGGGTTTTCTTAATCCAAAAAAATGGGAATATGAAACGATAAGGCCTAAAAAGTGCATTTTTCATGCTCTTCTTTTATTCTTTTCAATCTATTTTTTTATTTAAAAAAAACCTTTCTTCTCTCTATGGACTTCTTGTTTGCTGTAGACAAAAAAAAAATGGGTAAATTGTCTAAATACCCTTGGACCAATTATCCTATTTTTTTTGTACCCTTAGATTTTTTTTAATTTTTTTTTTACCCCTGCTGTGCTTACCCATTTTTTTCTTACCCCTCACCCATGTCACCTCATGTTTTACTCCCTAAACTACCCTTCCCTCTATTTTTTCTCCCTTTCCCTTAAATTAATTCATCTCCCTCCAAACTCACAAACATAAACTACATTTCCCTCCATTTCTTCTCTTTATCCCCCTCAAATTGATTCATCTCCTCCTAAAACCCATCAAACATAAACTATCATTCTCTCCATTTCTTCTATCTCCCCCAAATTGATTCATCTCTCCCAAAACCCACCAAATAAGTAAGAAATGGTTCTCTCTCCTCGGCCTTTCTTTTTCCTCAGCATTCTCTCTCCCTGGCTAAAAAATGGATCAAGATCATCGTCGTTGTAGCCGTGACTCCTCGTGATTCCGGTATCAATGATGAAAATCTGGTTGTGGTTGTTCTTTTCACCTTATGTTTATTTTAATTGGATTTCCTCGAATGTGGATTTTGTTGGGTTGAAAGTGGTTGTTCTTTTCACCTTATGTTTATTTTAATTGGATTTCCTCAAATGTGGATTTTGTTGGGTTGAAATTTTTTAAATCTTTGATGTTTGGAAAAAAAAAACACATTTTGTTGGGTTTCAGGTGTTCTTAGTAGTTTTTTGTGTTTAATTTTATTTTTTCCCATATTTTATATATTAGTAGAAGAAGTTTGTTGGTTTGCATTAGGTTGTATGTTCTTTTCTTTTTTTTAAAAAAAAATCTTGTTACTATTTATGTAAATCTAGATTTAGTTTTCTTTAATGATTTGTGATGTTTGAAAAAAAAATCATTTTTTGTTTGAGGTTTCCACTGGTCCTCATATTAGTTTTTTGTGCTCAATTTGATTTTTTTGTATATATGTCTTTATAAAGCAAATATGTTGTTTAATGCATTACATATGTATGTAATTATTTATAAATATGTTGTAATTAATTATTACATATCTGTAGATTGGTATCAAATTTTTGTAATTGGTCATATCATTTTTGTAATGTTTTATATCCTTAGTTTAATTTTATAGATGATATCACATTTTGTTCTGTAAATGATAGTTTCTGTAATTCATAGTTTTTATAGTTAGGTGAATGATTCTTGTAAATCATTTATTACATTCTGTAATTGTTTATAAGATTTCTGTAATTGATCATTTACATATCTGTAAATTAACATTACATTTTTGTAATTGGTCATTACTTTTCTACAAAGTTGTTTGCCTTTAGTTTAATTCCATTGGTGGTTTTTGTAATTGGTTATGTAATATTGTAGTTACTGTAATTGTTAAGCACTTCGACAAAATTATTATAGTTGTTAATATTTATATGTTTCCAATTCGATCGAACTCATGTTATTATCAATATTGTTCATATTGCCAAATGAATATTTGTGAGGTGTTTAATTAATTGTTGCATCTTTAATGTTGCCTAGACAGCGCGTTCTTTGTTACGAAGCATGTTGAATGTCAAGGTTGAAGGTCTTTTAGTGGATTTGATTTCACTCAAGAGGACATGAAGAGAATCAAAGGAAAGACAACAACTGATTTCATTAAGCTAGGAAGACAACGTCTTCAAACAGTTGATGTATCTATTTAATGACACTTTAGGAATATATTTATAATTATTTTGTGTACATTGAATGCACTTATAGATGACAATTACAGTATTTACCATTCATTAATATATTGTAATGACACTGGAAATGTATTTATAATCATTTTGAGTTTAAAACTATTTTTGTATACATTGAATGCTTTCTGTAATTACCTAGTAAATATTTGTAACTATGTGTACAATTTCTGTATGTGGCACATTATATTTCTGTATTTCTATGACTTTGATTGTAAGGGGTAGTTCAGGTATTATAAAAAATCAGGGGAAAAAAAAAATGGGACAACTCTGCAGGGGTAAATAAAAAATAAAAAAAAGTCCAGGGGCACAAAAAAAATAGAGTTGTTGATCTAAGGGCATTTGAGCAATTCACCAAAAAAAATTATGTGGTGTGGATAACAAGGAACAAAACATTCTTTTATTTAAATCAAATAAAAATTTGTAAATTTTGTATCCAAAAAACCTAAAAGAATGATATTTAAGTAAAAAAATAATAGTTTAAATTTAAATAAATTTTATTTAATGGCCTTATGTCTCATAACATATTGAGCTGGCCCTGTGGGCTTATTGGATCTGGATCTCCTCCATCCATTCATCTCTCATTTCTTCTCTCTCTATTATTTCATTATTTTATTTTACTGATTTTTTTTCATGTATCTTAATCTCATTTTTATCTAACCTCGTATGTGTGAAACCATAATATCGAAACGATATTGATCTTGATGTGTACTTGTGAACGGTTCACGTAACGGTCCATTCGAATCGATGTGTACGTGCGAACGGCCCACATGACCCGGTGTGCGTCCCTTTCACTCTATAGCAATCTTCATTTCGAGCATCTCAATGTGAGAAGAATCTCTCATCCATATAGATCAGACGGTGTATGCTGACACATCGACGTAACTTGTGTGTTCCTGCGTTACACCAAACCCATGCTTGCTTTTCCAATGGATAACAATGGGTGAGTTTTATTGGTAATCTGATCCGATCTTATTGAGTGGGGTTGAATTTCATATTTTTCAAACCCACATTTACTTATATAATATATGAGTTAGGTTTGAGTTTTATGTTTAACACCGGACCCAACCCGTGAATCTAACCAAGATTTGATTATTAGGATTTATGAACTATAAACAAAAATTAATTCTTAACATAGTTGAAAGTTAAAATTTAAATATCATCATTTTTTTCTCTCCATCAATTGATTCACAATTATCTCCCAGAAAAATTCAAAATACATGCCCCTTTAATCAATCGTTTGCCATCTTAAAAACAAAAGATGTTTGATATTTTACAGTCTTTTATCTTTTTCTTTTCCTTTCAACATATAAGTCAAATAATTATTTATTTGGTCTTATATGTAATTTTGAATGAAATATTTATATTATGTATTAAAAAGTATTTTAATTAATGCTCAAATGTCTTAGGTAATGGATGTCATGAACTACGTATGTTTTATGTATTTGAGATTTTTAGTATTTTTGTGTTACAACGAATTAAAGTTTTTTTTATGAATGTAATCGTTATTTCATGTTAAAAATAATTTAATTTGTTATATAACTTTTTATTATAGTAACTATAGGGATCGAGCAATCTATCTCATTTAAACGGGGTGGGGTGGGGTGGGGTGGATATGAATTTTAATATGTAAAATTCAAAATATGATGTAGTTGTGAATTTTAAACCGTAAAACCCGAGGTGGGTAGGATGGATATGAAATCCAATATTGAAGAGATGGGTTGGATTTGGATTATGTTAAACCCGACTTCAACCTGACCCATTGCCATCCCTAGCCTTTTCCTTCTGAAACCTGAATGAGGATGGATATATTCATCCCCACTTTATTTCTATCCCACCCCATTTTGTAACTCACCCCATCCAAACTTTATAAACCACAACCCCACCTCTTAATATATATCAAAATATACACAGTACAATCCCACCCCCCATCATATTTTGCTTTCTCAATTTAATCAGATCCTATACACAAAACACAAAATCGATCTCATTGTCTCTGCAGGTGGGTTAGATCTGGCACGCTGGCATCTTCAACTGATCGGTGCATGTGAGAGAGTGGGAGAGGATGGAGGGGAGGGGGGGGGATCGGTGAGAGAGAGGGAGGGGGGAGGGAATATGTGAGAGAGAGGGAGAGGGTGGAGGAGAATTTGTAAGGGAGAAGAGGAGAGAGGGGGGGAAGGGGTGCTGGGAGAGTGAGGGGAGAGGAGTGCTATGAGAGTAGGTCTGTCAATGGGTCAGGTTTGAATCAGGTTGGGCTGGATTTGGACCCGACCCGAGGATTGAGTCCGCTAGACCCGAGTCCTATGCAAGACCCGATTGACCCAGGACATTATTGTCCCGGGTTCGGATTCAGCGGACCTGGGTCGACTTGGGTATTCAACAAAAAAAAAAATGGTCTGTCAAAACCCATCAAGAAAACCATGGCAGTGGATCGAAAGTCACCGAACATATCGAAGAGTCTAGATGTGGGTATCTCTAAATTCACATTAAAATTGGTTTTGATGAGGTGGGAATGGAATTGTTTGACGTAATTGAGAGAATTGGATGCGAATGGGTCGTTGGCTTGTTGCCACGGAGAGATGAGTGGGAGGAGAGGTTTAGGAGGGGATGAAAGAGGGGGGTGAGCTCTCTGTGTAGGCTTTGGAAACACAATTTGTTTTTAAAAACTATAGACTTTTTGTGATGGTTTGGAAAATTTGGGGAGGAGAGAGGGGAGACTGAGAGAGGGGAGAATGGGATGTTAGGGTTTTATGACAGCTTCAAAGTGCAATTGGGTAAGAATGAAAAATGTCAAAACATGTTAGGGTTTTGTGGGTTTACATGTAGTGACAGGTTAGTGTTCTTGTGTGTTTAAAACTTTAAATAGGCTTTGATTTGGGCTTTGACATTTTTTATGGGTAGACTAGGGGGTTGGACTTGGGTTATTGCATCAAATAATTGGGGGGGGGGGGGGGGGTCGGGTCCATAGGATCGGGTTGGGGTAGACCCGGACCCGCCCTATTTAGATGATCGGGTCCTTCGGTTGGGTCCATATCAAGTCTCGGGTCCTTCAGGTCATGTATTTTATGCCTTATCCAGTTGGGTCTTGGTCGACTCACGACCCGTTGGCAGGCTTATCTGAGAGTGAGGGGATGGGGTGTTGTTAGAGTGAGAGGGGAGAGGGGGATATGTGAAAGAGTGATAGGGGAGAGGGGGATGAGGATCTGTGAGAGAGGGGGAGGGGAGAGAGAGAGAGAAAGGGAAGAAGGGGGAGGGAGTGCTGTGAGAGAGAGGGAAGAACCAGAAGGAGTTTCTTGCAACATCTCGAGGTGGCGAAGTTTCAACTTATGCACCTTTGGGGTGGATTCCTCTGCTTCAAAAATACAAGTTTCATCTTTTTAAATAGGTGGGGTGAATAACCCACGGGGTGGAAAATAATGACCCGCAACCCGAATTCCCTCTTATAGTCTTCCCAGTGCCTTTGTGAAGAATTGTGATTGGACTTTTCGGACAACCGATTTGGTAAGACTCTAAGACCCTGTTTGAAAATTGATTTGGGCAGCTTTTGGGTTTGCAAACAGCTGTTTTTCTCAAATCCGTTTTCAAATAGAAAACATGGGTCAAAAGTTTTAGACAGATTTATGTGAAAAAACGCTCAAAACCTAAGTTTTCCAGAAGCCGTGGGAAGACAGCTTCTTGTAAAATTAGTTTTAAACTCAACTTTCACCTAAAATCAGTTTTGCAATATTCGTGCAACCAAACGTAGCCTAAGGCAGCGTTTGATAGTGGTCTTGCAAAACTGATTTTCTGTAAACGTTGGGTTTAAAACTGATTCTGTAAAAAGTTACCCTTCAATTTTTGGAAATCGCAGTTTTTGAACACTATTTGTTTGAAATATGTCTATAGGAAACTGTTTATTTTTTTTTTTTCAGTTGCATGATTGTAAAAATAATTTCTTGTAAACGTAAAAGCTGTTCAATCGTATAACTAAGTTGCTTCAAATCCAATGAAGGGATGGCCTTTAGGTAACCTTTTGTACGGTTGAGATGAGTGGCCGTTAATGTGGGGTCCATACTCCAGTTCTTATTTGGGTTGCTTGACACGCACCGCTTGATGATTCTGTTCTGATCCTCTGATCTGTACACGTGGCATGATCACGGCGTTCTCTTCTGTCTGGGTCACTGTAAAACGTTCAATCACCTCCGGTGAGAATAGCTTAAAATGTAACGAAGGATGTTCAGCTTTCAATGTCGGAGAATCAGTATATTAAAGAAAGTGGTATTTCTGTAAATAGACGAGCAGACGAGGGTATATATGGAAAATGGGTGGGGAAAGTTGTGCCAGCTAATGACCTGGAGCCCGGGTGTCGCTCCATGTGGTTGTCGCTTATCAAGAACACTGATACAACCACCCCCTTTTCTTAATTGTTCAGCTTCCCATTGGGCAATTACATGGGTGTAATTGAATATATATATATATATATATATGTTTGGTTGGTTATTTGTAAATTTAAATTTAGATAAAATTATAATCATATTTAACTAAAAAATTAAATTAAATCAAAATAGAACTGAATTGATAAAATCATAACCTAATAGAAATTGTTTGATTATTCTTGATCAAATTGAGCTGAATAAAAAATGATTGCTAGTGTACATTTGTTGCTTTATTTTATAAATATTAATAGTATAATGAATAACAATTGAAGTTTTTAATATAAAAATAATGATTTAAATGAATATTGATATGAATAATCATATGTTTAAATTTAATTCACTTCCATTTAGTTAATTCAATTTTCAAGTCTAAACTAAATTAAATCAGTTTGTAAGTTTTTTTAATTCATATCCAAATCAAACAAAAAATATTGACCCAAGCTCAAAAAAATCAATTTGGATTAGTTTAAGTTACTAAAATTTCACTCTTTCAGATAACATTTAGATTTGTTTGACGTTCATTTTTATTTTGTTGGAACACTTGGTGAATCTTTTCTTAGAATTCATTATAACTGAGTTTTAGAAAAAAAAAAAGTCACTTTATATATTTTTTGTTCCCATAAATTATGAATGGAGTGTGTTATAAATTTAGGAGGGTGAGGATAGATACCTGAACCCTTTTAACAAAGAATTCAATGAAATACTTTTCGGTTGGAGAGACTGCGGGACCCACCCATCCCTCCCGTTTCATACTTTCATTCCCCAAATTTATTAGGGTTTCAAATCTCTCTCTATCTGGTTGTGTTTTTATTTTTACAGCTCAGTAAAGCCAGGTCATTTAGGGTTTCGGATAAACTTTGTTCGTTCGGTGAGCTTTAGATCTCCATTGTTGTATTTTTTAGTCCCTCATACAGTCATACCTCTCTTGAACCGCTTTTCCTGTGTTTTTTTTTTGTTGTGTTTCGTTTGGTGAGACCTTTATATACTTTTTTTTATATAATTATTATTTTCTCCTGCTTTTCGTGTTTGTGCAACACGTTGAATCTGTTCAGAGTAGGTCAAGTTGGATCTGAAATTTTTTGATTAAATTTTTTTTTCTTGGGTTGATTTTTTGATGGTTAGGGTTTGCAATCTTTTGCTTCTATGGATTGATTTTTGTTGATTTTTTTTATTGAATCCTTGTCAGATTGGTTTCCGTGGTGGGTTTTCATTTTTTTGCATTGTTGTTGAGATTTAGTGATCTGGGTTTTGTGCAGGGAGTGGATTGAGGTTTGATTGAATTTGGGTTCTCATCCCTCAAAAATGGGGAAGTCGCCAGGGAAATGGTTAAAGTCGGTGTTGTTCGGGAAGAAGTCGTCGAAGTCCCACGCGAAATCAAGAGATGCGACTGTAAGATATTCCCTGTTCACATCTTTTTTGAATTAAGTGATTGACACCCCCCCCCCCCCCCCCCCCAGTTTTTTGGGTGTTTATGAAGTTTTTTATTATGCTGATATTAGAGGACTTGAGCAGTTGTAGATTTGAATTTGATTTGATTCACGGCTAAATGTTATGGAGTGTCTATCTTAGTACTGTGATGTGTACAAAAATGCATGGTGATTATTTTTTTAGATCTGATCGTTAAATTGGATCTTTTGATAGGTATATTTTTGATGGAATTTAATCTTTGCCATTGTTTTAGGACGTTGTTATACACAGTTCCATTTATAGCCCCGCTTGCAGTCCCATATATCTCCAATGAGGTATATATCTCGTCTAATGAAGCATGTAATTTTTCACTACTTCTAGAAGTGGGTCCATACAATTTATTGGATTATATAATTCATTTTATGAAAGTATATAATGTGAAATATACACCTACAAAAATTAAAGCATGGGAGGATTGCATGTGGGGTTGCACGCGGGATTGTGCCTAACATTTTCTTTCTATCTTTTCTTTTTTTTTCATAAAATGAGGCCAGATGCCTACCATTTTAATTAAAAAAATAGTTTTATTTTATTTATTTATTTATACTATGGCTTGAAGTCTTTCTTTAAAACTGAATTAATTGTCATTTTTTGTCATTGTCTTAGGTTTGTCAGTGTTTGGGTTTGACATGGAATATTTTCCTATGGGTCGATGTCATTGTGCCCCACATGTTTTTCTGGCACTAAGATACCTGGTTATTTCATTTTTGGAAGGATGATCCATTCAGATTTTTTGTTGAATAAGAAGATAAATATAAAAATTCAGTCTTGTAATAAATTTATTAAACTGAACGACTCCCTCTATTTATTACCTAGTGTATCCTATTGAGATTGGTTTAGTACGGTATCTTAGTTTTGGCAAAAAATAGGGCAATCAAAGTCTTCCGCTGAACCAAGAAAAGCGATTATGTGCTTGGTTCAAGAAAACAGATCTCTAAATGTTCTACGTAATGTTAAGATGAGATGTCAAACTCATAGGCTGATTACAATGCAAAAGAGCGAGCCTAAAGAAAACTTAGCCAGTATGTGGGCTGGCTGACTGTTTCTTGTTAATTTTTTTTTTGTGATTGGAGTTTTCCAATCTGATTATTCCCCAGAAGTCAACCTCCTTATATAATATACTTTTTTTTTTTCTCAAATAGATTGTTAGTTCCCGACTGTTCTTGTTCTCTGGATGTGTAAAGAAACTCCTTCGACTGAATTTAAAATTGGATATACTTACATAAGTTCGATATTGCCTGTTTGTTGCATGTGCCATATAAAATTACCAAATCCAGTCAAACTCAATATGTTTGACTTATTATGTGTTTTGTTCTAAAATATGCCAATATCTGCTTATACAATTTTTTAAGGGTCATACAAATATTTAGCATGACATTGTTATCCACCAAAAATCTGATTGAATTCTATTTTGATGGTATAATGTCCATTCCACCACATTTGTTACACTGGGAGATATTCTGCATTCTTGGGATGATCTCAGCACACATAAGGATGTCATTTTTATGTTTTCTATTAAATCTCATTTATGCAACTTAGTAGTGGCTTAAATTATGGTCTATTGAAGTGAAATGCCATCCAATCTGCTGGTGTAAAAATGTCAACACCAAAAAATTAACATGAGTTGTGGAAAAATATTTGCTGTGTGATGATTTTATAGTATCTGATCAAAGGATATCTGTGAATTTGAGAATTGATTGACAGAAAAAAGCTGTGAATAATGTTCTTTAATTGTGGGCTGTTTGCACTATTTGAACTATTGTTTTGTAGATCTTCAATATCTGTTAATGTATCCTCGATCTTCTTTACTCTGAGGCATTTGCGAGAATCACATGGATGAATCTCACCATCTTAATGTTGCTGCATGTGAAACAATTGAGTCACAAATAGAAAGGTGTAAATGATTCTGTGGTAGGTCATAACACGCTTTGGTCAGAGGAACCTTTTGGGTTTTGATGTACCATAATCATGAGAAGCTGTCTGTTGAAGAAATCTTGTGTTGGTACCATTTTTCCATAAAGATGGTACCGACACTTTTCCTTGATTTCTCAAGGCCTTTATCGCTATTAAAATAATTCCTTGAATCAACAGTTTGAATGACTGCAGTTTTTGTTATCCTTCTTTGAGTTTTGAATGATATATCAATATCTAGGGTGGCATTTCTACAAAACCAATACTCTTGCCCTCCTCTCTCATTCCTTTCAAAACATTGTGTTGTTTAGTCGATATGTGTATTATTTTCTTTTTGAAGAAAGATACAAATAAAAAAAGAGATGCAGGGTGCAAGGAAAGGACCATCTGCTGATTTGGCCGTGGGCTCTCCAACCATTTCCCAGCCGGTACCTGTGAGCACAAACATAAGTGGAGTTGACTTGGAGTTAGAAAGTGTGGTTGCGGCTGCTGCTTCACCTGGAGTGGGGTCATTACCTTTAAATCAAGATGGAGAGAAAAACGTGACTGGAGAATCCACTAGTTCAAATGATGTGGAGAAATCCAGTGAAGATAAGGCTGCTACAAAGGCACAGGCGGCTTTTAGAGGTTATTTGGTACGAAATCTTGCATGAAAAAACTTGAAGAAATTGGTTTTATATTTATTATTTGTTTTGTTTTCTTTCCATATGCAGCTTCCTATTGGTACATTTGTAATTTTGTTTTTTTTTATTGAATCCTTCATTGATCAATGTTGCCCTGTTTTGTACCATAAAACATGCATAAATTTCCCTGCTTTGTGTTCTGGGAGTTTTGAAATATCTTCATGCATATCTCTTTATTTCTTGCATCCACTATCTCTTATTTCATGATTTAAACAAATTTTCTCTGCTTCCTGTATAGCATAACCAGGCTTTCAAATTGGTGCAAAAATGGTTCTTACAGTCTGCCTAACTTTTATATGGACAGAAATGAGAAACAAATCTTTCCTGTTCTTATTATTTTGTCCCATATTTATTTCCTTGTTCACACTGTTTTTCTTTTCCCATTTTTTTCATTATGTTTATCCATCTCATCAAGTCATTTTACAGGCTCGTCGGGCATTTCGGGCACTCAGAGGTATCATAAGGCTTCAGGCTTTGGTTCGTGGGCATCTGGTCAGGAGACAAGCTATAGCAACCTTACGCTCTACACAGGGCATAGTAAAATTACAAGCACGGTTTCGTGGTCGAAGAGTCAGGCTTGCTGATTCTCGGCTTAAGGTACACAAACTTTTCCTTTGAAACATGCCCTCCCCCCCCTGTTTTTCCTTTACTAATTGCATTATTCTTGTTCTCTTCTTGCTGATCTTTGATGATTGAACTAATAAATTGAAATGTTGTACCCATTCACTACCTATATACTGAGAGAAATATGGGCCATCAGTTGAAATATATCTATGGTTGGTGCTAGATTCAGGATAGAGATTACTTCAATTCAGATATTCTCATATTCCATTTAGTATGTTTGTTTTATGTGTATTTGTGTTTAAACTCTGAAAATATGCTTCTTACATGGGTCATGAATTTTTAATTTTAATGCCTTTTTCTTATGGTTCCTTGCCACCAGGAAGCAAGACCCTTGGGCAGTTTGGGTTCGAATTCATCATCACGAAAGGAAAAGCTCACTGCTAATTTATTTGTCAGAAAGGTTAGTTTCTTTCATGCATTGTCCCTCCAGAAGATGTTCACCAATTTCACCTTTCAGCAGTGACGTGTTCCCATTTACATGGGGAAGATGTCTGGGAGTTGGTTTCTTAGAATGTAACTTATTGTAGTTGCAAATACGCGTGTTATAACCATCTGTGTTCTTCATAAATGGTTATCTGGTCACTGACCTTGGTCATTTTTGGCTTGTTTCCTGTCTAGCTTCTCGCATCATTACCCACAGCCAAGCCTCTACGAATCCAGTATGGACCGGGGGAACCCAATTCTGCTACTGTGTGGGCAGAGCGTTGGACGTCTATCCATTTTTGGGAACCTCTTCCACAACTGAAGAAGATTGATTTGAAACCCCAGACAAAGCAAGGGAAGAATCATGCAATAGAAATGGAATCAGGACGGCCTAAACGCAGTGTTCGTAGAATTACAACTACAAATACTGATTCTGTTTCAGCAACTCAGACCTCTGAATCTGAGAAATCCAAGCGGACTTTGAGGAAAGCTTCTAGTCATACAGTAGATTCAGTGCAAGATCATCCTCATACTGAGCTTGAGAAAGTTAAACGTAATTTGAGGAAGGTTTCTGGTACTTTAGTTGAATCTTCTGACAAATCACAAGCTGAAACTGAGGAACCTAAGCGCATTCCTAGAAAGGCGATAAACTTCCCAAGTGATGTGGCAGACCAGGTTGTTGAAGTATCTGTTGAGGTGATGAAGACAGACACCGCAGCGGCTGCCAATACCAAGCAGGATGAGGATGTTGCGAAAAAGCCAGTGGCAGATGATGTACCTGTTGATGCTTTGCATCACGATCAAACAGTGGTTGAGTCATCTCCATTACAGAGCATTGAAAAAGATGAGAACCTTCCTGCTATAAACGGAGAATTTAGTTCCAAAGAAGATCAAGCTAACTCTGGTAACCTGAAAGCAACGAGGAGGAGATCTTCTTTCTCAGTGAAGACAGAGTACGCAGAGAATGGTCTGCAGAATACTCTGACCATACCGAGTTATATGGCACCAACTGAATCAGCAAAGGCAAAACTACGGGGACAGAACTCGCCTAGGTTTGGTTCAGATGGAGCAGACAATAATGGCTACACACGTCGCCATTCTCTGCCATCTTCCATGAATGGAAAAGTGGCCTCTTTATCGCCACAAACACAGAGACTTGTTCAATCAAATGGGAAGGGGGCAATTCGAAGTGACAGGTCGCTGTTATCATCGAGAGATGGAAATGGTGAGGACTCTGAAGACTCTTGTTTATTGTTTCTTTTAAGGTTCTACCATCAGTTCATCACTTTTATATCATATCTAGACAGACTTCAACGAACATGCTGTATCCACGTCCAACATGTATCCTATACGGGACACGACACGACATGTGTTAAGATTTGTGTGGGACACAAATTGAAAATTCAAAAACAATTTTCTGAATGTCAGACATGCACTGTATGCATTATGGACACCGCATCAAGACACAACATGTGAAACCTAATGATGTTAAAATATTAATGGTGTTCATAGTTAATGCACCATTATAGTTATGTCATATTTTTGTAGTTTATTTTTTCAAATAATTATGATATAAAATATATCAATTTTTTTATTTATTGCCATGTCCATGTCCTAGGGTTATAAGATTTACCATGTCACTGTGTCCATATCCTGTGTATGTGTCGGTGCTCCTTTGAGTGGCTGTTTCTGCTTGTTTTCTGCATTGTTTTTCAGTTTTTATATCTTTTTTTTTTTTTTTTCAGATTTCTAATGACACTACTGGCAAAGAACATAAAGCTGCTGTTCTTTTAGTTGTATTATATGAGTTGGATTGTGTAGTTGTCCTACTTAACTGGTAAAATAAGTTTGTGTGATTTGATATAGCATTGATATTTTTTGTGTTTGTTTTATATTACTAGGCATAGGTTTGCATCAAATTTGTCAATCTTAGTTTCCTATTCGCCGTTGTCAATTTTTTTATGAACACAACATTGAGGATTGCTTCATTTCCTGAGGGAAAACATTTAGAAAACTGACATGAGCACTATGTCATTGTATATCTTCCAACAATAGAGATGCTAAATTGAGCTTACTTCTTACTGCTAGTTGTTTTATGAGTTTTTTTGTGCATTAGCATGATATCGCTGCATATAATTTTCACATCTGACAACCTGATCGGAAGGTAGCAATTGTAGTTGAAATTTCACTGGTATAAATCATTTCAACAGGTAATAATTAAAATTCGCTCATCTTATCCATATCTGCATGTTTCCTAACTGCCAGTGCTACATTTTCCACCTATTCTTTTCAGATAAACCGATTCAAGTAGAATGGAGGAGGTAAATCAGTGGTTGATTATGAGGGATTGCAATGCTGCTCTTGGAGCATAAAGTTTCGATGATGAACACTTGACCTTAGTCTGATGAACGCGCGGGGTATTTGTGTGCTTGGATTCCCTAATTATTTTCTCACAGGGCTTTGGCTTGTTGGTTCATGTATAGTTACAGGCGTTTCAGTGTGGGTTTGTTCTGTGATCTGGTTGATCTCCATATTCTGTTTTTGTTTCTTGTGACTCAAATCACCCGGTTGAAACTTCTAAATATATTCTTGCATTTTCTCATTTAATTTGCATTCAGTTTCTTTTTAATATTTTTTATTGCTGTTCTTAATGGCCTTGACTTGTAAGATTATAATTTCCCATTGCTTCTCCCTTTCTTATAATATCTTTCATACGGTGAACAGGAGGCCTGTATGATAATTTTTACATCTCAGGAATATAGGCACATGTTTGAAGAAATAAAAAACCCTGCCTGCAGTGTAATGGCATTACACTGTTAAATGCAATCCTGTTTCTCAACTCTGTTTGCAGTCTCATATAACTTGGTAGTTGATAAAAGAGGTATACATACCTTTTTAAATTGTTTTTCACGTTTCGTTGAAATATATATATATATATATATATATATATATTTATTGGTAAAAGAGGTATATACCTTGTTAATATGTTTTTCATGTTGTCTATGAACGAGGCAATACAAGTTGTTGAAATATATGTTTTATTTTTATAAAAATAAATATTTTGTTAGATAATGTATACTTTAAAAAAAAAATTGAAAACCGAAGCGGACCACAAGCAGCAATGTAGATAGGGTTGTATATAACATTTCCATTTATTATTGTCTCTACCTTAGTTAGCTTTGGTAGAGATACCAAATCATCTATACACTTATGTTCTCAAACACTTCACCTTGTTCCAAACAATAAATCAATTTGCTTCACATTGTAATAAGCAAATTGCATTAAGAATTAATTCTTTTTCAATGCTCTCCTAATTTATAGGAGTTGATGAAATGTGATATGACATGTGGATCCCCTTTTATATAGTGAATAAAATATTACAATTCCAATGGGACTTAGAATATTAATATCATTTTATTTTCATCTATTTAGAGTGGCTATACACACTTTTTTTTTATTGCAAACAAACATGATTTTTGGGCTTATTCACCCATATTCCACTCTATTCTACATATATTCTTCTACTAAAATAGGGCTAGGATTTGATGCATGGCCTAGTTAGAAACCAAAAAAAAACTGGTGGGCGAGTTTAATTGATCAGTACATTTTGAGTGAGAAAATTGTAGTCATTCTGAACATTAGGCAACACTAAGAACAATGTGATCTATCTAAAGAAAATTATTTTAATGCATTGTATTACATATGCTGTATATAATGATATAGAATCGCATGATAGTATTGCAATGAAACAAGTATGAACATATCAGGATAATCTATTAAACACTTTGTGCTCCCCTAGCAACTTTGATGAAGACATCTCCAGAGTGGTGTTGGCCAGACCCCAGGCTTGTATGCTCTTTGCATTATCCACTGCTCAAAAAACATCAGTGATCTGAACTTCATGCTTTGGAGATTCAAATTTTTGTGTACCTGACATGTGATGTATCTTGTTCACATTCAGAGAGAGCTGCCTTGCTAAGTTTTCGACCTCGTGTTCATCGTGTATTGATGTCATTGTGAACACACAGGATCCTCCATATCTATCTTTCAACTGCGGACAAATTCCAACTGTCATCATATTCGTGTATTTTAATTTTTCCACATATAGCAGAAAATGTTTGCATGATTAATTCAGATAGCAAATGTTTATGATTAGCAAGTGTTGCATGATTATTTAAGAATCTACTATAAAGGAGAAATTGCATTTCCTGTCGAAATTAATCAAGTAAAATTAGAAACTTGAGTGGCTATGATACAAAGTATGGTAGTGGTTATGAAAATATTGCCATATATGAAAGTGTTTCTCATGAAGAATCATAATATATTGCCCACAAACTATCTACACCAAACAGTTCATGTCAGTGATAAAACTTCAGGGACATGTTATATGTGCCAAGTTGTCATTACCATTTATTATAGACCAGTATGGCTCAGTTACATTGTGATCATTCTAAACACATGAACTTATAGTTTTCCCTCTAATAATTGTGAGGACAGCAAAATCTATTATAACATTTTTTTCCTTTTCTTAGGATAAAATTTCTTTCATATTAGTACTTGTACAGAATTAAAAACATCTTAGATTAGTGCTTTAGACAACATCTTAAAATGAAACTCATTAAGTTGTTAGTGCAATGACAGAAATGAGTGCAATGAATATAAATAGCTTGGCAACAACTAAAGGGAAAATTATAACCAAGAAATACTAAGTTAATTGGTTTGGCATGTTTTAGTTAATGAAGATAAACCTAGTACAGAAGAAGAGAAGGAAGCTGGTCCTATTTTCATGTTCTAGAAACTGACATATGACTTTCAGTTGGAGATGGTCATGACATCTCATGTCATCTTTTCTTTATAAAAAACACAAATATTTATAACTGGAAAATAAAGTCAATTAAGGAAGCTATGACTCTCTTTTTAGTATTATGATCTGATTTGTTTTTTATTTTTATTTGTTTATTCTGGTGTTGAGACTTAAAAGCAACTGCAAATATTGGAAGTTTCCCATCGACTTTAATTGGGATGGTGTCATGACTATATATATCATCCAGTCAAGATGAATAGATTGCTTTTAAAGTTATTTGTGACTCAGCATAACAAGGCAACTATCAACTCATGAATCTTGGTTGGATGAATCATAGAAGTTTTAAAAAAAGTACCTAGAATTTTCTATTAATATATCATTGTACGCATTATAACTTATGCTGTTAAGAGGCCATGCTAGATTTTGAGAGGGAGAGTTATATTTATAGCTCCACTATATACATTTTTTGGAATATCCTGAAGAACAGTAAAATATTTTTTTTTTTTTTTTTTTGTGTCGAAACACATAAATTTAAATGTAGGCAATGCCGAAACACGAAACACATAATTTTTTTGTCGTGTGTGATTTGTGTTTCATCTTATCTTTGTAATAAGAGTGAAATGTTTCATCTTATTTTAATAAAAGCGTGTCATCGATTCTCACTTGGAAATGACTCATGACTAATCATTGCTGGAATGCATGTCCTTGAAATAAAAGGCATACCAACTTTTATATTTTTGGATTTCCAATTTTGTTGTATCATATGAAGGTGGGAGAGCATAATTTGGAGTCTAAGAACTCATGAGTAATCTAAGAGATTCAACCATTATTCATCCACTCAAATATATAATTTTAAAACTAAATAATGCAAACTAATACATCAACCCGAATCTAAATGAAAACATCCCAAACATGTATGATACACACATTACTAATTCAGTTCAACCTCTATGGTTGTGCTGCTAAACTTAAGGGTAATTGATATTATAAGCCAAAGAAAGAAAGCTTTATTCACCATAATAAAAACAAAGCTAGACGACGAAGGACGACAATCGAAACTCGATCTCACTAACAGCCTTGAGATCCACAAACACCACTGCACGATCCTCAAAACTGAAAAGGGAAAAGAGAGTGGTGAGTTACAACACGCTCAATGAATGGACCTATAACGTCCCATTAATAATAATTTAAAAAATAACAGAGTTATAAAATATGAGTCATGTAGAATATTTTATTTTATAATAAAACTGTAATAAATCGTGCTGAACTTCTAAGAAGAGCACTACTTATCTTTAGAGGAATGATCACACAAAACATATACATGAATACAGTGCTACATGATGCGCATATTGCAACAGACACTCATGCCCGCACACACCCGCAGAGGGCTCCATCTACAACCTGACCACGTAGACATTGTCACGAAGACCGGTATCTAATTTTTCCGGACCATGGCCATGTAGATTAGTGTCACATAGACGACGCATGCATGATCAACTACTCACCACCAAATTGTCACACATGCAATAACAATATTATAATTCCTTCAGAGCATACAAGTCATACGTAAAATAAACATCTCACATATATCATGACGACATGCTCATATGGTCCATACATAAAGTAATAGTTGTATTCATAATCTAGTCACGATGCGAATATGATATACAATTATGCATAATTTTAAAAACTACATAAGATATGAGATTCACTCACCTTCGGTCCTACACAAGACAATTGATTTTACAAGAAAACTAATCATGGTCTACTGTTTTCAAGGGTATTCATACAAACAAACCAAATCAGAAATGTGACAAGGAACAATCGAAGAAAAAAAAGTGCACAAAATCGGACAGGGTCGGCTACTTAAATTTAGCCACCTCTTTAAGCTAGCTACTTAAACTCAGCCATCTGAATCAATCGGCTAATTTTATTCAGCCAACTCTTCAGCAGACCTTAAACCACCAGCATACATGCCTCCAAATGATTTTGATTCACCACTGGTTCACCCCCTCTCCATTTTTTCTTATTATTTTTAAAATGTTATATGAAAACTGGATCATTAATAAATATTATCAATATTAATCCATCTATATAAAATTATACCGTTGAAAAGATCTCATTAAGATCTTTAAAATTTGTCTAATATTAAATGGTTTTTTGGTTATTTTAAATTAATACTTTTTTAATTAAATAAAGATAACATAATTCTTGAATAATTAAATGTATGAGGATTTATTTAAAATTAATAAAAAAATAATTTAATATCAATCTCATTTTGAAAGCCTTGATGAAACCTTTCCGATGATAGTATTTTTTTTTAATAAAAATGATAGTATAAATATGCATTAAGTTGAACCAATTAGTATATAAAGTAAAACATAAAAATGTGTTTTGAAGATGACTTTTAAATTTAGAGGTTAAAATTCAAATCTTAAAATTTAGAGTTTCATTTGAAGGGTGATTGAAACAAAACACCCTCCAAATTTGGAGATTTGAAGGATGGATTGCGCAAATCACCCTCCAAATTCCATGTTACCTGGCTGATGGTACTGCACAAACCCAAATGCATAGGGATTAAACGAAACTTTTCTTTTGTGATTGGCCGTCTCCCATCTTTATTATTACTTTTTTAAAAAAAAAATCATTTGTGATATGCATCTAGTAGCATTTGATGAGATATGAGAAGAACATTGGTACATATCCATTAGACAAAAAACAATTTTTTTTTATAAAAGGAAAAATCAATTTCAACAGTTCCACAACTACTATATATATATGATTTAAAGAATTCACATGCACGTGACATGAAAATATTTATTGAAATAACAAATTTAAATACGTGTACGCTCTCTTAATAAACTTGTGCATGACTATCCTCCTCTTGTGAGATCTGAATAACCTTTTTTTTTTATTTATAGGTTTTCTATTTTTGAATTCCTATAAACTATATAATTTAGTAATCGATCCCTCATTTCTTCATATTAAGTTTAAGCCTTCAGATTTAAAATGTATGTTCATTTTTATTCATTGGGAGGGACTAAAAAAAATCAAATAATTTAGTGATAGGTCCTTCATAAGAAATAAAAAGGAACATACTATTTAAATCTGGGGATTCAAACTATAATATGAAAAAGTGAGAGATTGATCACTAAATTATATAGTTTATGAAGACTTAAAAATAAAAAACTCTTTTGTGTGTCTGTGTGTGCATGAATTACTCATAGGTGCATCATTTATTTAGAAACAGAGAGGAAGGGTGGGACCATACCATCTGGTAGAATTTAATAAAAGTAGACTTACCGAACTCATCTTCCCACTCGAGTCCGTCCCACCATTCTTGAGGGCCTTCAATTACCTTCAGATTCGGGGCGCTGCCTATTGCAAGCAGCAGCTGTCGGGGCGCTGCACAAACCCAAATGCATAGGGATTAAACGAAACTTTTCTTTTGTGATTGACCGTCTCCCATCTTTATTATTACTTTTTTTAAAAAAAAATCATTTGTGATATGCATCTAGTTGCATTTGATGAGATATGAGAAGAACATTGTTACATATCCATTAGACAAAAAACAATTTTTTTTTATAAAAGGCAAAATCAATTTCAACAGTTCCACAACTCCTATATATATATGATTTAAAGAATTCGCATGCACGTGACATGAAAATATTTATTGAAATAACAAATTTAAATATGTGTATGCTTTCTGAATAAACTTGTGCATGACTATTCTCCTCTTGTGAGATCTGAATAACCTTTTTTTTTTAATTTATTTATAGGTTTTCTATTTTTGAGTTCCTATAAACTATATAATTTAGTAATCGATCCCTCATTTCTTCATATTAAGTTTAAGCCTTCAGATTTAAAATGTATGTTCATTTTTATTCATTGGGAGGGACTAAAAAAAATCAAATAATTTAGTGATAGATCCCTCATAAGAAATAAAAAAGAACATACTATTTAAATCTGGGATTCAAACTATAATATGAAAAAATGAGAGATTGATCACTAAATTATATAGTTTATGAAGACTTAAAAATAAAAAACTTTTGTGTGTCTGTGTGTGCATGAATTACTCATAGGTGCATCATTTATTTAGAAACAGAGAGGAAGGGTGGGACCATACCATGTGGTAGAATTTAACAAAAGTAGACTTAACAGACTCATCTCCCCACTCCAGTGCGTCCCACCATTTTCCTTCAGATTCCCTGATTTCCTTCAGATTCGGGGCGCTGCCTATTGCAAGCGGCAGCTTCTTCAGCTCGGGACACCCCTTCACGCAGATACGCTCCAGAGATGGTAAAACCAATGGATGCTCACATATGGTCTTCAATGCCGGCATATTATGGAGGTAAATGAATTTGAGCCTCTGTAAATCCCGAGTCGAAGCTTGATCATCGACTGCTCCTTCATCTCCATCTATCAAATGCTCCATTCTTTTGCAGTTGCCTATTTCGATATCTCTGAGACAATTAAGCTGACGAACCCATCTCACATGCTTCAGATTTTCACATCCCCATATTGTCAAACGATGAAGGTTCTTAAGTGCATCTTGTGCTCCCACTTTTATTGTCTTGAGGTCTCGGAGTTGTAAAAGAGTCAGGGACTCAAGCTCTCCTTTTCCTTCTCCACTGATTATAATTTCCTCCAAACCACTACAATCAAAAATTTCTAGCTTTCGCAGACGGTCCATTTTCGAATTAGTCGACGAGAGATTGATGGTTCCCAGATCATTGCAACTTTTTAACTGCAGTGCATATGTGGTTCTTGGCAGGTGTGTGGAGCTTAAAAACCGTTGATAAGATTGAGCTGATTTTAGTGTGAGTCGAAGATCTTGTAAACTTTTGAGGGCCTCCAGATCTTGTAAGCTAACTTCAATAAAACGGAAGATCTTGTAAACTTTTGAGGGCATCCAGATGGAATTCTCAACGTTCGTGGATCCATCACCTATAGAGTACTTTGTTTCCCATAAGCTGAACACCTGCAACTTTGAAAGTCCAGAGATTGCCTCCCTGGGGATGCTCTCAAGATAATAGGTATGGTGTAGATAAAGTTGCCTCAGTTTGGTCAACCTTCCTAACTCTACAGGCAATGATGAGATTCTTGTCCATGACAAATTCAAATGTTGCAACTCAGTTAGTAGACCAATTCCCTCAGGAAGACGAGTTATATGAAACTTGAAGTGCTGCCCTGCCATATCCAAGACTCGAAGATTTGGCGTTGATTGGAAAAGCCCACCCGAGATTTCAGAAAAAGTATTACCTTGGAGCAACAAGGTTGAAAGGTTAGGACATTCAGGGATAGCACCTGGCAAAGTTTCCATACGATTGTGCATCAGGGATATCCTCCTATTCCCTCCCCAATCTTCTGGTGCAGGTGCTTCGATCAGTCCAATGCCAGCATGCACCAAGAACTTGTTCTCACCTTTCCTTGAAATCCATAAGGCCATGTCCCGAATCACATCGTGCATCCTTACATCAGTATCACTTTCAAGGCTCCTCTCTAACAAATGTGTTGCCGTGAGCAGTCCAATGATAGTGTGACCCTCTCCACGGGCGCCAACAATGTCATCTCTATACTCCTTATCAAAGAACCCCTCCCCCACCCAGTATTCCACCAATTCTTCCTTGTCAATGTTATGATCCTCAGGGTACAAGCAACAGTACAAGAAGCATTCTTTTGTAGTGTCATCAGGCAGACTATCATAACTAAGCTCCAAATTGTAAAGTAAATCATTTTCAAAACCTTTGATATTCTTGATCCGCAATTTCTTAAGTGCTGATGCAGCATGATTCCACTCTTCAACGGTTGTTTTGCTTGCCATCGCCTTCCCGGTGACAGTGAGGGCAAGAGGCAAACCACCACACTTCTTGCATATGTCCCTGGCGAGCGTCTCTATCTTTGGATTGGAGTTGATTTTTGTCTCACCAACATTCTTCATAAAGAGTACCCATGCCTCCTCCGACTCCAAGCAGTTCACACTCACAATGTGCTCACCTGCACCCATATCAATGCACACCTCCTTGCTTCGCGTTGTCAGTACAAGTTTACAATTTTTGGCCTTATTTGGATGAAAGACCCCCATACGGTGAAGGCTTTTTAGGAACTCGGATCCCTCCCATACATCGTCGAGCAATAAAAAAAACTTTATGCATCTGAGGGCTTCAGATATCTTGATGGCTAGTTTCTCGAAGTTGTCACCTGGTTCAATCTTCAAATTCAGCCACTCACATATCTGCCTTTGTATCTTCTCGATGTTTGGCTCCTTGGAGACAACAACATAGATAATTTTATCGAAATCATGAGGACGATGGAGTAGCACATCTTTGAATCTTGTCAAAAGGGCAGTCTTCCCGACGCCCCCCATTCCGCACACACCAATGACATGCGCATCCTCTCTGTTGAAGCAGAGGTCACTGAGCTTAGCTAGAGCAGCCTCCAAAACAGAGTCCGTACCCTCAAATGGTGAGGTGGGGATTGCCTCAACCAAATTATGGAGCCTGCTTCTCTCCGTGATGGCGCCCTGCACCTCATCGAGCAGCTCAGCAGCTCTCCTTCCAAGCTCATCGCTTGGCAAGCACCCAAGATAACAACCATCCACGCACTCGTTACTGTGCTGAAATTCAGATTCAATGGAACTGTTCTCCATATATAGGGACTGAACTTTCTTGAGCCATTTGTCCGTTTGATCGGTTCTTGCCAGGCCTTGATTCTCCCGAAGCTCGACCTTCTTTGACACGACACCTTGCATAAACTTAAGTTCCTCCATTTTTTTCCTCAGTAGCCAAATGTAGTTCCTGGGAGGGGTGAGATTTTCGGTCAGGTGATCGTAGACTTCGTCTTTGTTTGAACGTTCAAAATCCACCTTTACAAGCAGCTTAGCCACTCTCCCGCCCAATCTGTAGCTAGACCAGCAGTTGCGGGGACATCCGCAGCAGCAGATCATCCTGTTTTCATATGCCGCCTGGACGATGCTTGCTTCCTTGCTGAGATCCTCCACCCTCTTGAGCCATTCGACGACATGTATGGTGCGCTTGCATGGCAGTTCGTCGCTCTCCTTGATCTTGATCTCCGCCTTCACATCATCGCACCATGCTTTCAACTGGTTCGTCTTCAACCCCAATGAGATGATGTTGTTGCTGAGAGAGAATAGATTGTCCACCTTCTTGATGAGGGCACCGCATAACACATTCCTCAATGGTTCGAAACACCATTGCACACATGATGTTACACAGTCATTCATTTTTTTTTTTTCCTTTCAAATTGACACTCAGAGATCGATGAAGCTATACTTGTCTTGGTTGAGTCCTTTGAATGAATGAACTTTGCCCTGCACACCCAAGTATCTTTTTTTAATATATCTTGCGTAATTAACATTTTTAAGCTTTTCTTATTGTCTTAGACTTAATATTTTTAAACTAACACTAAATGATATATAAGTAACTTAGAGTTTGTTATAGGTGATATGTATAAATAGAAGTTCTTTAGGATTTATAGATGCTGTTAAAAGCAAATTTATCCGTAATCACTAAAATATAGCAATAAAGCATATGAAACAAGAGGTAAATAGTAAGAAAACATAAAAGGGAGAAATGCATATAACCCCCTGAAAGATTGCATATATCTAGATTAACCCTTCATTTTTTTGAATACCGATATAACCCCCTGTTTTTATGTGGTTAATTCATTTTTTTGAATACGGATATACATTGTTTAAACGAGCGCGTAGTTAATCTAACCCAATGCCATAAAAAGGCTGTTTTACCCCTCTTCACATATCATACCAATTTCAATAATTAAACCAATGCAAAAATACATATGTATCACATCCTTCTCTACACATACACCACACCTCCTCCCTTACCTACCTCTCCCCGCAGATCATCCCAACCATCGACACTTGCACGCTATCTATACTGACAAAAGCCCGGGCAACCCGTCGTCTGTTAGCAGTTCGCGAGCTCGCAAAGCCCCATCAATGAAAGCACGGCCAGCGTGTCGAGGCAGAGGTGGTCAATATGAATGACAATGACGGAGGTCGCGAGTGCTATGGGGGGTAACGCAGGTATACCGACATGATCGTCACGAGCTCTTACAACGTAACCTGCGGGTGGTGGGTTCACTGGGTTCGGTATCTCCCGGAGGTGAACATTGTTAATTAGTTAAATTGTTTGGGGTGGATTCAATTAAGATGATTTAGAATTTTGGTTTGTGTAACTTGAAAAGGTCTTGGAAATGCCTGTCGTTTCCTAAAAAAAAGGCATTTGAATTGGATTTATTCTCTTATGGTGTGTCTCACAAACATTTTATCAAACACTTGATAAACATAAGATTAAGTTGAAAAAAACTGAAGAGAAAGAATGCAGATGCATACAATGGTGAACAATGGAAGCAAATTGATGATGTTTTTTTCCAATGGAAGAAGGAAAATGGAAGGGGGGTTTAAATCAACAGGTCAGACCATTGGGGAAGAAGAAAGAAAAGGGTGTTTTTAGTGAGAAGGGCATTTCAATCATTTGTTTAGGTCCTTTTGAATTTTTCTATAAAAATTAAGGGGGGTTATATGTATATATGAATTAACTGCTCTGTTAAGTAACGGAATATTTTAGGCATATTTGTTATTTTTCATGATAAAATAACTCAGGGGGTAAAATGCTTAACCACAGCAAAATATAAGGTGTTATATGTATTTTCGATAAAAATGAAAGAAGAATACTGATATACGCTAACTTTCAGTGGTTATATGCATTTAACCCAACATAAAAATATATCCTTAATTTCTCTTATCATTCTCATATGTATTTTGAACACAATTGAATCCGTAATGCCTACAATTTCACTCAAAAAAATAATAAGAAAACATAAAAAATTTCATATGGAGAGAATGAAATCAAGATTATATATATATTTGTATCATATTAATAGAAAATGCTTGACAAATATTAATTAAAAATTATGTTATTCTGAGTCTAAACTCAACCCTAAATAACAATCACAATATAAAATCAATACTGTTGTGAATATGGTGGATAACCACTACTTCTCTCTCATTACCTCCCCCACTCTTCTACTCCATAACCCCCTCATTCAACTCCATAACCTCCCCCACTCTTCTATTCCATAACACTCTTATTATTGCCCCACTATCTCTCCCTCACCTCTATAGACTTGTAACTCCCCACCTTTGGGATTCCTCTATATATGCACCCTATAAATAGAGGAGTTTTCTCTTGTATTCAACCAACAAAATAGTGAATAAATGATCTCTCTCTACTTCTCTTCTCTATATACTTGTGTGCTTTGTTTATATACTCTTACATATATCATATTATATTTAGTTTACAACACGTTATCAGCACGAGAAGCTCTTTGTTAAAGAGAAAGGTTTGTATCGATGGGTTCTTAATGATCTATATCAAAAATATACTCCCCCTTCATGTTATGTATTTTTATTATCTACTACATACATATGATTAATTTTTTTTCAATATGCATGGAACCGTATGCAAATTATGTAGAACCCGTATACATCTATCTTTTATTTTCCATGCATGCAATCCCCGTGAAAATTTTCCATACATATGTTATGATATGATTAATTTATGAAAACTAGTATGCAATTTTTTCATGCAATAGTATGCGGCATCTATCATTTGATTATTTATTTTTCATGTAACTGTTCCATGTTTGTCATCTTTTATTAAAATTTAAATATTATACATCTATGTGTAGAACCAGAAGTTCTCACAAATATCAATTAATTTGATATTTATATTTGATTTGAAATTCATTTTAATGTTACAATGTCATGTGTCCCTATAGGATCATACAAAAATTGTAATTACATGGATCCCTGAAGGACCATGTAGAAGTTATGAATAATGTGTTCCAATAAGACCATGCAAATTTTATTCTATCCCTGAAGGACTACAAAAATTATTACATGGATCCTTGAAGAATCATGTAAAAGATATGATTAAAAATGTCCCTGAAGGACTATGATTATATTGTATCCATGAAGGATCATACAAATTTTATTTTATTTTATCCCTGAAGGACTGTACAAAAATTATGATTATATGAATCTTTGAAGGATCATGTAAAATTTTATTTTGTTCTATCCCTGAAGGACTATACAAAAATCATGATTGTTCGTGTCCCTGTAGGACCAAACAAAAGTTATATGATATATTTTTCGGTCCTTGAAGGACCAAATTAAAAAAAAAATCCCAGCAGGAACATGTAAATTATGATTAGATTTCACCATCATCATCATAATGAAGAGGATTTAAAGATTAATACCTCATTGACAAAGGTCCACCGGCCATTATGCCTCAAATATGCTCCAGTTGTAGCAATATTGAGAGCATCAATTTTATATATTCTCGTTGCCGAACAACGATTTTTTTTAAAATATCATATAACTCAACTCAATGGCATAGCATCATTACCCGAAGTAAATGCATTTTATTTTATGTTCGCCATGGAAGTTGTGGTCATGAATGATTTATATAGTTGAGAAAGCACAACAATCATAAAGTTTATAAAATATCTAAAATCACTAGAAGTGATTTGCTATTAAACAAAAGCATAATTGAAGGGAAAAGGGTTGCAGAACAAACCCTAACACAAGGAAAATGATTGTTATTTATTTGGTGTTTAAAATATGGTCACGTACCTGATGTACGATCAGACTTTTATAATTTTTATAATTATAATTTTCTTTGTTATCTAAAATCCATTTTTCTTATTTTTATATTTATCTTATTTATTTCATTTTTTTTTTTTACAAGAATGGCTATGGTTGGTGACATTTGTCTAGCAGACAGCGCTACAACACATACGATCCTACGAAATAAACAATATTTCTCGACATTGACATTAATCAATGCAAATGTTAATACCATTTCTGGTACTACGAAATTAATTGAAGGCTCCGGAAGAGGTACAAAATTGTGTATTAATGATGCATTATATTCAGCAAGATCCAGAAGAAATCTGCTAAGTTTTAAGGATATCCGTCTTAATGGATATCATATTGAGACTATCAATGAAAACAATATGGAGTATTTATGCATTACTTCAATTGTTTCAGGCCAAAAATATGTATTAGAGAAACTTCATGCTTTCTCATCTGGGTTGTATTATACAACCATAAAAACAATCGAATCATATGCTGTAATGAACCAGAAGTTCTATGATTCAGATATTTTTACACTTTGGCATGATCGTCTCGGGCATCCAGGATCTACAATGATGCGTCGAATAATTGATAATTCATTTGGGCATTCGTTAAAGAACCAGAAGATTCTTTTACCTAATCACTATCAATGCACTTCGTGCTCACAAGGAAAATTGATAGTTAGACCATCCCCTACAAAAGTCAATGTTGAGTCACCAACATTTTTGCAAAGAATCCAAGGGGATATATGTGGCCCAATCCACCCCCCATGTGGACCATTCAAGTATTTTATGGTATTGATAGACGCATCTGCTAGATGGTCGCATGTTTGTCTATTATCCACTCGGAATGCTGCATTTGCAAGACTACTTGCTCAGATAATCCGATTACAGTCTCATTTTTCGGATTATCCTATAAAGTCAATACGTCTTGATGGAGCTGGTGAATTCACATCGAAAACTTTTAACGACTATTGTATGTCGCATGGCATCGATGTTGAACACCCTGTTGCTCATGTGCACACCCAAAATGGATTAGCTGAATCATTTATTAAGCATCTTCAGCTAATTGCACGTCCTATGCTTTTGAGGACAAAATTACCCGTTTCAGCTTGGGGTCACGCTATATTGCATGCAGCAGCATTAGTTCGCCTTCGGCCAACTGCTTATCATCAATATTCCCCTTTACAGCTCGTACTGGGTCATCAACCAAATATTTCACATCTTCGAATTTTTGGTTGTGCTGTACAAGTTCCTATTGCCCCTACACAACGAACTAAAATGGGCCCTCAACGTCGATTGGGAATTTATGTAGGCTTTGATTCTCCTTCTATTATAAGATATCTTGAACCATTGACAGGGGATGTTTTTACCGCTCGATTTGCGGATTGTCATTTTGATGAGACAATATTCCCGTCGTTAGGGGGAGAAAATCCGTCGCCAGAAGAACGACGTGAACTTACATGGAAAACTCCATCTTTGTCTCATCTTGATCCTCGCACTAATCAATGTGAAACTGAAGTGCAAAGAATCACTCATCTTCAAAGAATTGCGCATCAATTGCCAGATGCATTCAATGATGCAGCAAAAGTGATGAAATCACATATTCCAGCTGCTAATACTCCAGCTCGAATTAATGTTCCAATAGGAAAAACTATTATGACCGGCTAATGAATCAACAAAAACACGCCTGAAGCGTGGAAGACCTATAGGCTCAAAAGATTCAGCTCCCCGAAGGAGAAAAACAATGAAGAATAATTCTCTAGAAGAGTATGAAACACTTGAAAGACCCACAATAATAACTCCTATAGAGGAAGAAGTCCCTGAAGTGACACAAGTCCCTGAAGAGACTGACGTCCCTGAAGTGACGCCCGTGCATGAAGAACAAGTACATGGAAATGAAGAAATTTCCATAAATTATGCAAATTCACAAATATTGTGGGATCGAAAGCAAGTGCTTGTTGATGATATATTCTCATTTGCAGTAGCTACAGAAATCATTTCAGATAATGATTTAGAACCACGTTCAGTGGATGAATGCAGACGAAAAAATTGTTGGCCACAATGGAAAGCTGCTATTCAAACAGAATTGGATTCACTTGCAAAACACCAAGTATTTGGACCAGTAGTCCTAACCCCTGAAGGTGTTAAACCAGTAGGATGTAAATGGGTGTTTGCGAGAAAACGAAATGAAAGAAACGAGATTGTTAGATACAAAGCTCGTCTTGTGGCACAGGGTTTCCTGCAGAGACCTGGGATAGATTTTGAAGAGACATATTCTCCTGTGATGGACACAATCACATTTCGGTATTTAATTAGTCTTGTAGTCTCAGAAGGACTTGACATGCAGCTAATGGATGTGGTTACTGCATATTTATATGGAAAATTAGATACCGACATTTATATGAAAGTTCCTGAAGGACTAAAATTGCCTGAAGCAAAACCACGAAACATGTACTCAATCAAGCTAAGACGATCCTTGTATGGATTAAAGCAATCTGGACGAATGTGGTATAACCGTCTTAGTGAGTACTTAATAAAAGAAGGATATGTCAATGATCCAATATGCCCCTGTGTATTTATTAAGAAAACGGAACTCGGATTTACCATTATTGCAGTATATGTTGATGATATTAATCTAATTGGGACTCCTGAAGAGCTCGAAAAGGCTTCCGAATATCTGAAAAAGGAGTTTGAAATGAAAGATCTTGGAAAAACAAGATATTGTCTCGGCTTGCAAATTGAGCAAAGTTCAAATGGGATACTTGTTCATCAAACAACATATGTTGAAAAAATCCTGAAGCGTTTTAATATGGACAAATGTCATCCATTAAGTACTCCAATGGTAGTAAGGTTACTTGACCCAAAGAAGGACCCTTTTCGTCCAAAAGAAGATACTGAAAATCTTCTTGGTCCTGAAGTACCATATCTTAGTGCAATTGGTGCCTTATTATATTTGGCCCAATGCACTAGACCTGACATTGCATTTTCAGTTAATTTATTGGCCAGATTTAGCTCTGCACCAACTCGAAGGCATTGGAATGGTGTGAAGCACATTTTTCGTTATCTTCGTGGAACGTCAGACATGGGTCTATTCTATGCAAAGGATTCCAATAATGGTGCACAACTAAAGGGTTATGCAGATTCAGGATATCTTTCAGATCCTCACAAGGCTCGCTCACAAACAGGCTATGTATTCACTTGCGGTGGCACAGCAATCTCTTGGCGATCTACGAAACAGACTTTGGTCGCCACGTCTTCTAACCACTCTGAGATTCTTGCACTCCACGAAGCAAGCCGGGAATGCGTGTGGATAAGGTCTTTGGTTCATCATATTCGTACTGCATGCGGACTATCTCTCATTACAGATGTTCCAACAACTATATATGAAGACAATGCAGCATGCATTGCTCAAATCAAAGGGGGATATATCAAGGGTGATAGAACAAAGCATATTTCTCCAAAATTCTTTTACACTCATGAGCTCCAGCAGAGACATGAAATTGATGTTCAACAAATTCAGTCAAAGGACAATCTTGCAGATTTGTTTACTAAAGCTTTGTCGACATCAACATTCAAGAAGCTGGTGTATGAAATCGGGATGCGACGAGTTTGCGACCAAAATTCTTGAAATCTTGTACTTATGAGGGGGAGTAATTTTTTATGACATTTTGCGAACTGTACTCTTTTTCCTTCGCCTAGGTTTTGTCCCATTGGGTTTTCCTGGCAAGGTTTTAATGAGGCAGTGTCAAACGCATACACTATTATACGATTAAGTTACATTGTACTCTTTTTCCTTCGCTTTGGTTTTTTCCCATTGGGTTTTCCAAGCAAGGTTTTAATGAGGCAATTTTCTTAGCGTGGTGGTCATCCAAGGGGGAGTGTTGTGAATATGGTGGATAACCACCACTTCCCTCCCATTACCTCCCCCACTCTTCTACTCCATAACCCCTCTTTAACTCCATAACCTCCCCCACTCTTCTATTCCATAACACTCCCATTATTGCCCCACTATCTCCCCCTCACCTCTATAGACTTGTAACTCTCCACCTTTGGGATTCCTCTATGCACCCTATAAATAAAGGGGTTTTCTCTTGTATTCTACCAATAAATAGTGAATAAGAATCTCTCTCTACTTCTCTTCTCTATATACTTGTGTGCTTTGTTTATATACTCTTACATATATCATATTATATTTAGTTTACAACAAATACCATATTTCTCTTAAAATTGACTCCTAAATTGGGAATGCAAAATACCTGGTTATGAGAGATGGGTCTCACATAGAGGTGTCAAACGGGACGGGCCGGCCTGGCCCGGCCCGTGGCAGGCCCGTTAAGGGCCCGTGCCGGCACGGCACGGCACGGCACGGGCCGTGCCGTGGGCCGGCCCGTTTGGGTGGCGACGCGGGCTGGGCCTGACCCCCGGCCCGCGGGCCGTTTTTGGCACGGCCCGCTAGGCCCGCGGCACGGTTTGTGCCGTGGGCCCCACCTCCACCAACGGCTAGTCCACCTAGCCGTTGGGACGGGCCAACGGCACGGCCCGTTGGCCCGTTGGCACGTTGGCCAACGGCTAGTTGGACTAGCCGTTGGGGGGCAAACGGCTAGTAAACTAGCCGTTGGCAGGCCAACGGGCCGGGCCGGCCCGTTGGCACGGCCCGTTGGCCCGCTCGAACTCAAAACTCTTCACCTATAAATACCCCACCCCATCCACCCATTTCTTCATCAATTCAATCACAAATCTCTCTACTCCTCCACTACTACACTCCTTCTTCCTCTAAAATTTTCTAGTTTTGTGTTGGAATTCCAAGTGTTCTAGTGTTCAAGTGCTCTCTTTCTTTTCAAGTGAAAACTTCAATCAAATTGAAGTGGTGGTGAAAGCTCTCTCTGTCTCCAATCTCCATTTCTTCAAGGCTCTTTCCAAGGGAAGTTCTCTCCAAAGGGTGGGAAGGTTCAAGGCTCCAACTCTCCAAGCCTAAGGAGATTAGGGGAAGCTCTCTCTCTCTCTCTAGTCTCTAATCTCTACTAGTCTCACACTCTTCATCTCTAGTCTCTACTCTCTACACATTTGAAATTTCAAGTTTTACAAAGTGTATTTCAAGTTTTAAATTCAAATTAATTCCATATTTCAAAACCAAAGTGTATTTTAAATTTCAAATTTTTAATATTTTAAATTTTAACTATTCAAATAGAAGAATTTTAAATTCAAATTTTAAATTTTAAATTCAAATTTCAAATTTTTACTTTTTAAATTTCAAATGGCCAACCCAAACATAGAATATTCACACACTGATGATGAATTTGACAATATAGATAACCTACTACATGATTTACCCAAGACCAATCCCAAACCCCCCATGAATCAGTTGGAGGTGATGTTGGTGCATCATCTAGTCACCCCCCAACTGGAAAACAAAAAAAACCCTCTAAAAGAAGTAGGAAGTCTGAAGTTTGGGAGCACTACACAATACAGAATATTAAATACCAAGGTAGAATGGAAGATAGAGCTGTTTGTAAATATTGTAACAAAAATTTTAGTTGTGCAAGCGCGGGTGGTACCGGACATCTCAAGAGACATGCTGAATCATGTCTGAAAAGGCATCAACAACAACTGAATCCCGGTACGCAGTCTCAGATTGGGAGTTTCGGTCAAACAGGTAGTACTGAAGGTACAATGTCTACATTCTCTTATAATCAATCTAGTATGAGAGAAGGTTTATCTGTATATATAGCATCTGATGAACAACCATTTACATTTGCTGAAAGTAAAAGATTTGAACGTTTTCAAAAAAGGTACGTTAATCCACAATATAGAGCTGTTTCTAGAAATACTATTAGATCAGATATAATTAGAGTTTACAATGAAATGAAAAATCATTTAATTCAATCATTCATGAACATTCAAAAAATTTCATGCACATCTGATTTATGGTCCGGTAAGAATGATTTAGCCTATATTTGTGTTACTTCACATTATATTGATTCTCATTGGATGTTAAATAAAAGAATGTTAGCTTTTCGTCCACTTACATTTCCACACACCGGCACAGTAATTTATCAAGCAATAATGGATATTTTTAGAGAATATAATATAACTGAAAAAATTTTATCCATAACTTTTGATAATGCTAGTAATAATGTTAGTGCTATTTTAAAATTTAAATCTTCTTTGGGTTTACCTTATGATTTTGAATTTTATGATTGTAAATGTGTATGTCATATTATTAATTTAATTGTGCAAGATGGATTAACTCATATTGAAGAATCATTAGTAAATATTAGATTAGCATTAAAATTTATTACTTGTACACCTTCTAGAGTACAAGCATTTGGTGATTTTTGTGCGACACGCAATATTCCCCCTAGAAAATTTCCTCTTGATATGCATGTTCGTTGGAATTCTACATATATAATGTTGCAAAGTTGTGAGGGTTATGAAAATTTGATTATTGAATTTAATGAAATGTTTAACAATCGTGTTGAAATTTCTCCTATTGATTGGCAAATTTCAAAAGTTTTTGTGCAATTTTTAAGTATTTTTTATGATGCTTCTATTGCTTGTTCAGGTGTTTATTATCCTACATCAAATCTTATACTTAGACAATTATTTAATATTTCTTGTGCATTTAAAGAATATAGAGATTATAGTATACTTCAAGAATCTATTTTCTTGATGGAACAAAAATTTAAAAAATATTTTGAAGATATTCCTATGCTTTTTTGTTTAGCTGCTGTAATGGATATTACTATTAAATTAGATACTGTTAAAACTATAATTTCAAGAATAAGTGATAATGTTAGATTTCCAATGGTTATAAGTGGTGAAGATGTAGAATTTGCTTTAACTGAAATGTATAAAAAATATGAAAATAAATATGCAAATAGAACTAGAGCATCATCCTCCACTTCATCTATTAGTTTATTAGGCAAAGGTAAGAAAAAAGATTATTTCTTTGATTTTGTTTCACAAAGTTCACACACTTCACATGATTCTAGTAGTGGTAGTTCTCATCTTAATGAACTGTTTAAATATTTAGAAAATGATTGGAAGTCTCTTTTAACTGAAAAGGAGATGGAAAATTTTGATCTCTTGCAATGGTGGAAAGCACATGAAGTGACATTTCCTGTGCTTTCTATAATGGCAAGAGATTTACTAACTCCTCCAGTGTCTACAGTGGCTTCAGAATCTTCTTTTAGTACAAGTGGGAGAATATTATCTGAGAGGAGGACCAGGTTGGCAGCAAGTTCACTGGAAGCTCTTATTTGTCTGAAGGATTGGAGTGATGCTGATGAAAGAAATCAAGAATTTGTAGATAGTCTTGAGGTGGATTTTACAAAATTCAACATAGATGATGATCAATGAAGATTTCACATATAAATCTTCTCATTGTTGTATTTTTTTAATTTTTTGAAAGGTGAGTTGCAAGTGATTGATAGTTTTAATAGGTGCCAACCTAGTTGGGATGTATTAAAAACTATAGTGATGCAATTATTACTCACTTTTTAATTTTTTGTATTTGTCAATGTATTTTTTAAGAATTGTATAATTTATTTTTATTCATCAATGTACTATTTGTGTATTTTTTATTCATTTTATCATTTATTTAATTATTGTTCATGTACTCAAAGAAATTCAATATTCAATAAAATAAATATTTGTATTCTTAATTCTTTTTAGTTTTCAATTTTTATAAATGACTTATGTATATTTTTTTAATTTTTTAATTTAAAGGAACTAGTAAATTAAACATGGAATTAAATATTAAACTTTAAAATTTTTTAAAAAATAGACATTTAAATGAGCCAGCCCGTTGGCCGTTAATGGGCCCGGCCTGTTTGACCCGCCGGGCTAGCACGGCAAGGCACGGTGGCCGCGCGGGCTGGCACGGAGGGCCGTGCTGGGCCGCCCTCCTGCGGACCGTGCCGTGCCGGCACGGCACGGTTACATGAAACGGGCCGGGCCGGGCCGTTAGCCCGGTTGTTTAGCGGGCCGGGCCGGCACGGCACGGCCCGTTTTACACCTCTAGTCTCACAGACGAGATTGGGAAGGGAGAGTCTGAGTCTTTAACAAGGAAGACCACCTCAAGCAATTGATAAGGGAAGCTCCAATCATTTAAGAGTGAGTAAAGTTGGGAAGACCACATGAAGCAATTGATGCTCCAATAATGCAGAGCTTAGAAGGGACCCACCCAATTGAAAGAGCTTGATTTGTCTCTTTGCGTGGGCTGCCTTTTTTTCCGGTCATTATCACACTAATTTATTTCAGTGCTTCAGAAAGCTCACGTATCAAATAATTTTGATTGACTTTTCAAATACCCATGCAACCAATCCCCTGTATTTTTTCTTTTTCTCCCATTTTTTTTTTTTTTTTTAAATTACCCCTTTAACAAATATCTAATTTTTTTTATATCCTCACCCCTTTAATTTCTTTAGTCCCATAAAATCATAGTTTTTATTTTATAAGTACATATATGTTTTCTATAACTTCTAGAACACAAAATATAATTTCTGTAAATATTATCTGTAAGTGTATTACTATGCATATCATATAAAAATACTAACTTGCAAAACACTAGAGAAATATACGTTAACGCATAATACCTGAAAATATTTTATCACAATAAAACATCAAAGCACTTGAATTCATTTAATGTTTGTATTCTGATGTCTTTTCTTACTATAATGAACTAAGATGTTGTATTTAATCTGATCATTTTCATGTCAGTTTGGTTGAAATCAAATCCATTGTTACACCTTCGAGTTAGCAAACGTACATTCAGTTCAAACTATATTAGAGATGTAATAATTAGTCAAACACTGAAATAAATCAAACACCAACAAGTGTGTACTTTATGACAATATAAGAACCACATATATAGTAATGTTATGCATTAATATATGTTTCTCTAGTGTTTTGCAATTTATTATTTTTATATGACATAATATGTATTTACATATAATATTTAAAAAAATTACATTTTGTGTTTTTTAAGTTATAGAAAATATATATGCACTTACATGGGAAAAACTATGATTTTGTGGGGTTGGGGGAATTAAAAGGATGAGGGTAAAAAAAAATTAGGTGTTCGCTGCAGGGGTAAAAAAAAAATTTCAAAATGTGGGAAAAAAGAAAAAAATTTACAGATATTATTTGCATTGTGATTTTGCTAACTTCCCAAGTCAGAGTATGAATCATATCGGCAAGAATAACTAGATTGGATTCAACATACATGTTTTATGCAATATAATTCATTGGGATTTTCTAAAATATATAGTAAAAGCATGAAATAAAAGAGTTAGAGATTAGAAAATGTATCCGGAAATGTGGAAGCGAGTGAAAACACTCCGTCCTCGGTATATAGGGCCCCCTCACGCACAGGGTTGAATGACTCCTACCACTGAGAGATACGACCACAATAGGTTTTGTTCTTCCGGGGTGCGAGCTATGGAAGAACCACGATGAACAAACTGTGATCCTTTCAGACGCCCGGATCAAAGAGAATAGCTAGAAATTAGTGGATGAATTTCAACACTGGTTTGTAGAAATTGGAGTGCTAAGTGCTCCTCACGAGTTAGTGATGAAAAAATGTTGAATGGTGGTTTGTTGATTATGTTGATCATCATCCTCTCTCATTTATCAAAAAATGCATGAGGTCTTTATATAGGCAACAATATTAATTAACCCAATTAAATGATACATGCAACAAATGAATATTCAGTTACACCATTTCATTCACAATGCATGCAATTATGAATTTTTAACCATTGCATACAAATGAAACCGATTTGGAATGAAACGTTGCATGATGGAATTGCAACCGTTTCAACATCACCCAATAATATGCATTGATTTAATGATATGAATGCATTTTTGGTCACTTAATTCCAACAATCCCCCACTGACCGAAAATGAATAAAACACAAAATGAAATAGATAGAGGAGTGAGACAGATTAATATGAGATGAAGCAAATTGATCTGGGTTGGAACAAATTGATGTGGGATGAAATAAATTTATCTGGGCGTCTTATACCATGTAATAGGTGAAGGTACCTTTTGGGTTTGAACCTTCACTTAGTGTAAATCATATCCCCCGGAGAAGCCTGAATAGACTAAGTCCTTGAATTCGACCCCTTTAGCCCGGTTTCACTGATTACACACACGGTACAGGATATGAGTTCTATTTTGCGGGGTAGCACGTTACGGCCATGCATGTGCTCGTATCCTTTCTTGAGTGCCTTAGAGATTTAGCCCAAATCTCAAAGGACGCGGCCCCACGTCCATGCACTCATATAGGTGAGTTCTCCAGGGTGCCTGCATGGACCACACCCTGTCCGAAAAAGACTCGAACCCATTAAGAGCATTAGCTCAACCTACTTCCGCTACAGTTAGCACTGTTACCATAGGGATGAGTTAGAGGAGTTTTTCCTCTACAGTACTCACAAGTTTAACAGTACAGCTTCGTTAACCCCTTGAAAACCATCTTCATGGGATCTCCAGTCAGAATGGTAGGGAGCCCACTACAGGTAATTATTTAATAGGCTTAACCCATATCCTCCTCGGTCTCGATATTAAGGACGAATCATTTTGCAAGTCCTTTAGTGAAGTTCTCTGCTACTTCACAAACTCGAGTTATATTCCTTTAGATATCAGTTGAATCGACTCAAGTTTATTTATAGTTGTCTAGACATTTTTATTTTCTTGTCTCAATATTTTTGTAGTCTCTCTCTCAATATATATATATTTTTTAATTAATGAGGTATATGTCTCCCCCCATATTTTAGGGTATATAAATTATCACTGTAATCTTTTATTTTAACAAAATACCCCCACATTTAAAGACTAAAAAAATAATTTGAGAAATATATACATGCTTTATGAATTTGTAAATTCACAAATACTGTAATGAATAATTCTAATATATCAGATATATCACCCACATTTAGGGACTACTTGAGACACGCATGCATGCAAGTAATACTGATCATAGTCACATAAGCATACGATCACATAATAATATAGCATGCTTTATGAAGTGCAATATTTACTAATAAATAATTCTAATATTTCTAGCCCTTTATAATATACAATATATCTTGGCTGAAATAACATCCAACTTCATTTCATTATTTCATTAATCATCTTAGTGAAGATGCAATGCGTATCTTGTTCATTAATCTAATATATTTGAGAATGAAATTTGTCTCCCACAAATTACTCTATGAATATACGCATGAGATTATCACTTATGAAATAATAACGAAACAAATATTACAATTAATAAATGTTCATATATATATATATATGCCAATTAGATGAAACGTATATGGCAACCATATTATATGCTATATCGGTTTCCACCACAAATCACATGCTTATAATTTCCGTAATATGGTCATATTTATCTTATTAACATATAGGTTACATAAAACCCCCACATTGACATGAATATCTAAAAAATGTCATTTGACCAAGTTATTAGCATGTGAACATGATTAAAATGAAATGGTATTTAATCACATACCTTATAACTCTTCTATTTTACTGATGACAAAATATAGAAGCCAGATAATATCGATCCATGATGTGTGCATCATAAAACCAGAATACCCAATATGATAATAAGCACCAAAAGATCTGAAGTCCCGGTATAAGATAATATGGTCACATAAATTGATAATCAGCATACTATGATATCTATAGAAGAATATGTAGACCGCTTGCTTCATATATGAAAGAATCCAGAATGCCAATAAGTCCAGAATAATTATAATTCCATATATAATATTCTGAGGAGAATTCCAATAACCTCATATAATAGGATTCTAATAGCTCAACAGATATGAAGAATAGACTCTACTGAAATCCCCATAGCAAAAAATTGAGAATTTCCAGGATAAAGTTCGCTGATGCCCACTCAAATATAAAAAACCACCTGCCCTGTTATCATCATACAAAATAAACAAATATTTTAAATAATTATTTCCTCATGCCACTAATTGTAATTGTTATAAAACGGAAAGATGCACTTCACAGAAATAGTAAGTCATTAATCAAGTTAATTATCATATTCATATTGAAATAATAACTTTAATTGTGTAACTGCCAAAAATGAAAACAACAAAAAATAATAATGATCATATGGAAATCACATAATGCACTCATTATTATTTAAACGATCAAAATTAGTGACCCAGCCATTAATATATCTAAATTCAATAATTTTCAGAGAAAATAAGAAGGCCACGCCACACACACTACACACATTCAGTAAAAATATGTAGTACTACATTTGCATGTATAGTAAGAATGAGAACCCCTACATTAAAATTGCATGAATATAAGGCATATTTTTATAGATAAATTAGAAAAAATGCCATCAAGATCCTTATATATTAAATAATCATAGACACTGGTTGTACACTTGTACTATATATATATATATATATATATATATATATGATATTATTTATTTTTAAATATTATCATGGATGGCTCACATTAACCTCCACCAACATGTGTTTGTAAGGTTAATGCTAACTAATTCATACGGTGTCAGGCTTTTAAATTGACAAGAATAGTAACCGAAAGAAATGACACTCGTATGTGATTAAAGTTTCAGTTGCAAATCAAAACCCATGCATTTTGACCCTATCAAACATTTATCATTTCTTGCATGCAATTATAAAAGATCCTGAAAATAATTGTAGATGGAATAACGTGTTGTCATGCATATATTTTTTAAATTCAATCACTTGTGTCTTAGCATATATGACCATTGGATTTCTAAAATACTCAATTCAAGAAAAAATGCATGCAATTATGAAATCAATTGAACGTATCAAAAATCATACGTTTAATGCATTCACTAATAAAACGTCCACATTTCATGCATGCAGTAATGTGATCATGCAATGAACAGATTTATTTATTCTGTATAATGACTAATCAATATATGCATGATCACTAAAATTTGTATACCAGCATATTTTTCAAATACAAGCATATTGTACATCATGTCAAATATAATAAAATTATATTAGCACGTATTCATTTCAAATATAAGAATTTGTATACTTATTCATCGAGTTGTTGTGCGTGGCACTCAAATATTAGGCTAAACACAAATTCTTATAATTATTCCATCAAGAATATAGACATCGAATAAATATATTAAATCATGCATTTTCTAAAATATATAGTAAAAGCATGAAATAAAAGAGTTAGAGATTAGAAAATGTATCCAGAAATGTGGAAGCGAGTGAAGACACTCTGTCTCAGTGAAAAGGCCCCCTCACGCACAGGGTTGAATGGCTCCTACCACTGAGAGATACGACCACAATAGGTTTTGTTCTTCCGGGGTGCGAGCTATGGAAGAACCACGATGAACAAACTGTGATCCTTTCAGACGCCCGGATCAAAGAGAATAGCTAGAAATTAGTGGATGAATTTCAACACTGGTTTGTAGAAAATTGGAGTGCTTAGTGATGAAAAAATGTTGAATGGTGGTTTGTTGATTATGTTGATCATCATCCTCTCTCATTTATCAAAAAGTGCATGAGGCCTTTATATAGGCAACAATATTAATTAACCCAATTAAATGATACATGCAACAAATGAATATTCAGTTACACCATTTCATTCACAATGCATGCAATTAAATTTTTAACCATTGCATACAAATGAAACCGATTTGGAATGAAACATTGCATGATGGAATTGCAACCGTTTCAACATCACCCAATAATATGCATTGATTTAATGATATGAATGCATTTTTGGTCACTTAATTCCAACATTTTCTACTTGGGGGAGGGTTCGACCTTAAAAAGAGTGGAGGTAACGAAACACAACCTCCTTCTTCTTTTCTTTTTTTCTTGTTTATTTTTCTACCTTTTTAATGTTGTACTCGTTGGCATATCTTTGATATCTAAATTAAAGACTGCGTACACCTGCTTGCATTAGCTGTATGACCGTAGATTATAAATGAATTTGGATTTTGGTGGAACCTCAGATTTCAAGAGGATGAATCAATCTTGTCCTTTGAGATAACAATAGTGTAATCATCATTATATGTGCTCTGATCCAAAGCATATATAAGAGGGGAGCAGAGCATATGCCAAAGAGCTAGCAAATACCATCAAGACTAATGACACTGGTTAGAGCATCTTATTCATCTTGTTTTGTATTTAAACCGTCCAATTGTAAGTTTTTAACTATGTAAATCAAGCCTAATCAACTAAGCAACATCAATATGATTATCAATTATTTTCAAAGAAATACTTTTGAGCATAGGTAATAACTAAATGAGTGAGCATGCTGAGTTTGTTTTTTTCCAACCAAGTCTGAAGTATGAGCATTTCCAATATAGAGCACAGTTTGGGTTTTCAACCGTATTCTAAAATGGATCTTCCTTCATGAGATCACATTTTAGTCTCCAAATTTGGACTCTTGAATGGTGGGAAACAGAGCAAATCGTTAAAGAGCAAATACCATCTAGACATAATTGACTTGACTAAATATTAACATTAATTTAAATAATCAAATTATATATTAGAGAAATAAGAAAATAAAATAGGGAGTTTAAAGCTTATTGTTTTTTAGATATTGTACATTAGAAATCTAGTGATAACATAATATATCATGATTGTGATTAATTATACAAAATAACAAATATGAACAATATAGAATATAAACATATATATTTTTATAAAATGTCGGATATAAATATTTTTTGAATTGGATATATTGACATCCATATCTCCACTTTGGATCTTTGAATATCGAATATTTTAAAATTTTCAGATATGGATTCAGATTTTTTCGGATAATTGACAGACTTAACTCCTTCTCTTGCTGGGATTTTTACTATTTTATTTTAAAAAGAAAATGGTTTATTTCATAAACTAAAATCATATCCACATAAACAATAGCAATCAAAATATGTGCCAAGATTTAAGGATCTTTCTTACTATTATTCCTTTTTACTAAATTCTTGATAATATATCTTAGATTTTTTAAAACAATTTACAAGTAGTTTCCTTTTTTTGAGCCCCATTTTTAGAGTTACTTGGTGATGTTTGGGTAGTGGAATAGGGGGAGAATAGGAGAATAAGAGGAGAATAGGTCTACTAACCTGTTTGGGTGGAAGTAATAGATGGGTATAGTTATGCCATAATAAGTGAGAATAATATGGTATTTGTATTCTAGGTGTCTACTGGAATTGTGTTATTCCACCTAATTCATTCCACTAGTATAAAAGGGTCATATTGTCAAATCTACTGTCATTACCTCTTATAAATAAGAGGGCACACGTGTCATATCATTTATTTAATTTTTATAAATTATTATCCACCCTTTATCCACATTTTATTCACTACTTACCCATGGTCAACGAAATAAAAAAAACTTTATTATTATATTTTCCAACGAGAATAACTAAAAACAAAGCCAAACATAAAATCACTTAGTCTATTGATATAGTAATTTATTCCTAGAATAATTATAAAACTCATAATAGCTTGTGTCTTTATTCAAACGGTACCTCAGTGCATAGTCCATCCTCTCCCATTACTTTGAGAGCCGACCATGGATCAAAACTGAACAAAATTGAAAGTATATGGCATTTAATTTAATTTGGACCCTCAATTATGATGTTGGATATGCATAGTTTTACTAGCACTGATATACCTAATATGTTTTGCAATCCTGTCTGCAATGTAGAAGTGATCCCCCCGTCGCTTATACATTGTGATAGAGACAGTTTCTATTACGCTATCGCAACGTATAAAAATTAAAAAAAGAATTTCATTTTTTAAGGAAAAAAAATACAAGTACATTATTTTTATATAATAATATATATATAGATTTCATTGGGCTGGTGTGTATTAAAAAAAAGAGAAGAAAACAGATGATAATAGCGGATTGAACTGCACATGGGACCGGACATCTCATTTCCTAGTTTACCAAAAAAAAAAGCAAGTTTTATCAAGGAGTGACCAAAGACGTTACCACTTAGCGAAGTGGTGAAGATCCCTTAGGGGAGGTTCAAGAATTTTCTGGCACTGTTCTGGCAGAGAGAGGGTCACATGGGGGTGGGTCCTTCCAGCTTTTAATGGGAAAATTAATTCCGGGTACCATTCTCACTGTTTCCTTGTTTCCTTGGGAGTCTTATTCACGAGAGGATAATCTTTTCAAACGGTGGATGAATAGATTTTACTTCTTTATTGTTATACTTTTTCTATTTAGTGGTATATTTATCAATTGGGAGTCTTTTTTACAAGATGACTTATATTCCGATGTTATAAAACATACTCGTTGATCTTCTCAAAGAAGACCATGCTATGGTCCTTGAAAAAATTGATAAATATACCACTAAATAGAAGAAGTATAACAATGAAGAGGTGGAATCTATCCATCCACCGTTTGAAAAGATTATCTATGGGTTGCCAAATAGTAGCCGAGGTCTTTAGATTCTGCAGACCTTCGGTATGGCTCTGATACCATATAGCTAGCCCTCTTAAGACTACTACCGAAAGTCTGCAGAATCTAAAGATCTCGGCTACTTCATTCAAAAATATAGTTAAAAAGATTGAAAAATCAATATTCATTCCTCAACAAAATCTTGAAAAAGGGATCAAGTTCAAAGATACACATTCTGAAGAGGTTCAAGAATCTATCATGTAACAGTCCTGGTCCAACAAAAAAAAAAAAACTTATTTGTCTAAAAGAACTTAATAGCTAACTAATAAAAAAAATGCTCCACAGAGTTCTGCAAAATCCAGTCAATTTCCCACTTGTGTTATTTTATTTTATTTTTTAGTAGACCATTTCTTCTAACATGGAATAAGTTAAAATATGATGGTTCAATTTTCCTGTCAATTAAATTAATTCATTCGAGTATATATTTTTTATTTTTTTAAAAAAAAATTATTTTATAAAAGGTTGTATTATCTAAAAGAAATTTAACATAAGTTAAAAACTGTAAATGATAATAGTTGAACTCCATGACATGTCAAATACGGAATAAAAAAACAGAGATTATTGAAAAAATTATAAAAAAAAATAGTCGTATTGCTTTGCAAGAGTGACCCTGAAACAACTCTTGGAATCATAGTAACAAATTAGCCAAACTTATTATTGAAAGGGAGGAAACAAAAATAACATGAGAGTTGCAGAATACCTGGTTACTCGAGATAGGTTTTGTGAGTATGAGATTGAGAAAGGATAGTTGGAGCACTTTCATCAACTAGTCATGTCAGCCACCTGAAGATGAGAAGAACAGATATGCATGTCGTTGGAGAAGCTTCTGAAAAGGAACACCACTATAGTGCAACCCATATATTGTTTGATGTTCAAGTCAGAAACACACCTCACATGTATCAAGAAAGCTCACATGAAAATTAGATTGAGAAGCCATTGAAAGAATACATTGGATTCTATCATGATGCGAGTCCATGTCATAAAGTCTAGCATAACTGGGACCCAGTTTTTCCACCTACCATGGTGTTAGTGGAATTGTGGATGGGTTATTCCTTTTCTTATTCAAGTGTCGGTGGAAAAGCAAGACGCAAAGAATAGACGTACATTCATCAAAGTTGGTCTGGATGCATCAAAAGAACATACGGTGGTCTTACATTAACAAAATATATATTTTTTATAAATAAAATTATATAATTAATTAAAATATATGTCATTTTTTTAATAAAAACACATACATCAATAAATTAGATATATTATTTTTTTAAAAATAAAAACTCGTGTGCATGGACTAGAATTAGGACTATAAAAATGACTCCGTGTAACATTACCCTTTTAGGACACGGGAAAACATAGTAAAAGAGATGAGGGTATTTGTGTAAAGTGTACAGTATCTCGGTGACTTTCCATTCACCAAAATATGCTCATTGGCTTTTTAGAAAGATAAAATGCCATTTTGCTTTACATATTCTTGGACCACAAAATATTTAAAGTTCACTAAAAAGCAAAACATCAAATCACATTTAAAATCTTTTTTTTAAATAAATAAATTAATTAATTAACTAAATCAAACCGAAATTTGAACTAATATAACACTAAAAAATGAAACAGAAAACCCCAGTGTGGGGTGTGATATTGAGTTATTTGCTCCTGATAGCTATACTAGGATAGATAATAATTCAGACTGAATAAGAAACTTTTTGTTTGATTGTCTTTCTCTTATTCTCATTGAGAAAAGTAAAAATGATTTTTTTTTTGTTCACATTGGATAAAGTGATGATAAATGGTTGATAAGGGATGAATAAGAGTTTATGACTTTTTAAATGACCATTATACCCTCTGGGAATAGTGTGAGAGATATATGATTGATTTGATAGATGGACAGTTTATGAAATCTGTGTGAGACTGTTAGGTGAGATAAATTTTTTAAAATGACAGAGAAGAGTATTTTTATCTAATGGCATAGATAAGCTTTGAAAAGCAATTCTAACATTTCCTTAGAATAGTTATCAGGTTTTATCCTAGTTTATCCAGACATAACTATCGGGGTTTATTGTATCAGAACAAATAACTTTTTTGAGCTATTCTCATGTATTCTACATTATTCTTGCTTTATGTTCTACGCCATACGGGGTAAATGAATGAAAACCGGAAAAATGATATGTCCAGCACTAATTGCTGCCCCATTCGCAATCCATACTATTTTTTTTAAGAACAATAATTATACACTCTCCCATTGAAGTACATGTTATATGAATTAATGAAGTATATATTGAAAAATAATATTACATTTTTTGCGATTTGAAAAAATTAATTTTTTTTTTATATCATATACTATAATAAAATCTCATATACTATGATAACACAATATACTGTGCTATCATACTGTATGGAGCTACAAAGAGGAATGTAAAATAAATTAAATGTAAATCTCCTCTCTGCTAAATTACATGAGATTAGTAGTAGACCTGTTTTGATATACTCAATCAAAGCCAATTCCAACTGATCGATCAAACAGAGATCATAGTCCAATCGAAGGGTTACAAACAGTGATTGAAGACTCATGCATCTAAATCATCTGAGGATTGATGTAAGAGAAAAGAAGGCGAGATCAACAGATGGATATGAATCCGAAAAAACAAAAAACTAATAGCTATAAGAACTATATGTATTTACATGAGTGTATACATTCAAATGAAAATATATTCATTATACTTTTTGACATACCTGGCTGATAGTTTATGTAAATTAAGTTTTTAATCATTTTCGTTCATTAAGCTCAACGGGTAGATCATGCCATTCATGAATTATCAATTTAAAAAAAAATCAAAATAAAAATTTGGATAATTCAGCATCTCTATCAATTCTGATGAAAGCATCCTTTGGCAGTTCTGCATGGAGCTCATCTCATACTTCAATACAAATTATTTGGGGTATCAAACAAGTACACTAAATAAAAAATGTATAAACTACATCACTTATCCAAAATAGCACATTTTATTGGCATCAAATCAATGGTGAAAGCAGTGACTGAGACAAAGTTGTGGAGGACTTTCAGAAGTGAATCCTAACAAGCTTTTGTTCTGAGTTTGTTGACAAATGATAAATAATTTTTGTGAATATTCTATTTAGTTAACATTGACTGAAAATAAAATATATATATATATATATATAAAAACCCTTACAATTATAAAATATGCAGAAAAACCTATTGTTATGACGATTTTACCCTTATGATTAAAACCGTATCTAGAGGGGTAAAATTATGAATTTTCACATTTTTAACACATTGTAAGGAGTTTTTAATATAATGTGTTTTCAACTATGGTTAATCAAACAAAATATTTGCAGAATATTCCTCATATGCCAATGAAAATTTAAATTAGGGAACTATTGAGATTTACATAGATATTTTCAAAGGGATTATATGGACTTCAGGAAAAATCAAACGGTTATATAAATTTTAGGTAATTTACAAGAGGTTATATGGATTTTTCCCAATAATTTTATAAGCATGCACATAAAACATTATATGGACATAGAAAAATAGCAAAATGCACATAATAATAATACTAAAGATATAACAATATTAATATAATAAATAGTAATATTATACTATATCAGTACAAATACACAAAAATAAAAGAAGAAAAAACCATGTATATTGAATAACATAGATTCTTTTTTACCTTCAAAAAATGTGCCTATCAAAATGGATTGAACATGCTTTAAAGAAACTAATGCATGCATGTCTTCAAAAACGAGCCATGTTACGCGCAATCTTTTTTATAACGTCAAATGTAATCTTATATATCTTGTTAGCCTTTTAAACTCTAGTGAGATAGGTATATACCTCGATAATTAAAAATAAATTCATTCAATGTGAAATCTAACTATATATGTTTTTCATTAAAATATATATCTTGGTAAAGGATCTCAACATTTTCCCTTGAAAAAATTTCTGGTGGTTGTCACAGTTACTGTTTTGTCATGTAATGCCAATTTTCTGATAGCTTTTAAGGCTGGATATTTAACAGATCTAAACAGGTCCCAGATCACAAAGGGAGGACCCTCTAAAAATTTGATGCTATGTCTTGAGTAATTGCAAGCACATGGGGTGCTCCCTTAAAAACCCTTAAAAATAATTGCAAGCACATGCACATGGGGTGCTCCCTTAAAAATAATTGCAAGCACATGCACATGGGGTGTAACAAAGGCATTTTAGGGCGGATCAACGAAAATAAATATTAGAATAATTCTGCTTTCTTGTTAGGATTTAGAATAGAGCTCTTATATCTACGTCAATTCTTTCTGGTCTATCCAACACTTATTGAAAGAAGAACCAGAAAATCACCCGATAAAGTCAGGGGGAAAGTATCATGCAAGCACATGGGGTGCTCCCTTAAAAATAATTGCATGCACATGGAATAGTACCGCTTGTGTTCGGGCAAGATACCTCCTTTATGAGAAGAACTTTGTTACACAGGTCCTATTATATAAGTCATATTTATAGATCTCATAAAGTGTCAAATTTTTATTGGCTACTTTAACAAAAAAATAAAAAATAAAGTACCAAATTATCTCTATTTAAATCACGCGTTCACATGTCAAATCCCATTTTTGTATATGGTTTCTCCTCCCTGAACATATCCTAAAAAAAATCTAACCGTTTTTTTTTTAAATCAGTAACTTAAAAAAATCATTTCGGCCGACTTACTCTTCTTCGATGAACGGCGTTATCAGTACTGGATTCCTTTCGTTGCTCTCTCTTATATGAGAGGTGGTTTAACTACTTTTTCAATCCTCATCCGGATTCTACATTTTTCGACCTTCATATTCACTTTTTTATGAATGTAACTGTGTTTTAATGAAACACTAAGATCAGATAAAAAAAGTCAGCTATATTTTGTGAATGTAACTTAGTTTTAAAATATATTACACAAATAATGTATAAAAGTTCATATTAATTTGAAAATGTAACACAATTATATGCCAATATAACATCAAAACACTATAAAATCATCCAAAAAAAACATATTTAACATCCAACACTAGATTCGAAGAAAAAATTGTAAACAAAAGTCATATCAAAGGCTACCATATTTAATATTAAACAACAGATTCAAGAAAAAATTTATGAATGTGACTTGGGTTAAAATACAAAATCCATATAATAAGTTAATTACATTCACAAATCCATGAAGCTAGTTACAAAATTCAATACAAATACCCATAATAGTTAGTTATATTATCTGTCACATGGGTATGCATATGTAACAACCACATTTAATATCAGAAATAACCAGAATAAACATTAAAAAACAGAAAAAAATGAAATAATTGAAAAACATATAATAAAACAAACACCACACCTGAATTGGCAGGCATTTCAATGATAGCCAAACTGTTCTGTTTTTTTTTTCTGATTAGATTAGATGCTTAAAAAAGTCGTTCAAAAATCAAATCCAATTGTAATCTCAAAAAAAAAATTAAAAATTTACCACAAAAATGAAGCTGTTGATTCAATTATGAGTGTTCAAATGTGATATAGTCAAAAAAGGAAAAAAAATCGCAATTGAATGTCCCCCACACGGCCACACGCGGTTCCAAAGAATGCAGTTTTAACCGTTTATATTAATTTCATTTGAGAAGTTATAAAAACTCAATTAAGAAGTATAAACAGAAATTCAAATCATGTCACATCATGAGACTTACATGGAGCCTATGAATTAGGACTTGCTAATCATTTTCCTTCCGAGAGTCATGGGTATCGAACCCTGCAGGCAGCCGGAGTTTACAAAATTATACTCTACAGCCCATTGGGCTGGGTTTGTTGGGCTTCAGCAACTATTGTCTTTGGGCCTCGTTGACCTCTGTGGCTCTGTGTACTCAGTTAAAATTTGTTCTAGTTGTTGTAAAAAGTCAGGATTATTGTCTGGGTTGTACTTAAAAAAAAAAAAAAAGTGTACGCGTGAAATGTTAGCTAAAAATTCATTGTAATTTTCACCTGTTTTGATTTTTTATATATTATAATTCGTACAATAAAACATAATTTTTTTTCAAATTAAATTAAATGTATATACTCTAATAAATTATATATCTGTTACTTATTTATTAAAGCAAAAGTGGCCAAGATTTTTCATTTCTTTATCTACCCTCTCATAAATTTATCAATTACTCATATTTAATTTATTCAAAATTTCAAAGTTCAAATGAAATTCAGATAAATCATAAATTTATTTTAAGATTTAAAAAAAATCATATTCATTATATTAAAAATTATAGATATTTAAATAAAGCTCAATTGAATTCTATAAAATGTCATTTTTATTGTAAAATAACAAAATATTACAACGATATACAAATTTATTACCCTACATATTAAATGGAATGAGATTTTTATATATTCAATATTTTATAAACATTTGTCTACAATGTGTTCTTCATATAAAAAGTGAAGCTGTTGATTCAATTATGAGTGTACAAATATGATATAGTAAAAAAAAAGAAAAAAAAATGTAATTGAATGCCTAACGCGCAGTTTCAAAAAAGACAGCATTAACCGTTTGCATTAATTTCGTTTGAGAAATTACAAAACTCAATTAAGGGGTTTAAAAGGAAATTCAAACCATGTCATAGGGCTTATATGAGACCTATGAATTAGGGTTTGAAAAATGGCTTCTTTTTTTGTGTGAAAACGGGTTTGAAAAAATTAAAATAGCTTCCTGCAAACTTAAATACTGCCGGAACCCGTTTTCAAACCGGGCCTTAGCAATGATCATCTGATAGTCTTGCCAGTGACACTTAACTAACATATGCTATCAATAGGTCAAGTCACACAGCTAAAAAAATAAAAAGAAGAGGTTAAGTCCCCTGAAATTCAGTACAACATCAAATTGCCTGTGATCCAAATTTCCAACCAACTGCTAGTAAGGTTTTTTTTTTGTCTATATCCACAAAGGTGAAAAAGGGACCTTTGTTTATGCATATCTGCACCTTTTATGGGCGAGCTGCCTAGATATTGTCCAAGATATCATAATCGATGAGATGAAATCAGCGTATCTGCACTGATGACTGTAGCAAGAACAAGTGTATGAACAAATACCCAGCCCTCTTGGTGGATTGATATAGAATTCAATGATCATGCAAGACTTCACCTAGAATTTAAGAACTCAGTCTATAAACATTATGATGTTTTTTCTTTTCTCTGTATATAGAATAGAATAACATGACTATAATTCTATTTCAAATAAACACAAAGTACATGAAAGGGGAACTATAAAGCCATTCTTTGTATTGAATCTAATATACCCATATAAGAAATGTATGTAATACCTGCATAAGTTACACGTACACATGAGATCATCATCTACCATTTAGAGTTTGCATGCTATGAGGATCAATCACCAACCCGAGGACCGGGGCATTCCCAGCAAGGAAACCTCTTCGTGAAGCAGAGTTCAATGGAGCTTGCAATTGGATGTTGGGGGGTATTGGAGTTTCAGGTGAGTGTCCAGATATGCATAGTGAACCACTATCATCCTGTTCCCAGTATACCTCAACCATAAGCCCCCTTGGGTTCTCGACAGATTCAGTTCCAGGGATTCCAATGAATCTGGCTCCTCTTGGTATCTGCATGATTATCATAAGAATAAAATTCAGCTCGTGAAGAGGTATAATCAGTATCTTGATACATAATCTCCTAAGAAAAAGTAACGATTACAAGTCCTCAGGTGTTAAAATGTTTCTAGATTTTGTTGATATCTAATGAAGTATAATTTTGTTGTTTTTTGTTAATCTGAATTATTATCCTGTTTGATGTTACTGGACACCCAAAGAATGCGGTATCTTTAAAATCTTTTTTTTTTAAATAAATAAATTAATTAATTAACTAAATCAAACCGAAATTTGAACTAAAATAACACTAAAATCAAACAGAAAACCCCCGTGTGGGGTGTGACATTGGGTTATTCGCTCCTCATAGCTATACTGGGATAGATAATAATTCAGGCTGAATAAGAAACTTTTTGTTTGATTGTCTTTCTCTTATTTTCATTGAGAAAAGTAAAAATGATTTTTTTTTTCACATTGGATAAAGTGATGATAAATGGTTGATAAGGGATGAATAAGAGTTTATGACTTTTTAAATGACCATTATACCCCCTGGGAATAGTGTGAGAGATATATGATTGATTTGATAGATGTGACAGTTTTTGAAATCTGTGTGAGACTGTTAGGTGAGATAAATTTTTTAAAATGACAGAGAATAATATTTTATCCATTGGCATAGATAAGCTTTGAAAAACAATTCTAACATTTCCTTAGAATAGTTATCAGGCTTTATTCTAGTTTATCCAGACATAACTATCGATGTTTATTGTATCAGAACAAATAACTTTTTTGAGCTATTCTCATGTATTCTACATTATTTTTGTCTTATGTTCTACGCCATACGGGGTAAATGAATGAAAACCGAAAAAATGATATGTTCAGCACCAATTGCTGTCCCATTCGCAATCCATACTATTTTTTTTAAGAACAATAATTATACACTCTCCCATTGAAGTACATGTTATATGAATTAATGAAGTATATATTGAAAAATAATATTACATTTTTTGCGATTTGAAAAAATTAATTTTTTTTTATATCATATACTATGATAAAATCACATATACTATGATAACGCAATATATTGTGCTATCATACTGTATAGAGCTGCAGAGAGGAATGTAAAATATATTAAATGTAAATCTCCTCTCTGCTAAATTACATGAGATTAGTAGTAGACCTGTTTTGATATACTCAATCAAAGCCAATTCCAACTGATCAATCAAACAGAGATCATAGTCCAATCGAAGGGTTACAAACAGTGATTGGAGACTCATGCATCTAAATCATCTGAGGATTGATGTAAGAGAAAAGAAGGCGAGATCAACAGATGGATATGAATCCGAAAAAACAAAAAACTAATAGCTATAAGAACTATATGTATTTACATGAGTGTATACATTCAAATGAAAATATATTCATTATACTTTTTGACATACCTGGCTGATAGTTTATGTAAATTAAGTTTTTAATCATTTTCGTTCATTAAGCTCAACGGGTAGATCATGCCATTCATGAATTATCAATTAAAAAAAAAAAATTTTGGATAATTCAGCATCTCTATCAATTCAGATGAAAGCATCCTCTGGCAGTTCTGCATGGAGCTCATCTCATACTTCAATACAAATTATTTGGGGTATCAAACAAGTACACTAAATAAAAAATGTATAAACTACATCACTTATCCAAAATAGCACATTTTATTGGCATCAAATCAATGGTAAAAGCAGTGACTGAGACAAAGTTGTGGAGGACATTCAGAAGTGAATCCTAACAAGCTTTTTGAGCATAATGGCTTGGGAAAGCAAAAAGCGCACTCTAGTTCTTCAAGTATATGTGAATGCAACTAGATCCGTCAAAGGATTATTAGTTGGTAATCTAAAATCCTGCACAAATAAGTTGAAAAATGGAGCAGATGAATTATGGAACTTAAATTATTAGCTCACATACATGTAGCTAACATAATCAGTTAGTGCTGGATCACATTAATAGACTCCAATAGGAGACATTGCAATTGCACACCCAAAACATATGAATTTGCTATGATTATTTTCAGTTAATGTTACATATGATTAGCTTCTTATTGAATACTGACAATGCTAGATGGATCCAGCATTGATCTGATCTAAAATCTCTACTTACATGTCATACCAACTATCAGAAAAAAGATGGAAATTTTTGTTAAACATGCAAGACTTATACAATAGACCATGATTGCATTATTACAACTAATACAAAAAGACCAAATTATAGAAAAATTTCACTATTAGAACATAAAAAGAAAAGTTTTAATTTGTTAAACCTTAGTTGTATAGTAGACTATGATTGCATTTTACAACTAATATAAAGAAGAGCAAAAAAACAATAATAATATGGGTATCAGCTTTAAAGAGTACATATACACATATTAGGCTTGCTAAAATTTGGACTTTGTGATGTGATGTATCTAACACAAATATTAACGTCCTCTGCATAGTAAATATTCTCAATTGATATGGAAAAACAAGAAAGAGAAATTAATTGGTATAAAATGGGAGGGGGAAAACATACCCCCTGAGTTTTCGAAAGTTTCGAAGCGCCCAACAAATTTCTGCTTGATTAGCTCATGATCCCACTCCAGCCCTTCCCACTATTCTTGTTCATGTTACGATTTCAGAGGGAAGGTCCCTGTCCGACCCTGCGTAGCGTCAACAATCATTTGCGCACATCATCAGGCTCCACAATATATAATAATTCACACCATAATTTCACTAGATTTGGGGGTTGTTTATTTGGAGAGGCAATTTCTTCAGATGAGAGCAAGACTGAGGAAGGATAGCACATCGGCTGTTTGGGTCTTCAATATTGTTTGGCAATATGTTCCATCTGGTGGTACAGGGTGGCGTATCTGCCGTCCGTTGGTGAGGAGGGAAGGTGGGCCTGGATAACTTTATTTGCGGCGGAGTTGTGGTTCGGGCTCTACTGGGTCTTGACCCAGTCGGTCCGGTGGGGTCCGGTGTACCGTCCATCTTTTGTACTAAAGGATAATGTTAGCACTCACTTTGTATGTCTACATGCTGGTTATTATTTGAGTCCGGATCTAGTCAGACTTTGGTTGGATGCAATTTCATCAGTATTGAACTACACAATATATAAGTCAAACTGTACAACCAATTTTTGGATACAGTGTCACTCTCCGTACAGTTTGATTCATAGGCTTTATAGTTTGATTTATAAGATGTGCAGTTCAATCCTGATGGTCGATCTTATTATTTATAGCCCCTCCCCGATCCATTTATTAACAAGTTCTTTGTTTTCAATTTCGCAATCCTCATGATATAATTAAGCAACAATACATAAAGTATTCTTTGATAGTATCATCAGGCAAACTGTCATAACTAAGCTTTAAACTAGAAAGCAATTCAACTTCCATGCCTTATATCTTATCAGTCCTAACTCCTCCATTGATAATGTAGCATGTTTCCATTCCTGGATAGTAGTTTTACTAGCCTTTGCCATAGTCTCAGCGTGAACCTGTATTTCTGGATTTGACTTGATTATCATCTCACCAACATTCTTCTTAAAGAGTACTCATGCTTCCTCTGATTTCAAGTAACCAACTTTCACCTTGTTATCACTGACACCCATTTTGTTACATGCCCCAACGCTTCTTGATGTCAATATAAACTTGCTCTCGTTTTCTCTGGATTTTTTTAAACTTTATTCCATCCCACACATCAACAAATTTATTATCATGGAGGGCCACATATATATCCTCAACACACTCGCCTTCTGAAAAGAACATATATATCCAGTTTTTTTTCCCATCTCCTTTTGGATATTTTGCACATTTGGTTCCTTTGAGACCACAACAAAAATGATTTTTTAAAAATCACCAGGTCGATCGTGGAGCTCGGCTTCGAATCTTTTTAGAAGGGTTGTCTTTCCAATGCCCCTCATTCCGCACACCCCTATGACACTTTGGACCCGTTTGATATCACTTAATTAGAGTGATTTAGCTTTTAATTAAGCAAAAACCTAAAAAGTGTTTTTAAATGCATTCTAAAGCAGACTTAATCAAAAAGTTATTTACAGCTTTTAGTACAAAAATGTTATTTTTTAAAAAACGCAGAAAATATGTTTTCCACGAATCAAGTCTATTTAATTCACTTTATTCAAAATCTCATTTTTCAAACGGACCCTTCGTGAAGAAAATGTAACAAAGTTTTTCTAGAGCTTTCAAAGGGGAGTTTGTCTCCAATGATGACGACCAGGAATGGCCTCGACCAACTTGGAATCAAAACCCTTATTTGTTGATGCCTTGTCCTTCTTTGGGTTTGTTGTATCTGGCTGAATTTCTGCTTGTTCATTAGATTTCTTTTTCCTGCCCTTCCCTTGTTTATGAGACACCTCTATCCGATCAGTAGAAGACTCTGTCACCTAATTCTGGATGGTTGGTTTTGGCATGTTGATTGTAGAAGATGGGCATGTCTTGGATTTTTTGGGTTGGGGGAAAGAGCGCTAGAGGGCTAAAAAACAACAGTCAAATGTTGTATAAAAGTGCAAAGAGCAGGCAAGTTGGACCATCTCCTAGTAAATTGATATTGCACTAAAATATGTAACACACCAGACATAAACAATGAGGCTTTATCTGCTTTGTCCTCAATAGGCTCATGGTTTTAAAACAGTCTTGTTGTAGTGTAAGAGTCATGCCTACATTTAATCATGTATTAATCATGTTCAACTAGGCATAGGAAACATATATGCATATAGACAATCCACTTTTAAAAATAGTATATAGACGACCTTAATAACATCTGCCCTGTCCTGATGGCTTAGCTATTCGTCTTGTTTTCATTATTAAGGTCGTCCGTATACTACTTTTAGACCTCCAAAAGGCTGACACCTGATTTTTTTGCCCTGGATCTAGCAATGTTAATATGTGGGCAAAAGAGAGAGGTTTGAGTGAGAAGAGCGAGAGAGAGAGAGAGAGAGAGATTTGTATTCTATAGCTTTCTACAGTGGATTTGTGATTTTGTGGTGAAGAAGTCTATGGATGTAACCCACATTGAGGCAACCACTAAATGTCTAGCTGTGTTGATAGCTCTTTTCATTTTTTCTATTTTCTACAATTGCTTGTGTTCAATATTCTCTGTGCATCTATTATTGTTATAAATGGAAAAATCCAAATAAACCCCCTTAAATGCCTAAAATCCATATAATCTCTTGATTTTTTATAAAGTCCATATGACTCTCTGAAAATATATATGTAAATTCAAATTGCCCTCTCAGTTAAATTTTCATTGACAGATGAGGATTATTATATGAATATTCAGTTTGGTTATCGACAGATTAGGATTATTCTACGAATTTTTTTGTTTGGTTAACTCTGGTTGAAAATATAGTATATCTAAAAATATAGTATACCAAAAGACTCCTGTAATGTGTTAAAAGTGCATAAAATCATATGTAAATGACTATTTTACCCCTCCAGATAAGGTTTCATACTGGAGGGGTAAGATTGTCATATATAAAAAGTTTTTTCACATTTTTAATAAATTATAAAGGGTTTTTGGTATATTATGTTTTCAGTTAAACTTAAGAAAACAGAATATTAGCATAATATTCTTCATCAACAAAACAAAATATTCGAAGAATATTCTTCATCTGTCAAATGAAGTTTAACTTATGAGGTTATTTGGATTTTGATAAGTGTTTTAAGGAGATTATATGAACTTTAGAAAAAACAATGGGGTAATATGAATTTTAGGTAGTTTACAAGGGGGCTATTTGGATTTTGTCAAACGATAATTGACTGTGGTTAATTCACAACAATATAAAATCATGGTCATGATCCTTTTTCAATGTTTCAATTTTAGAATTTTAGGTATATAAAAGGCACGATAGATTTGTAAGAATAAAAATGCATGATACAGTTTTAAAAAGAAGCTCGGCATTTAAAACATAACTACTCTTTTATACGAAATAAGTACTCTTTGATGAGAAAATGGACAAGTGAATGTAAGAGATGATAAGTCGTCGTTATAAATTAAAGGTCTTGGATTGCCTGAGGAGAACAAAATAAGAAAATATGAGACGCAGTCTCATTTATAATGCCACCTACATTTCATACACATTTTAATTTTGTTTTTGAAAAAACAAATTTCATCTAATAAGATATATATTTTTATTATAAAAAATATTATTCCAATGAATTATATAAATCAATTTATAAAAAATATAATATATATCTCTCGTTGAACATTAATCTAAATACATGGGAAAGTAGACGAGACTATAATTGAAACAATATGTAACAATGCCAATAAAATATACAAAACAAATTGATATTATATAACCCAATGGACCATAGTTTAATTTATTGATTTATGGAAAATGTTAGACTCAGTTTTTTTTACTTACCAAAACTCAAATCAAAATGTTTTTGTTTTTTTTTTTAAATAATAAACATCATCTAATGGAGTATATGCTTTGAAAAAAAGTTTATATCTCTTCATTTCAAATTGAATGAATTCATTTTTAGTAAATGTAAGAAATATTTAATGAGATATATACAATGTCTAACAAGGTATATAATTCACTGGATTTCTAACGAAGTATATAAAACTGTATTTTAGAATTAAAAAAAAATTGAGTATAACAAAACTCTTGGTTTATGTGTTGAATCAACAACCCGTTAATATATCCAGACAAATGGGCATAAAAAAATAGATGTACAAAAAAACCATGTGTAAGATTATGCATTTGATCGCTGCTACACTTAGTTTTTTTTTTTTTTGCAGCCTCATATATTATAATAATATAGTGTATTACACTATCATAGTGTATTGAGTTCTATCATAATGCATGGATTAAAAATAAATTTCCACACATTAATAAATTTTTAAAGAATTAATTAATGAATAAATAATTTATTTATATTACTTTTCTTTTGACGGTAAAAATATCACTTCCTTTCTTTTCTTTCATTTAGAACTGAGCTTGAGTACACCCTAAAAGACAATTTCTTCAAGGTCTAATGATTGGACTAAAAAAGCCGCAATTTACAAATCATCAAAACAAATTAAGCTACAAAATATTTAATTATTTTTTGTCAATTATAGAACATTTTTTTCTTCATGAAGCATAATAAATTTTGTGTAGTGATAGTCAATCATTTTTATACATTAACCGCCCGTATGGCGTGGAACATAAGGCAAGAATAATGAATAATAGATGAGAATAGCTAAAAAAAGTTGTTTATTTTGATAGAATAAATCCTGATAGTTATGTCTGGATAAGCTAAAATAAGGCCTGATAACTATTCTAAGGAAATGATGGAATTGTTTATCAAGACTTATATATCTATGCTAATGGATAAAAATACACTTCTCTGTCATTTTAAAAAAATTATCTCACCTAACAGACTCACACAGATTCCAAAAACTGTCACATCTATCAAATCAATCATATATCTCTCACACTATTCCCAAGGGGTATAATTGTCATTTAAAAAATCATAAACTCTTATTCATGCTTTATCAACCATTAATCATCACTTTATCCAAGGTGAACCAAACAAGAAAAAAATCATTTTTACGTTTCCCAATGAGAATAATAACAAAAAAGACAACCAAACAAAAAGTTGCTTATTCAGCCTGGATTGTTATCTATCCCAGTATAGTTATCAGGAGCGAATAACCTAATGTCACACCCCATACGGGGGTTAAACATACTCACGGAATATCGCATCCCGTAGCCCCCGTTTGAATGCTGAATAAGCCCAGATAAGCAGTGGAATAAATCAGAATAAGCCTATTAGGTTGTTTGGCAACACAGTATACCCAGAGATAAAATATGCTAGAATAAATTGGTATAAAGTGGTATATGGATTCCAACCAACCTCTGGAATTAAAGTTATCCTAGGTTATTCCACCCAAAGAATATCTGGGTCCACTGTCAAATCAATTGTCATCACCTCTTATAAATCACATGTCAAATCAACTATCATTATTTTTTTACCTTTTATAAATCCTTATCTATATTTTATTCACATTTTACCTAAATAACAAAACATTTATTCTTACGTTTACCAACGAGAATAATTCAAAACACAACCAAACACAAAATCAATTTATCCTTATTTATACTCACTTGTGTCAGAATAATTGTATACCTAAGAATAAGTCCTATTTTGTATCCAAACTGGAGCGTAGAGATCAACGGCAGTGTGGAGAATGCAATGAAATTTGCGTATCTACATCGATGACTAGGCCTGTCAACTGGTCAAGTCAGGGCCGGGTCAAGGTGGACCTGGACTGGACCCCATGGCAAGACCCGGCGGGTCCGCGTCCAACCTAGGACCCCGCTGGTCCTTGAAAATGTACACCCGGACTCAAACCCAGACCTGTCGGACCGGGGTCTGACCCGACCCGAATATGATTAATAGAAAAAGGAAAAAGAAAGAGAGATCATGAATTTGTTTGCTTATCATTCTATTAGGAAAATTTTGTATAAAACATTAGTTATTATTGAACTTTCTAAATTGGTGTCCTGACACTATATGTTTGAACATATTTTTTTACAATTCAAAATAAGTGAATGAATTACTAAACAACATTCAAAACAATAAACACTAATATATAATATTCAAATTAAACAAAAATATAAACAATATAACAATGAACTAAAATGGAGAGTTGATGGTTATTTGTGTTACAAAGTAAATATTCAAAACAATAAACATATAACATATAACATTCAAAACAATAAACATTACATATTAGCCTAAACAACCTTCAAAATAATAAACACTAACATATAACATTCAAATTAAATAGAAATCTAAACAATATAACAATAAATTAAAATGGAGAGTTGATGGTTATTTGTATTACAAAGTAAATATTTAAAACAATAAACATATAACATTCAAAACAATAAACACTACATATTAGCCTAAACAACATTCAAAACAATAAACAGTAACCCCCCGTATGGGGTGTGACATTCAGTTATTCCTCCTGATAGCTATACTAGGATAAATAACAATTCAAACTGAATAAGCAATTTTTTGTTTGGTTGCATTTTCTGTTATTCTCATTGGAAAACGTAAAAATGATTTTTTTGTTGTTTGGTTCATCTTGGATAAAGTGATGATATATGGTTGATAAGGGATGAATAAGAGTTTATGACTTTTTAAATGACAACTATGCCCCCTCCCCCGTATAGCGTGGAACATAAGGCAAGAATAATGAAGAATAGATGAGAATAGCTAAAAAAAAGTTATTGGTTTTGATAGAATAAACCCCGATAGTTATGTCTGAATAAGCTAGGATAAAACCTGATAACTATTCTAAGGAAATGGTGGAATTGCTTATCAAGGTTTATCTATGCATGCTAATGGATAAAAATACACTTCTCTGTCATTTTAAAAAAATTATCTCACCTAACAGACTCACACAGATTCCAAAAACTGTCACATCTATCAAATCAATCTTATATCTCTCACACTATTAGCAGGGGGTATAATTGTCATTTAAAAAATCATAAACTCTTATTCATCCCTTATCAACCATTAATCATCACTTTATCCAATGTGAATCAAACAACAAAAAAGTCATTTTTACGTTTCCCAATGAGAATAACAAAAAAGACAATCAAACAAAAAATTGCTTATTCAGCCTGGATTATTATCTATCCCAATATAGTTATCGAGAGCGAATAACCTAATGCCACACCCCATACGGGGGCCTGAGAATAATGTGAGAAATGTATGCTTGATTTGATAGATGTGACAGTTTTTGAAATCTGTGTAAGACTGTTAGGTGAGATAAATTTTTTAAAATGACAGAGAAGGATATTTTTATCCATTAGCATAGATAAGGCTTGATAAGCAATTGTAACATTTCCTTAGAATAGTTATCAGGTATTATCCTAGCTTATCCAAACATAACTATCAGGGTTTATTCTGTCAAAACAAATAACGTTTTTTATTATTGTCCTGTATTCTTTTTTATTCTGGGCTTATTTCTCACGTCATACGGGAATAACATATTAACCTAAATAATAAACATAAATGGTGTTAGTGTTAGTACTCTCCTGCAGGAAGACAAAGAAGGGCAGCTGCTGCTCAGACAAGGATTATAGACTGACCTCTATACTTTTATTTAATTTTCCGAATTCATAGAGTTCAGATCCTCTATATCCTATGTAAATGGTGTAAGCATTGCTTCGCCATTAACGGGTCTCTTTCCGTTCTATCTGCTCTCTCTTTTGTACATTCTTATCCTCTATATCAATATAATTTCTCGCTTACCAAGCAAAAAAAAAAAAAAAAAATAATAAATATAAATCATGCAACAAATCAAATAATTATACAAATTCAAAAACTAATAAGCTAATAAGATCTATCAACGGATGAGCTTAGATGGTCATGGGTTATGATTTATGGGCTTGGTTATGGACTTATGGATCTAAAAATGAGTTAATTTATATTTGTAACTTGATAAATAAGAAACAAAATTATGGGTCAATTAATACTAACAGTCTTGTAATATATGAGTATATATTAATAAAATGGTCGGGTTTCAGGTCCAACGGGCGGGACGGGGTGGACGGGTTGTTTATATGTTTGGGTCCAAATTGGATCAAATATATTACACGTGTAATCGGGTCCGGGTCAGGTCGGATCGGGTTCGGACCTCATCCATTGACAAGCTTACTGATGACTACCCAACCGTCTCTTGGTGGGTTTTCTTTTCTCTCTTTATAGAATTTGATGATCCTCAAAACGCTTCACCAAGAATTTAAGAACTCAATCGGTAAACATTATGGTGTTTTTCTTTTCTCTCTTTATAGAATAACATGACTATAGTTTTATTTCAAAGCAACCCAAAGTACATGAAAGGGGAACTATAAAGCCATTCTTTGTATTGAATCTAATATATATATCCCCATATAAAAGCAGTGTATGTAATACCTGCATAAGTTACGCGTATACATGGGATCATCATCTACCATTTAGAGTTTTCATGCTATGAGGGTTGATCACCAACCCGAGAACCGGGGCATTCCCAGCAAGGAAACCTCTCCGTGAATTGCAATTGGATGTTGGGGAGTATTGGAGTTTCAGGAGAGTGTCCAGATATGCAAAGTGAACCACTATCATCCCTTTCCCAGTAGACCTCAACCACATATTCAGTTCTAGGGATTCCAATAAATCTGGCTCCTCTTGGTATCTGCATGATTATCATAAGAATAAAATTCAGCTCGTGAAGAGGTAAATTCTTTAAGCATAGTAAATAGGAGGTCAACTCCTTGGTTTCATGCAAGCATAAAACCAAGGAATTCTTTGAAGGGTAAATGGAACAAAGGAATAAAGCACATCATATGGATCATGCTGGGTTGGCCATAGTGGCAATGTTCCTGTAATTGTGCTTACGGCTGTTTTACAACTGTTTTCTCTGTTCTTAGTGTTGGGAAGGTTATCGCGAAAGCCACCAACAAACACGAGATCGAACATAAGAACGAAACATCACAACACACGAAGAACACAAGATATACGTGATTCGGCCTAGGCCTACATCCATGGGGCAAAAAACAGAGAATTCACTTTGATAGTTGAGATACATTAAGAGACTTACAACTCTCTCGTGGAGTTACTCTCTCTTAAAACCCTCTCAACCTTCCCTTAGGATCTCTACATTGTATACATTGCCTTGCCTTGCCATGAAACCCTAGAAGATATTTATAGAGATAAATAACTTCCTTCCCAAGTAATCTCTCAATTAACAAACAAATATTGCTCCCATTAATTAGGAGATATTCACTCTCCCAATTAACAAACAAATATTGTTTCCTATTTTAGGAGATTCACTTTAAATATTAATTAAGATCAAATCTTAAATAATATTCAACTCATTAGGTGTCCAACCTAATATGGTTTTATAATAGTCATCGGATGTGATACACCGGATCGAGACATAATCCCAACAAATCTCCACCTTGGCTCGTATCCGATAAGCTCGGACTTCCTCGAACCCCTTATAAGATTTTCCGTTGATGTCTCCACCTTGCTCCATGTCGTCTTTGAATCACGACCGCGCGAGCAACTATGCACCTCCACTTGCAATCAAGTGGTCTTCGACTTCCTTAAGCCTCACTAGCCTTCAAGTCGCTATCACGAGTCTTTTTGTGCGCTAGACCCACTCTGCAGAACTCCACCTTGAATGGATTTTAGGAACTTCTTCCCCCGGACGTCTGCACCGTCCAATTTTGTTAGATCCATAAGCCTGCGCTCGCCTTATCATGGATTAACCCCTGAGTTGGACTCAGTAATCGCACATCCTCAAGTAATGCTATGACTTGATTTCACATGCATCTATTCCACGCTCCTTGTGGATCTCCGAAGAAGATCTGGATCTTACCTCTACCTTGAACATGCCACACACGCGCTCGCGAGATGACTGGACTCGCTCTTTTAACTAAACCACATGGGGCTGCTCCTCCCATAACCGGTTCAGAACGCTTTAGACCGTGTTGCACTGTTCCATCTTCTTCTGTACAAACTTGGGATTTTTATGATATTATAAACTTGAACTTGAGAGAGAGGTAAATGGATTTATTTGTAAACAAAATTTTAAACCTAAAGTACTTAACTTTATTTGCTTGATATCATCTTATGGCAGCAATAAGCTACATTTATGTATTTGGATCGGGTCTTCTCGGACTCTTTCTTTTCGAGAGGTTCATCCAGGACGTGACATTCCCAAGTAAGTTCTTAATTAATTTGGCTAAAGATCATCAATAGGTTAAACAAATAAATGAGTCAAATAAGAAAAGGAATTACATATTGTTACAGGAAAGTGGCTTCTATGTATGGAGATTGTACCATGTTTTTCTTTATATCGAGGATTGTATGAGCTGGGGCAATACTCATTTGAGGTGGATCTCATTGGAACTGATACTATAGGTTGGAAGGATATCTTGCTGAACAGTGACAACTACGCTATGAGAGACGTATTGATCCTGATGACAGCAGAATGGCTGATATTACTTGTAGTAGCATATTATTTAGATCAAGTAGCTTCTTATGGAAGTGGGATCAGGAAACACCCATTGTGGTTTTTGCAAAATCGATGTACGAAGTCGGAGAGAAGTCTTCAAAGGTCAGGATATGATGCTATTGTTAATTCTGAAAAGCCAGATGTTTCTCAAGAGGTAAGCTGGTTGTTTTTTTTTTTATAATTTCCAATCAATATTGTTTACAAAGTTGGAGGACTTGGTTATTTTATTGGTATTTTGACCAAAAATACATGATTCAATCTTTCATAATGTGTTGTAACCGGCTCCATTTAATTGCATGTGTTTTGGAGGTTACACTCACATATAAATTAATTATTATTACAAGCTTGAATGGAATTAAATGCTTGAGTTACAAAATATCATACTGACTCATAAATGCTTATAACGGTCAGCGTGTGTTTTGGAAGATTAGAAATGCTCAATTTCATGCGTTCAATATTCAATGATAGTGCGTTTAATATGTGGCGTTTTTATTCACATATTACTATCATATATTATTTGCCTATAAAAGGAAGGGTTACCATGTCCAAAAATACATATAAAAAATTCCAATTCTTCTTTAAACTGTGTACTTAGTGAATTAGTGGTCAATCATGTTCAGCCCTTCTAGTGTTTAACATAATCCACATGCAACACTATTTTCCTTCTCTATTGATCCATCTATTTGGGCGTCTGAAAGGATCGCAGTCTGTTCACGTGGTTCTTCCGTAGCTCGCACCCCGGAAGAACAAAACCTATTGTGGTCGTATCTCTCAGTGGTAGGAGCCATTCAACCCTGTGCGTGAGGGGGCCTTATTCATCGAGGACAGAGTGTCTTCACTCGCTTCCACATTTCCGGATACACTTTTCTAATCCCAGGCTCTTTTATTTCATGCTTTTATTATATATATTTTAGAGCATGTATGACTTTATATATATTTGATGTTTATATTCTTGATGTGATAATTATAAGAATTTGTGTTTAGCCTAATATTTATTTGTTACGCACATAAATTTCTAACAATTATTTATATGTTGCTCATCACAGAAACTCTTAAACCCATTGTGTGAAGACTTAAATAAATATAGTGATCATGATGAATTAGGATTTATTTGAGCATCTATATGAGTACATACGGTTCATCAAATTATTAGCAGTCAACTAAAATTGCATCGGCATATACTTGTACTACTATGCAACAAAATCCATGTGCATAAAATAGGTATTGATATACTATCTTGAAAAGCATGAAATAGGTAAAACCGAGCTTTTCCGCTCTGGATGTTGCATCTTCCTGAGGGATTTATGACATTTATTTGTGGCATGGGAATTTCATTGGCCATGAATCCTAAAGTCTGTTTTTATTTTTTCAGAGTGAAATAGTTGAAAAGCTACTGATGGAGCCTAATGAAAATTATCCTGTCATTTGCCACAACCTTAGAAAGGTGTACCGAGGTAGGGACGGAAATCCTGACAAAGTAGCAGTTGAAGGATTGTCACTGGCTTTACCTCGAGGCGAATGCTTCGGTATGCTTGGACCAAACGGTGCAGGGAAAACATCTTTTATCAGCATGGTCTCTATGATTTCTATGATCTCTTACAAATTGTATTATATATGACTTTTATAACTAAATTATAGAAAATATCAGGATACCAGATTTGGGACGTCATTAGTATATCTGAATGAGCTTCATGAACTTTCAGATGACAGGACTCACAACATCGACTTCTGGAACAGCATATGTCCAAGGACTTGACATTAGCAAAGATATGGATGAAGTTTACACCAGCATGGGAGTATGTCCACAGCATGAGTAAGAAAATGGACTACATAACTTATTGTTCTTTATTTTCCATATATATTTAACTAACAAGGAAAATGTGCAGCTTGATTTGGGAAACTCTAAGTGGTAGAGAACACCTGTTATTTTATGGTAGATTAAAGAATCTTAAGGGAGTTGCATTGGTAGAGAACACCTGTTATTTTATTGTACATGGTTCTAGGTTGTCTATATGGATGAGCCTAGCACTGGACTAGATCCAGCTTCAAGAAAATCTTTGTGGAAAGCTGTGCAACAGGCAAAGCAAGACAGGGTGATTATCCTTACAAGTATGCATTCTCATTATAAATCTAAATCACTTAAAGTTGTATTTATGCTTTCCCTTCACAAAATTGTTTTCGTTTATTCCCACAACTATTTGACACTGTTGATTTCCTTATCACAAGGTCTCACAACATAATGTAAACATGTTAACACATTATTTCAGCACATTCAATGGAAGAGGCAGAGTTCCTATGTGACAGGGTAGGAATCTTTGTGGGGGGCAATCTGCAGTGTATAGGAAATCCAAAAGAGGTAAAATGTTTGTACTTTCATATTCAAAATCTATTGATCTTAATCAGACGCATGAAAATTAAATACTACTCAATGGGAAGGTCAAAGAATATGTTCATGAGTATGGGAGGACATTATTGCACCTATCTATTATGTATCAAACTTAAAACTAAATTTATAAAAACTTTTCTAAGTTATATGGACATCAAATTAACCATTTTATCCAGTTACTGAACTTGGGTATGAAATAAATGGATGCTGATGCACTCAGACATTCTTTAAGTCATTCTACGCTATGTCACCTAATAAATATATGAAATCTTTATAGAGTATAATGTATATACTCTATTATATCATTATACGAAAAACGTAAAACTATATGCATTCAATTCATTCGAGTATGTACTTCAAGTTTTGTAAAAGTATGTACTTCACTAGATAAGTATATACTTCAAAAAAAAAAATTTTAAAACATGTTCGGTCTGCAAAAGTGACAGTAGAACGACCAAGTGTGACATTTTCTGAAATAAATTGCTTATTCATGCATATAATTTAATGAACACAGCTAAAAGCGAGATATGGTGGATCATACATGTTTACCATGACAACACCTTCAAATCAAGAAGAAGAGGTGCAGCTGTTAGCACACCAACTCTCTCCAAGAGCAAAAAGAGTGTACCACATCTCAGGAACCCAGAAATTCCAATTACCTAAGGAAGATGTCAGAATCTCTGATGCTTTTCGAGCAGTTGAAAGGGCGAAGAGGAGATTGACCATACATGCATGGGGACTGGCTGATACAACTTTGGAAGATGTATTCATAAAGGTTGCTAAAGAAGCAGGCCCCATTAATGTGCTTTCATGATTGTTGACATGTTTAAGTTAAAAAATTTCTCCTGTTCTAGTTTACCATGAATCTTCAAAAAATTATACGAGGGTTCAAAAGGATTAAAAGATAACTAATTGATAACATCACCTCTAATTGTTCAAGTATTGATGAAATCATTCTGTGCTACCAATGTGATAGTCAGAAACACAATAGATATATAGTGTTGAAAATTCGTCATCTCTATCAAATTCTGATGAATGCATCCACTGCCTCTGGCAGTTCTGCGTGGAGTTCATCTCATATTTGAATACAAATTATTGGGGGTATCAAACAAGCACGCTAAATAGAAAAACATAAACGACATCATTGATCCAAAATAGTACAATTTAGGACCTTCATAAGTCAATCCCAACAAGCTTTTTGAGCAGCTTATTGAAACCAAAAATACCTGCTCACCAACGCATATTGGCTTGGGCATGCAAAAGGCGCACTCCAAGTTTGCAATTATATGTGAATGCAACTAGATCCGTCCAACATTTATTAGCTGGTAGATTTGCTAGTAATCGGCCTTCCTGCATCAGTATGATAAAAACGGTGTAGATGAGTTATGCAACTTAAATTATTGACTCATTTCAGCTGACAAAACCAGACTTGGATCCCCTCATCTTTCAAGCAAACCTGGAATGGATGTTGTAATTCATTTTCTTACGAGATGGAATCCAATTAGTTTTTGGATCACATTAGTAGTTTCTGATGGAGACTTGCATGAATGTCACATACAAAACATATGGAGTTTTTAATGATTATTTTCAGTTAACCACATATCAGCTTCCTATTAGAGGCTCACAATGTCTGATGAGATTTAGCATTGACCAGATCTAAAATCTCCACTTACATGGCGTATCCACCATCTGAATAGTGAAAGAAAAGTTTTATAAACAAGAGTTATAAATTAGACCATGATCGCATTTTTACGACTGCTATAGGAAAAAAGCAAATTATAAAAAAAATTACACTATTAGAACATATAAAGAAAATTTTTGTTAAATCTGAGTTATACAGTACACCATGGTTAAATTTTGTAGCTAATACCAAAAAAAGAGCATAAATAAAAAATTAAGAGCTCTAAACTCATTTCTTTTAATAAAGCAAAATGCAATTATATATACCTTGTTAACCCCCTCCACTCACTCACTGTAACAAGATATATACCTTGTTGAAAATTTTTCACATTTTATATAAATGTTATCATTCAATTAATTGGAGCATATGCATCATCTTTTATTAAAAATAAATAAATAATTCATTATATAAGATATATGATTTTAATAAAAATGAAAGCATGGACATCCTAAAAAATGGGGCTGTGTAAAATTTTCAAAAAATTAATATAGCTATCAGCATAAAATCAAGAACACATATACAAATATTAGGCTTTCTGGAATCTAGACTTTGTAATACAAATATTAACGTCCCTTCTATTGTGAATATTGTGTCCTCTGTATAGTGAATATTCTCAATTGGTTACCAAGCAATTAGAAAGAAAGAAAAAATGTCAATTGGTATATATAAAATGGGAGGAAGAGAACATACCCCAACTACCAAGTACTGTGAAGCGTAACAAATTTCTGCTTGATTAGTTCATCATCCCACACCAGCCCATCCCACCATTCCTGTTGACCTCTTATATCCTCAAGGTTTGGGGCGCTGTTTATTTCGAGAGGCAGTTTCTTCAGATGATTGCACTCGCATATGCTCCCAAATATGGGAAGAAGGCTAAGCTTAATGGACTTGAGCTTTGGAAAAGACAAGGCAAGAGCAGAGGCTTCATCCTCCACCACTCCATCTTCTCCATCTATCAATTTCTTCATTTCATTACACTTCATTATTTCAACAGACTCGAGGCACCTAAGATGACGAATACAACTGAAGTGCTTCAACACACTACAATGCATTATCGTCAATTCTCGAAGGTTTTGAAGACCCACATGTGCCCCCACTTTTATCATCCTCAGGTCGTATAGGCTCGAAAGTTCAAGTTCGCTGAGATTTGGAAGCAGAGGATCATTTTCTCCTCCACTGAATATAATTTCCTCCAACCCTTCACATTCATCGATAATAAGTTTTCTAAGGTGGTCCATTTTCAAAGAAGTTGATGAGAGATGTACGGTTCCTAAACCTTTGAAATTATGCAAAGACAAGTAACTCGTGATTCTTGGCAACTTTGTCAAGCTTAAAAACTGACGAAAAACATCAACTGATCTCAGACCGAGATGAACTTCTTGCAATCTTTTAAGGGCGTCCAGATCCTGTATGCTAACTTGAGGATCACAAAGGGAATTCTCGACGTTTGCGGATCCATCACCTATGGAGTAACGTGAGCCCCGGAAATTGAAAAACCGTAACTCCCCTAGAGTAGAGATGGCCTCCTTGGGGATGCTATCAAGTTTATCTGTATGAGATAGATTGAGATACCTCAGTCCAGTCAACCATCCCAACTCTATAGGCAATGATTCGATGCATGTATGAGATAGATTGAGATACCTCAGTCTAGTCAACCATCCCAACTCTATAGGCAATGATTCGATGCTTGTCCATGACAAATCCAAAACTCGAAGATTAGTCATTGATTGGAAAAATCCACTTGAGACCTTACCAGACAAATTGCCATTGTTTTGGAGAAACAAGGTTGATAGATTAGGACAATCAGAGATCAGATTTGGCAGGTTCTTTATGTCGTTGTCCATCAACGATATTCTCTTATTCCCGCTCCATTTTTGTGGTTCAGGTGCTTCTTTCAAACCAAGACCTGCACGTACCAGAAATTTATCCTCCCTCTTACCAGATATCCACAATGCCATGTCCCGAATCACGTCATGCATCCTTGAGCCACCATAATGACCGGTCTCTAATAGATGTGCAGCCTTCAGTCTCCCTATGATGGAATGCCCTTCTCCACGTGCTTTATCAATTTCATCGCCGTACTCATCATCAAAGAACCCCTCCCCGACCCAATAATCAACTAGTTCTTCCTTGTTAATTTCGTAATCTTCAGGATATAAGCAACAATACAAGAAGCACTCTTTGATGGTATCATCAGGCAAACTGTCATAACTAAGCTTTAAACTGGAAAGCAATTCAACTTCCATGCCTTCTATCTTATCGGTCCGCAACTCCTCCATTGACGATGCAGCATGTTTCCATTCCTGGATAGTAGTTTTACTGGCCATTGCACTGCCTATTACCATGAGGGCGAGAGGCAATCCACCACATTTTTTAACCATGGTCTTAGCATGAACCTGTATTTCTGGATCTGAGTTGATTATCATCTCACCAACATTCTTCTTAAAGAGTGCCCATGCTTCCTCTGATTTCAAGCAACCAACCTTCACCTTGTGATCACCGGCACCCATCTTGTTACATGTTCCAGAACTTCTTGACGTCAGTATAAATTTGCACTTGTTTTCTTCGTTTGGGAAAGGGACCCCTATATGTGTGAGGATATTTTTAAGTTTGATTCCATCCCATACATCATCAAGCAATAGAACAAACTTATTATCATGGAGGGCCGCATATACGTCGGGGGCTTGGTCCTCAACGTTATCACCTTCTGAAAATAATATACCCAGTTTTTTTCCTATCTCCTTTTGAATTTTTTGGGCATTTGGTTCCTTTGAGATCACAACAAAAATGATTTTATTAAAATCACCAGGTCGATGGCGGAGCTCGGCTTCAAAACTTTTTAGAAGGGTTGTCTTTCCAATGCCCCCCATTCCACACACCCCTATGACACCTGCTTTGTGTTTTTCATAGAAAATGCTACGGAGTTCATTTAGAGCTTCTTTCAAAGGAGAGTCTGTCTCCACTGATGGCAGACCAGGAATCGGCTCAACCAACTTTGTCAACTTCCATCTTTCTGTGGTGGCATCTCGAACTTTTACAAGCAATGCAGCCGCTGTCATGCCATTCTCTTCTCTCGGTGAACAATTGAGATTGCAATCACCCACGCAATTGCACGTACTTTTAATGTCGGCTTCAATAGAGTCATAACTCTCTTTAAGGGACCTCACCGTATCCAACCACACTGCAACTGGATTGGTTCGCTCCATACCAGGTGTCTTCTCAAGTTCATTGACTTCACTCAACACGCCATGTAGCAAAACCTCAAGTTCTTTGATCTCCTTCCTCAGCAACCAAACATCTTTTCTGGGGAAAATGAGCTCCTCGGTGATATCATTGAATTCACTTCCTTTTTTTTTGAGCTCTCGCACATCTTCAAGCAACAGGAACACATTTTTTCCGAGCTTGTAGTCCGACAATATGTTAAGAGAACATCCACAGAGGCAAGTTCTCCTGCTTTGGAATTGAGTGTCGATGGATGTCCATCGCTCACAGAGGGCCAAAACTCCATCCATCCACACAACAACCCGGTTAGTGCGCTTCTGTGGTGGCTCCTGGTGCTCCAAAGTTCGGATCTTCCCCACTACATCATCTCGCAATGCATTCAAATCATTCATCTCCTTCTTCAGCGTGCGGAAGTTCTTTGTGAGATAAATGAGATGGCCCAACTTCTGAATGAGGAGATTGCATGCGCAATCTCTCAATGGAGTGCAACAGAATTGACACCATGATGAAGCTTCAGCAGCCATTTAGCAAATAATTGTTTTATAAGAGGGGCCACCAACGAGTCCGAGCAGATGAATGGAGGGAACTGCGAGTGAATGATAAGTTAGCAAAGAAAAATTGAGTCATTTTTTAGTATCCATACTTTGTTGTTTTATAATTCAATCCAACTATGAGACAAAGAGTGACATTTTGATCAACCTTTGGAGGATCTGTTAAAAATGGAGCATAGGGAACATTTCCGTTATATTGGAAATGCATTAAAATTACAGATGTAAAAATATTTTTTCCTTCATGAGTGGACTCCATGACCCAAACTATCAAAGGCACAAATTAAAATCTACTGTGACCAGGTTCAATGAAGATTAAATGACCAAAAAAAAAAAAATCCTAAAAGTTAGAATTTTTTAAATCAACCATTTTTTTAAATTATGTTTTAAAAAATCTCATTTCACAATTTTAAAAACACAAAAGATTAATATCCCCTTATTTAATTAAATCTTTAACATCACTCTCTAACCCTTGTTAGGTTATTTCACATTAAAAACATAATTATTCATACAAAACAACAATCTCTCTCGATGTGATCAAATTCAATTCCTTTAAAGGGTTTGTTATTATATATTATATTTTGTGTTTCTTATATATATCTTACCTGATGTTGTTTATTATTTTTCATTGTATACAATCATAACATGTAATTTAAATATGTGTTGTGCCCAATGCAGCAGATGATATTTGAGTATTTTAAATCCTTATTCACATTTTTTTCTTGGCTATTCACTTTTTTTTACAACGTCATTAATACATATCTACTTTTTTAAAGAAGTATCAACATTTAATGAAGTTCATCATAAAAAATTCAAATTATATTGGCACGTATCTCATAAAATCCACCTAAAAAGTTAGAATAAAAAAGAGTTTTACATGAAAATGTGTGAAATTCATTATTAAGAAAATTAAGAGAGTGAAATATTTTAACAAAGTTAAGAGATATGAAATATGTTAATGATCTAATTTACACAATGGTCGATTAATCTTTTATGTTTTTAAAATTGTAAAATGAGACTTGTGACCACTTGTTTGTGACCACTTGTTTGAATTTATAATGCTTGTGACCACTTGTTTGAATTTATAGAAAAGGTTCATGGGTTCCATTCTGTAGAATGCATTGGTCCTTATATTCATTCACTTGGAAAGATTTTGCTTGGAAAAGGAATCGTCTTTCATTAGATGCTTTTGAGAGTATATATGGCTTTGATAATGTATTAGTTAACAATCTTTCACATGATTATGTAAACCAAAATCAAATTGTATGCTCTGATTATGCAGCTCTGACAACAAAAGCCCGGGCAACCCGTCGTCTGTTAGCAGTTCGCGAGCTCGCAAAGCCCATCAATGAAAGCACGGCCAGCGTGTCGAGGCAGAGGTGGTCAATATGAATGACAATGACGGAGGTCGCGAGTGCTATGGGGGGTAAATAAAGACTGAAGAGAAAGAATGCAGATGCATACAATGGTGAACAGTGGAAGCAAATTGATGATGTTTTTTTCCAGTGGAAGAAGGAAAATGGAAGGGGGGTTTAAATCAACAGGCATTGCAATAATTAGAAGTAGAACGGTCAGACCATTGGGGAAGAAGAAAGAAAAGGGTGTTTTTAGTGAGAAGGGCATTTCAATCATTTGTTTAGGTCCTTTTGAATTTTTTTGTAAAAATTAAGGGGGTTATATGTATATATGAATTAACTGCTCTGTTAAGTAACGGAATATTTTAGACATATTTGTTATTTTTTTATGGTAAAATAACTCAGGGGGTAAAATGCTTAACCACAGCAAAATATAAGGTGTTATATGTATTTTCGATAAAAATGAAAGAAGAATATTGATATACGCTAACTTTCAGTGGTTATATGCATTTAACCCAACATAAAAATATATCCTTAATTTCTCTTATCATTCTCATATGTATTTTGAACACAATTGAATCCGTAATGCCTACAATTTCACTCAAAAAAATAATAAGAAAACATAAAAACTTTCGTATGGAGAGAATGAAGTCAAGATTATATATATATTTGTATCATGTTAATAGAAAATGCTTGACAAATATTAATTAAAAATTATATTATTCTAAGTCTAAACTCAACCCTAAATAACAATCACAATATAAAATCAATACCATATTTCTCTTAAAATTGACTCCTAAATTGGGAAGGCAAAATACCTGGTTATGAGAGATGGGTTTCACAGACGAGATTGGGAAGGGAGAGTCTGAGTCTCTAACAAGGAAGACCACATGAAGCAATTGATGCTCCAATAATGCAGAGGTTAGAAGGGACCCACCCAACTGAAAGAGCTTGATTTGTCTCTTTGCGTGGGCTGCCTTTTTTTCCGGTCATTACCACACAATAATTTTGATTGACTTTTCATATACCCATGCAACCAATCCCCTGTATTTTTTCTTTTTGCTCCCATTTTTTTTACAGATATTATTTGCATTGTGATTTTGCAAACTTCCCAAGTCAAGAGTATGAATCATGTCTGCAAGAATAACTAGATTGGATTCAACATACATGTTTTATGCAATATAATTCATTGGGATTAGATGAATGGTAGAGAGGATATTGAATGATTTAAAGCTTAATAATGCTTGTGACCACTTGTTTGAATTTATAGAAAAGGTTCATGGGTTCCATTATGTAGAATGCATTGGTCCTTATATTCATTCACTTGGAAAGATTTTGCTTGGAAAAGGAATCGTCTTTCATTAGATGCTTTTGAGAGTATATATGGCTTTGATAATGGTTGAATGTATTAGTTAACAATCTTTCACATGATTATGTAAACCAAAATCAAATTGTATGCTCTGATTATGCAGCTCTGACAACAAAAGCCCGGGCAACCCGTCGTCTGTTAGCAGTTCGCGAGCTCGCAAAGCCCCATCAATGAAAGCACGGCCAGCGTGTCGAGGTAGAGGTGGTCAATATGAATGACAATGACGGAGGTCACGAGTGCTATGGGGGGTAAATAAAGACAGAAGAGAAAGAATGCAGATGTATACAATGGTGAACAATGGAAGCAAATTGATGATGTTTTTTTCCAATGGAAGAAGGAAAATGGAAGGGGGGTTTAAATCAACAGGCATTGCAATAATTAGAAGTAGAACGGTCAGACCATTGGGGAAGAAGAAAGAAAAGGGTGTTTTCAGTGAGAAGGGCATTTCAATCATTTGTTTAGGTCCTTTTGAATTTTTTTGTAAAAATTAAGGGCGTTATATGTATATATGAATTAACTGCTCTGTTAAGTAACGGAATATTTTAGGTATATTTGTTATTTTTCATGATAAAATAACTCAGGGGGTAAAATGCTTAACCACAGCAAAATATAAGGTGTTATATGTATTTTCGATAAAATGAAAGAAGAATATTGATATACACTAACTTTAAGGGGTTATATGCATTTAACCCAACATAAAAATATATCCTTAATTTCTCTTATCATTCTCATATGTATTTTGAACACAATTGAATCCGTAATGCCTACAATTTCACTCAAAAAAATAATAAGAAAACATAAAAACTTTCATATGGAGAGAATGAAGTCAAGATTATATATATATTTGTATCATGTTAATAGAAAATGCTTGACAAATATTAATTAAAAATTATATTATTCTAAGTCTAAACTCAACCCTAAATAACAATCACAATATAAAATCAATACCATATTTCTCTTAAAATTGACTCTTAAATTGGGAAGGCAAAATACCTGGTAATGAGAGATGGGTTTCACAGACGAGATTGGGAAGGGAGAGTCTGAGTCTTTAACAAGGAAGACCCTTCAAAACTGCAGAGGTTTGAAGGGACCCACCCAATTGAAAGAGCTTGATTTGCGTGGGCTGCCTTTTTTCCGGGCATTATCACACCAATTTATTTGAGTGCTTCAGAGAGCTCACATGTCAAATTTTAATTTTGATTGACTTTTCAAATACCCATGCAACCAATCCCCTCTAATTTTTTTTTTTTTGCTCCCATTTTTTTTTAAAAAAAAAAAATTACCCCTGCAACAAATATCTAATTTTTTTTATATCCTCATCCCTTTAATTTCTTCAGTCCCACAAAATCGCAGTTTTTCCTTTGTAAGTACATATATGTTTTCTATAACTTCTAAAACACAAAATGTAATTTCTGTAAATATTATCTGTAAGTGTATTACTATGCATGTCATATAAAAATACTAACTTGCAAAACACTAGAGAAATATACGTTAATGCATAATACCTGAAAATATTTTATCACAATAAAATATCAAAACACTTGAATTCATCTAATGTTTGTATTCCGATGTCTTTTCCTACTATAATGAACTAAGATGTTGTATTTAATCTGATCATTTTCATGTCAGTTTGGTTGAAATCAAATCCATTGTTACACCTTCGAGTTAGCAAACGTACATTCAGTTCAAACTATATTAGAGATGTAATAATTAGTCAAACACTGAAATAAATCAAACACCAACAAGTGTGTACTTTATGACAATATAAGAACCACATATATAGTAATGTTATGCATTAATATATGTTTCTCTAGTGTTTTGCAATTTATTATTTTTACATGACATAATATGTATTTACAGATAATATTTACAGAAATTATATTTTGTGTTTTTCAAGTTATAGAAAATATATAAGCACTTACATGGGAAAAACTATGATTTTGTAGGGTTCAGGGAATTAAAGGGATGAGGGTAGAAAAAAAATTAGGTGTTCGCTGCAGAGGTAAAAAAAAAATTTCAAAATGTGGGGAAAAAGAAAAAAATTTACAGATATTATTTGCATTGTGATTTTGCTAACTTCCCAAGTCAGAGTATGAATCATATCTGCAAGAATAACTAGATTGGATTCAACATACATGTTTTATGCAATATAATTCATTGGGATTAGATGAATGGTAGAGAGGATATTGAATGATTTAAAGCTTAATAATGCTTGTGACCACTTGTTTGAATTTATAGAAAAGGTTCATGGGTTCCATTATGTAGAATGCATTGATCCTTATATTCATTCACTTGGAAAGATTTTGCTTGGAAAAGGAATCGTCTTTCATTAGATGCTTTTGAGAGTATATATGGCTTTGATAATGGTTGAATGTATTAGTTAACAATCTTTCACATGATTATGTAAACCAAAATCAAATGGTATGCTCTGATTATGCAGCTCTGACAACAATAGCCGACTCAATGGTCCGGAGATGCAAGGATTGGTGCCATATGATTTTGGATAAAACTACAACAGCTGCAAGGATTGCCCATCAACAATCTTAAATTAACATGTTTTGTATACTGTCATACAAAGTTTGTTTAATAGTGTGTCATAGGCTTAACTTTGCGCCTCATGTTAAAAGAAGCACAAACTGATGCTGCTAATGACATGGAATTTATACAAATGATATTATTGTTTTAATATATTTGTCATCAACTTAATTGCATTTTTTTTTACTCTTGAAATTATTTGAATACTTCAGTTGTGGTTGTAGATGTGTCCATGATTATTCCTCATCATCAGTGAATGTAATAGCATGGGACTTCAAAAGCACCCTTTCATTCATATTAGGAGAAGCTTATTATTCCTTCAATATGGATGTGCTGATTACTCCCATGTTGGGGGTGGAATCAATTGGAAGAGGAATTCAAGTTTCAATTTCCTTGAAAATTTGCTGAACCAATTTAAGTCTATTGTTGCCGATGATGATTGATGAAGTAAGCCAAAATAATTAATTTCAATCCTTAAGCCAAAATAATTAACTTCATTCCTGCACATTTTCAAATAGGCACTGCCCTATTAAGAAACTGAATCACAAACTGTGAAAACACTAATTGAAGACCAAAAGCTTATCATGAACCGATCTGAATTGTGTGCTTGAAGATGGGGAACCCTGCACTATTTTTTAAAATGTTAATCTAATGATAACTAAAACTACAAAAAAAAAAAAAAAAAACCATCAAACCAAATCCTGGACATCCTCATCAAAACCTGTAACATCAATAAAAAAAAAAATGGAACAACATAGGCCCCACATAGAACACAAGCATCTGAAGAGAAATCAAACCACCACCACCGGTGGGTGAGGGAGGGGAGGTGGAGGAGTTTCCGCCGTCGCCGGAGGGAGGAGATGGAGGGGATCCTAACGGCGGCGACGGCGGCAAGCGGAGGGGCTTCGGTGGTTGCGGCAATGGCCAGGAGTTGCAGTCAGGGTCAAGGATTGCTGCGGTCGGTGGCGGCGGTTGGAGGCTTCGGTGGTGGTGGGAAGGGGTTTCTCAGGTGGCTAGGGTTTATCAAAGACTTGGTAAATGAAGAGGTGAGAGACTTGGTAAACGAGGGGGGAGGGATGGACGGTTGTGATGGGGTTGAGAAGATGAAACGGAGTGAGACGGATGAAATTTTTTTTGTTAGTGAATCACGTGAGGGGTTTAACAGGTGTTACAATTTTATTGGATTCCATAGGGAACCTCTTCGACGTTCCCACGGATGAACTAAGAACACAATCTTTATCTATTTTAAAATAATTATCTATTTAATAATAACTTATTTTTCTGTTCAAACAAGATTAAATGTTTTTTTTTATTTTATTTAGTGCTGCAATTCAGATAGATTGAGATCATGTTGAAGTCAACACGAAAAACAAGATTAAATGTTTTTTATTTTATTTAGGGCCACAACTCAGACGGGTTGAGATCGGATTGGAATCAACATAACCCAACTCTAAATGCAAAGTATTCAATCATAATTGGACCCAACTTGATTTTCAACCCGGAGTCTAATCAAAATCCAACCCATTGCAAAAAGTCTATTCAAACCCAACCTGTAAAAAATAAAAATAAATGATTTCACATATTGTGTTCTCACAGTCAATTGATCTCCACCAGCAAATCTTTAAAAATCCATCTAAAGTCCACCAAAAATTGAGAAATTTATATCAAACAAACCACGACCATCAAGAACTCAAGATCCTCCAATGATGAATTTTGGGTATTTTTTTGAAGAGAGAGATCATCTAGAATTCAAGATTCACCATCACTAGGCAGTTTGTTAAAGAGTAGGAAAGAGAGAGAGTCAAAGAGCGTCATAAGCTCAAGATTCAACATAAACTATGTTTTAATTGTTCTTAAGGGGTGGTTATTTTAAGCTTTTTTTTTTTTTAAAGACATTCAAGTCCTCACAAGCATGGATAATTCCATATAAGTCCTTATCAAATTCAGGGTAGACATACAAGTCCTTGAAAACTCACACAAACTCATAAACATCCCTGGTTTCAATAAAAATTAATTATAACCCAACTTTCCTTACTTAACATTAACCTGTTACCACGAAATGATTAAATTATCCTCAAATTTTTAACTATTTTTCATCAATACCTCAATGAAAATGAAGAAACATAAAAAATCTTACAAGGATAACATGATTTTGACATGGATTAATTTGTTTTTATAATTATTTATGTAGACTATAATGCCTACACAATTAAATGGTGATAAAATATCCTGTCAAATTTGAATAAAATTTTAACCTGAGGATGATAATTAGGTTTTTGTGAGTTTTTAGAAACTCATGTGCCTGCCTCAACTTTTACAGGGTCGAGAAGATGAAACGGAGTGAGACGGATGAAATTTTTTTTTGTTAGTGAATCACGTGAGGGGTTTAACAGGTGTTACAATTTTATTGGATTCCATAGGGAACCTCTTCGACATTCCCACGGTCCACGGATGAACTAAGAACACAATCTTTTATCTATTTTGAAATAATTATCTATTTAATAATAGCTTATTTTCTTGTTCAAACAAAATTAAATGTTTTTTTAATTTTATTTAGTGTTGCAACTTAGATAGATTGAGATCAGGTTGAAATCAACACGAAAAACAATATTAAATGCTTTTTATTTTATTTAGGGCCACAACTCATACGACGGGTTGAGATCGGATTGGAATCAACATAACCCAACTCTAAATGCAAAGCATTCAATCATAATTGGACCCAACTTGATTTTCAACCCGGAGTCTAATCCGAATCCAACCCATGGCAAAAAGTCTATTCAAACCCAACCTGTAAAAAATAAAAATAAATGATTTCACATATTGTGTTCTCACAGTCAATTGATCTCCACCAGCAAATCTTTAAAAATCCATCTAAAGTCCACCAAAAACTGAGAAATTTATATCTAACAAACCATGACCATCAAGAACTCAAGATCCTCCAACGATGAAATTTGGGTATTTTTTTGAAGAGAGAGAGATCATCTAGAACTCAAGATTCACCATCGCTAGGCATTTTGTTGAAGAGTAAGAAAGAGAGAGAGTCAAAGAGCGTCATAAGCTCAAGATTCAACATAAACTATGTCTTCCTTTTTTGGGTATTTTTTTTAGAAGATGGAGAGGGGGGGAGGGGCGATTAATTGTTCTTCGGGGGTGGTTATTTTAAGCTTTTTTTTTTTTTTTTTGTTAAAGACATTCAAGTCCTCACAAGCATGGATAATTCCATATAAATCCTTATCAAATTTAGGGTAGACATACAAGTCCTTGAAAACTCACAAAAACTCATATACATCCATGGTTTCAATAAAAATTAATTATAACCCAACCTTCATTACTTAACATTAACTTGTAATCACGAAATGATTAAATTATCCTCAAATTTTTAACTATTTTTCATTAATACCTCAATGAAAATGAAGAAACATAATAAAATCTTACAAGGATAATATGATTTTGGCATGGATTAATTTGTTTTTTATAATTATTTATGGAGACTATAATGCTTACACAATTAAATGGTGATAAAATATCCTGTCAAATTTGAATAAAATTTTAACCTAAGGATGATAATTAGGTTTTTGTGAGTTTTTAGGGACTTATGTATCTGCCTTAACTTTTATAGGGACGTATATAAAATTATCCATATTTACAATGATGCAGATGTCTTTAATCTTTTTTTTCAATCCCTCCCATTAGATGATTCACCCCATTTAAAATCTACGAATTGCAAACCCACCCCTAACAATCATTATTGATATATATATCACATATTATACCTTTGAACCCCACCCCCCAAGATTTTTCTTCTCTTCCCTTCCCCTCTCCCTCAGCTGGTCCCACTCTCTTCCTCGCTGGTGGTCACCCCCTCCCCAGTGCCAGCACCACGTATCCCAGACCCAGTTGCCGTCGTCTCGCCCGGTGTCAGCACATCCGATCCCATAATGTTTTAATGTGCTTCGACGAGGATTTAATGATTTTGAACAATGTTATCTATGGGTTCCAAAGGGATTCAATTTGTTTCGCACTGTGTTTTGATAGGGATTCAATGTGTTTGAATAATGTTTTACTGTCTTTGGCTCTTTTTAATTGTGACTGAACCCAAAAAAAAAAAAAAAAAAAAAAAAATTTGGATCGACACTAATATTGTCGATCATGATTCCATCAACATGTGGAGAGTCGAAAGGTGGAGGACATAACAAGGAGCCTGATGGACCTTATATTGAGACTCTCAATAGCTGTCTTGTCCCACAAAACAGAGCAAGGTAGAATGTTGATTCACAAAACACCATTGAGAATTCATTTTGGTTAAGAATTAAAGCAACGCCCTGCATTAAGATTTTAAAAAACAGGTTGCTAGCAATGACATAAGACTATTCAATTCAACAATGACATATAAAATGAAGTTAGTCTCGTTATATAAGATATCCACAGCATTATTGTCTATGCACATGGCAAATCTCGTCTCCAATGATCATGGCAGAATGGTTCAGGCTAGGGATTACCTGTGTTAAGAGTATATCTTAGATTAGAGTCTTGTCGTTGTGTCAAAAATCCTGTTTGGTTCAAACACTTCACCTTGTTCCAAACAATAAATCAATTTGCTTCACATTGTAGTAAGCAAATTGCATTAAGATTTAATTCTCTTTCAATGCTCTCCTAATTTATAAGAGTTGATGAAATGTGATATGACATGTGGATCCCCTTTTATATAGTGAATGGAATATCACAATTCCAGTGGGACTTAGAACACTAATATCATTTTATTTTCATCTATTTAGAGTAGCTATATACACTTTTTTTTTTATTGCAAACAAACATGATTTTTGGGCTCATTCACCCATATTCCACTCTATTCTACATATATTCTTCTACTAAAATAGGGCTAGGATTTGATGCATGGCCTAGTTAGAAACCAAAAAAAATTGGTGGGCGAGTGTAATTGATCAGTACATTTTGAGTGAGAAAATTGTAGTCATTCTGAACATTAGGCAACACTAAGAACAATGTGATCTATCTAAAGAAAATTATTTTAATGCAATGTATTACATATGCTGTATATAATGATATAAAATCGCATGATAGTATTACAATGAAACAAGTATGAACATATCAGGATAATCTATTAAACACTTTGTGCTCCCCTAGCAACTTTGATGAAGACATCTCCAGAGTGGTGTTGGCCAGACCCCAGGCTTGTATGCTCTTTGCATTATCCACTGCTCAAAAAACATCAGTGATCTGAACTTCATGCTTTGGAGATTCAAATTTTTGTGTACCTGACATGTTATACATCTTGTTCACATTCAGAGAGAGCTGCCTTTCATCGTGTATTGATGTCATTGTGAACACACAGGATCCTCCATATCTTTCTTTCAACTGCGGACAAATTCCAACTGTCATCATATTCGTGTATTTTAATTTTTTCACATATAGCAGAAAATGTTTGCATGATTAATTCAGATAGCAAATGTTTATGATTAGTAAGTGTTGCATGATTATTTAAGAATCTACTATAAAGGAGAAATTGCATTTCCTGTCGAAATTAATCAAGTAAAATTAGAAACTTGAGTGGCTATGATACAAAGTATGGTAGTGGTTATGAAAATATTGCCATATATGAAAGTGTTTCTCATGAAGAATCATAATATATTGCCCACAAACTATCTACACAAAACAGTTCATGTCAGTGATAAAACTTCAGGGACATGTTATATGTGCCAAGTTGTAATTACCATTTATTATAGACCAGTATGGCTCAGTTACATTGTGATGATTCTAAACACATGAACTTATAGTTTTCCCTCTAATAATTGTGAGGACAGCAAAATCTATTATAACATTTTTTTCCTTTTCTTAGGATAAAATTTCTTTCACATTAGTACTTGTACAGAATTAAAAACATCTTAGATTAGTGCTTTAGACAACATCTTAAAATGAAACTCATTAAGTTGTTAGTGCAATGACAGAAATGAGTGCAATGAATATAAATAGCTTGGCAACAACTAAAGGGAAAATTATAACCAAGAAATACTAAGTTAATTGGTTTGGCATGTTTTAGTTAATGAAGATAAACCTAGTACAGAAGAAGAGAAGGAAGCTGGTCCTATTTTCATGTTCTAGAAACTGACATATGACTTTCAGTTGGAGATGGTCATGACATCTCATGTCATCTTTTCTTTATAAAAACCACAAATATTTATAACTGGACAATAAACTCAATTAAGGAAGCTATGACTCTCTTTTTAGTATTATGATCTGATTTGTTTTTTATTTTTATTTGTTTATTTTGGTGTTGAGACTTAAAAGCAACTGCAAATATTGGAAGTTTCCCATCGACTTTAATTGGGATGGTGTCATGACTATATATATCATCCAGTCAAGATGAATAGATTGCTTTTAAAGTTATTTGTGACTCAGCATAACAAGGCAACTATCAACTCATGAATCTTGGTTGGATGAATCATAGAAGTTTTAAAAAAAGTACCTAGAATTTTCTATTAATATATCATTGTACGCATTATAACTTATGCTGTTAAGAGGCCATGCTAGATTTTGAGAGGGAGAGTTATATTTATAGCTCCACTATATACATTTTTTGGAATATCCTGAAGAACAGTAAAATAATTTTTTTTTTTTGTGTCGAAACACATAAATTTGGATGTAGGCAATGCTGAAACACGAGACACATAAATTTTTTGTCGTGTGTGATTTGTGTTTCATCTTATCTTTGTAATAAGAGTGAAATGTTTCATCTTATTTTAATAAAAGCGTGTCACGGATTCTCACTTGGAAATGACTCATGACTAATCATTGCTGGAATGCATATGTCTTTGAAATAAAAGGCATACCAACTTTTATATTTTTGGATTTCCAATTTTGTTGTATCATATGAAGGTGGGAGAGCATAATTTGGAGTCTAAGAACTCATGAGTAATATAAGAGATTCAACCATTATTCATCCACTCAAATACGTAATTTCAAAACTAAATAATACAAACTTATACATCAACCCGAATCTAAATGAAAACATCCCAAACTTGTATGATACACACATTACTAATTCAGTTCAACCTCTATGGTTGTGCTGCTAAACTTAAGGGTAATTGCCATTATAAGCCAAAGAAAGAAGACTTTATTCACCCTAATAGAAACAAAGCTAGACGACGAAGGACGACAATCGAAACTCGATCTCACTAACAGCCTTGAGATCCACAAACACCACTGCACGATCCTCAATCTGAAAAGGGAAAAGAGAGTGGTGAGCTACAACACGCTCAATGAATGGACCTATGACGTCTCATTAATAATAACTTAAAAAATAACAGAGTTATAAAATATGAGTCATGTAGAATATTTTATTTTATAATAAAACTGTAGTAAATCCTGCTGAACTTCTAAGAAGAGCACTACTTATCTTTAGAGGAATGGTCACACAGAACATATACATGAATACAATGCTACATGATGCGCATGATGCAACAAGACACTCATGCCCGCACACACCCGCAGAGGGCTCCATCTACAACCTGGCCACGTAGACATTGTCAAGAAGACCGGGATCTAATTTTTCCGGACCGTGGCCATGTAGATTAGTGTCACATAGATGACGCATGCATGATCAACTACTCACCACCAAATTGTCACACATGCAATAACAATATTATAATTCCTTCAAAGCATACAAGTCATACGTAAAATAAATATCTCACATATATCATAACGACATGCTCATATGCTCCATACACAAAGTAATAGTTGTATTCATAATCTAGTCACGATGCGAATATGATATACAATTATGCATAATTTTAAAAACTACTTAAGATATGAGATTCACTCACCTTCGATCCTACACAAGACAACCGATTTTACAAGAAAACTAATCATGGTCTACTGTTTCCGAGGGTATTCATACAAACAAACCAAATCAGAAACGTGGCACAGAACAATCGAAGAAAATAAAGTGCACAAAATCAGACAGGGTCGGCTACTTAAATTTAGCCGCCTCTTTAAGCTAGCTACTTAAACTCAGCCGTCTGAATCAATCGGCTGATTTTATTCAGCCAACTCTTCAGCAGACCTTAAACCACCAGCATACATGCCTCCAAATGATTTCGATTCACCACCAGTTCACCCCTCTCCATTTTTTCTTATTATTTTAAAAATGTTATATGAAAACTTGATCATTAATAAATATTATCAATATTAATCCATCTATATAAAATTATACCGTTGAAAAGATCTCATTAAGATCTTTAAAATTTGTCTAATATTAAATGTTATTTGGGTTTTTTTAAATTAATACTTTTTTAATTAAATAAAGATAACATAATTCTTGAATAATTAAACGTATGAAGATTTATTTAAAATTAATCAAAAAATAATTTAATATCAATCTCATTTTGAAAGCCTCGATGAAACCTTTCCGATGATAGTATTTTTTTAAATAAAAATGATAGTATAAATATGCATTAAGTTGAACTAATTAGTATATAAAGTAAAAGATAAAAATGTGTTTTGAAAATGACTTTTAAATTTGGAGGTTAAAATCCAAATCTCAAAATTTAGAGTTTCATTTAAAGGGTAATTGAAACAAAACACCCTTCAAATTTGGAGATTTGAAGGGTGGGTTGTGCAAATCACCCTCCAAATTCCATGTTACCTGGCTGATGGTACATGAAATCTCTGCCCTGCACAAACCCAAATGCATAGGGATTAAACGAAACTTTTCTTTTGTGATTGGCCGTCTCCCATCTTTATTATTACTTTAAAAAAAAAAAAATCATTTGTGATATGCATCTAGTAGCATTTGATGAGATATGAGAAGAACATTGGTACATATCCATTAGACAAAAAAACAATTTTTTTTTATAAAAGGCAAAATCAATTTCAACAGTTCCACAACTACTATATATATATGATTTAAAGAATTCACATGCACGTGACATGAAAATATTTATTGAAATAACAAATTTAAATATGTGTATGCTCTCTGAATAAACTTGTGCATGACTATCCTCCTCTTGTGAGATCTGAATAACCTTTTTTTTTATTTATAGGTTTTCTATTTTTGAGTTCCTATAAACTATATAATTTAGTAATCGATCCCTCATTTCTTCATATTAAGTTTAAGCCTTCAGATTTAAAATGTATGTTCATTTTTATTCATTGGGAGGGACTAAAAAAAATCAAATAATTTAGTGATAGGTCCCTCATAAGAAATAAAAAGGAACATACTATTTAAATCTGGGATTCAAACTATAATATGAAAAAGTGAGAGATTGATCACTAAATTATATAGTTTAAGAAGACTTAAAAATAAAAAAACTCTTTTGTGTGTCTGTGTGTGCATGAATTACTCATAGGTGCATCATTTATTTAGAAACAGAGAGGAAGGGTGGGACCATACCATCATCTCGTAGAATTTAACAAAAGTAGACTTAACAGACTCATCTTCCCACTCCAGTCCGTCCCACCATTCTTGAGGGCCTCTAATTACCGTCAGATTCGGGACGCTGTCTATTGCAAGCGGCAGCTTCTTCAGCTCGGGACACCACTCCACGCAGATACGCTCCAGAGATGGTAAAACCAATGGATGCTCACATATGGTCTTCAATGCCGGCATATTTCGGAGGTCAATGAATTTGAGCCACTGTAAATCCCGAGTCGAAGCTTGATCATCGACTGCTCCTTCATCTCCATCTATCAAATGCTCCATTCTTTTGCAGCTGTGTATTCCGATATCTCTGAGACAATTAAGCTGACGAACCCATCTCACATGCTTCAGATTTTCACATCCCGATATTCTCAAACGATGAAGGTTCTTAAGTGCATCTTGTGCTCCCACTTTTATTGTCTTGAGGTCTCGGAGGTAAAAAAGAGTCAGGGACTCAAGCTCTGGAAGCAAAGGGCCTTTTCCTTCTCCACTGATTATAATTTCCTCCAAACCACTACAATCAAAAATTTCTAGCTTTCGCAGACGGTCCATTTTCGAATTAGTCGACGAGAGATTGATGGTTCCCAGATCATTGCAACGATTTAACAGCAGTGCATATGTGGTTCTTGGCAGGTGTGTGGAGCTTAAAAACCGTTGACAAGATTGAGCTGATTTTAGTTGGAGTCGAAGATCTTGTAAACTTTTGAGGGCCTCCAGATCTTGTAAGCTAACTTCAACACCACCGATGGAATTCTCAACGTTCGTGGATCCATCACCTATAGAGTAGTTTGTTTTCCATAAGCTGAACACCTGCAACTTTGAAAGTCCAGAGATTGCCTCCCTGGGGATGCTGTCAAGATCAGAGGTATGGTCTAGATAAAGTTGCCTCAGTTTGGTCAACCTTCCTAACTCTACAGGCAATGATGAGATTCTTGTCCATGACAAATTCAAATGTTGCAACTCAGTTAGTAGACCAATTCCCTCAGGAAGACGAGTTATATGGGACTCATAGTGCCCTGCCATATCCAAGACTCGAAGATTTGGCGTTGATTGGAAAAGCCCACCCGAGATTTCAGAAAAAGTATTACGTTGGAGCAACAAGGTTGAAAGGTTAGGACATTCAGGGATAGCACCTGGCAAAGTTTTCATACGATTGTGCATCAGGGATATCCTCCTATTCCCTCCCCAATCTTCTGGTGCAGGTGCTTCGATCAGTCCAATGCCAGCATGCACCAAGAACTTGTTCTCACCTTTCCTTGAAATCCATAAGGCCATGTCCCGAATCACATCGTGCATCCTTACATCAGTATCACTTTCAAGGCTCCTCTCTAACAAATGTGTTGCCGTGAGCAGTCCAATGATAGTGTGACCCTCTCCACGGGCGCCAACAATGTCATCTCTATACTCCTTATCAAAGAACCCCTCCCCCACCCAGTATTCCACCAATTCTTCCTTGTCAATGTTATGATCCTCAGGGTACAAGCAACAGTACAAGAAGCATTCTTTCGTAGTGTCATCAGGCAGACTATCATAACTAAGCTCCAAATTGTAAAGTAGATCATTTTCAAAACCTCTGATATTCTTGAACCGCAATTCCTTCAATGATGATGTAGCGTGCTTCCACTCATCAACAGTTGTTTTGCTCGCCATCGCCCTCCCAATGACTGTGAGGGCAAGAGGCAAACCACCACACTTCTTGCATATGTCCTTTGCGAGCTCCTGTTTCGTCGGATCCGAGTTGATGTTTGTCTCGCCAACATTCTTCATAAAGAGTACCCATGCCTCCTCCGACTCCAAGCAGTTCACACTCACAATGTGCTCACCTGCACCCATATCAATGCACACCTCCTTGCTTCGCGTTGTCAGTACAAGTTTACAATTTTTGGCCTTATTTGGATGAGGGACCCCCATACGGTGAAGGCTTTTTAGGAACTCGGATCCCTCCCATACATCGTCGAGCAATAAAAAAAACTTGATGTATCCGAGGGCTTCAGATATCATGATGGCTAGTTTCTCGAAGTTGTCACCTGGTTCAATCTTCAAATTCAGCCACTTACATATCTGCCTTTGCATCTTCTCGATGTTTGGCTCCTTGGAGACAACAACATAGATAATTTTATCGAAATCATGAGGACGATGGAGTAGCACATCTTTGAATCTTGTCAAAAGGGCAGTCTTCCCGACGCCCCCCATTCCGCACACACCAATGACATGCGCATCCTCTCTGTTGAAGCAGAGGTCACTGAGCTTAGCTAGAGCAGCCTCCAAAACAGAGTCCGTACCCTCAAATGGTGAGGTGGGGATTGCCTCAACCAAATTATGGAGCCTGCTTCTCTCCGTGATGGCGCCCTCCACCTCATCGAGCAGCTCAGCAGCTCTCCTTCCAAGCTCATCGCTTGGCAAGCACCCAAGATAACAACCATCCACGCACTCGTTACTGTGCTGAAATTCAGATTCAATGGAACTGTTCTCCATATATAGGGACTGAACTTTCTTGAGCCATTTGTCCGTTTGATCGGTTCTTGCCAGACCTTGATTCTCCCGAAGCTTGACCTTCTTTGACACGACACCTTGCATAAACTCAAGTTCCTCCATTTTTTTCCTCAGTAGCCAAATGTATTTCCTGGGAGGGGTGAGATTTTCAATCAGGTGATCGTAGACTTCGTCTTTTTTTGAAAGTTCAAAATCCACCTTTACAAGCAACTGAGCCACTCTCCCGCCCAATCTGTAGCTAGACCAGCAGTTGCGGGGACATCCGCAGCAGCAGATCATCCTGTTTTCATATGCCGCCTGGACGATGCTTGCTTCCTTGCTGAGATCCTCCACCCTCTTGAGCCATTCAACGACAAGTATGGTGCGCTTGCGTGGCGGTTCGTCGCTCTCCTCGATCTTGATCTTCTCCATCACGCCATCTCGCCATTCTTTCAACTGGTTCGTCTTCCACCCCAATAAGATGATGTTGTTGCTGAGAGAGAATAGATTGTCCACCTTCCTGATGAGGGCACCACATAACACATTCCTCAATGGTTCGAAACACCATTGCACACATGATGTTACACAGTCTTTCATTTTTTTTTTTCCTTTCAAATTGACACTCAGAGATCGATGAAGCTATACTTGTCTTGGTTGAGTCCTTTGAATGAATGAACTTTGCCCTGCACACCCAAGTATCGTTTTTTAATATATCTTGCGTAATTAACATTTTTAAGCTTTTCTTATTGTCTTAGACTTAATATTTTTAAACTAACACTAAATTGTATATAAGTAACTTTGAGTTTGTTATAGGTGATATGTATAAATATAAGTTCTTTAGGATTTATAGATGCTGTTAAAAGCAAATTTATCCGTAATCACTAAAATATAGCAATAAAGCATATGAAACAAGAGGTAAATAGTAAGAAAACATAAAAGGGAGAAATGCATATAACCCCCTGAAAGATTGCATATATCTAGATTAACCCTTCATTTTTTTGAATACCAATTTCAATAATTAAACCAATGCAAAAATACATATGTATCACATCCTTCTCTACACATACACCACACCTCCTCCCTTACCTACCTCTCCCCGCAGATCATCCCAACCATCGACACTTGCACGCTATCTATACTGACAAAAGCCCGGGCAACCCGTCGTCTGTTAGCAGTTCGCGAGCTCGCAAAGCCCCATCAATGAAAGCACGGCCAGCGTGTCGAGGCAGAGGTGGTCAATATGAATGACAATGACGGAGGTCGCGAGTGCTATGGGGGGTAACGCAGGTATACCGACATGATCGTCACGAGCTCTTACAACGTAACCTGCGGGTGGTGGGTTCACTGGGTTCGGTATCTCCCGGAGGTGAACATTGTTAATTAGTTAAATTGTTTGGGGTGGACATTGTTAATGGTGGTGGTGGCTGTAACAGATCGGAAGATAGGAGAAGGGGTTGAGAGATGGAGTTGTTTCTGTCAAAGACATTGCTTTAAGAAAGAGTTGTGTTTTGGTTTAGATAATTTCACTTTCTTTCATCTCTTTGATAAACCCAGAGATTTGAATTAAAATGATTTAGAATTTTGGTTTGTGTAACTTGAAAAGGTCTTGGAAATGCCTGTCGTTTCCTAAAAAAAAGGCATTTGAATTGGATTTATTCTCTTATGGTGTGTCTCACAAACATTTTATCAAACACTTGATAAACATAAGATTAAGTTGAAAAAAACTGAAGAGAAAGAATGCAGATGCATACAATGGTGAACAATGGAAGCAAATTGATGATGTTTTTTTCCAATGGAAGAAGGAAAATGGAAGGGGGGTTTAAATCAACAGGCATTGCAATAATTAGAAGTAGAACGGTCAGACCATTGGGGAAGAAGAAAGAAAAGGGTGTTTTTAGTGAGAAGGGCATTTCAATCATTTGTTTAGGTCCTTTTGAATTTTTCTGTAAAAATTAAGGGGGTTATATGTATATATGAATTAACTGCTCTGTTAAGTAACGGAATATTTTAGACATATTTGTTATTTTTTTATGGTAAAATAACTCAGGGGGTAAAATGCTTAACCACAGCAAAATATAAGGTGTTATATGTATTTTCGATAAAAATGAAAGAAGAATATTGATATACGCTAACTTTCAGTGGTTATATGCATTTAACCCAACATAAAAATATATCCTTAATTTCTCTTATCATTCTCATATGTATTTTGAACACAATTGAATCCGTAATGCCTACAATTTCACTCAAAAAAATAATAAGAAAACATAAAAAATTTCATATGGAGAGAATGAAATCAAGATTATATATATATTTGTATCATGTTAATAAAAAATGCTTGACAAATATTAATTAAAAATTATATTATTCTAAGTCTAAACTCAACCCTAAATAACAATCACAATATAAAATCAATACCATATTTCTCTTAAAATTGACTCCTAAATTGGGAAGGCAAAATACCTGGTTATGAGAGATGGGTCTCACAGACGAGATTGGGAAGGGAGAGTCTGAGTCTTTAACAAGGAAGACCACCTCAAGCAATTGATAAGGGAAGCTCCAATCATTTAAGAGTGAGTAAAGTTGGGAAGACCACATGAAGCAATTGATGCTCCAATAATGCAGAGGTTAGAAGGGACCCACCCAATTGAAAGAGCTTGATTTGTCTCTTTTGATTGACTTTTCAAATACCCATGCAACCAATCCCCTGTATTTTTTCTTTTTGCTCCCATTTTTTTTTTTATTTTAAAAAATTACCCCTTTAACAAATATCTAATTTTTTTTATATCCTCATCCCTTTAATTTCTTCAGTCCCACAAAATCGCAGTTTTTCTTTTGTAAATACATATACGTTTTCTATAACTTGTAAAACACAAAATGTAATTTCTGTAAATATTATCTGTAAGTGTATTACTATGCATGTCATATAAAAATACTAACTTGCAAAACACTAGAGAAATATACGTTAATACATAATACCTGAAAATATTTTATCATAATAAAACATCAAAGCACTTGAATTCATCTAATGTTTGTATTCCAATGTCTTTTCCTACTATAATGAACTAAGATGTTGTATTTAATCTGATCATTTTCATGTCAGTTTGATTGAAATCAAATCCATTATTACACCTTCGAGTTAGCAAACGTACATTCAGTTCAAACTATATTAGAGATGTAATAATTAGTCAAACACTGAAATAAATCAAACACCAACAAGTGTGTACTTTATGACAATATAAGAACCACATATATAGTAATGTTATGCATTAATATATGTTTCTCTAGTGTTTTGCAATTTATTATTTTTACATGACATGATATGCATTTACAGAAAATATTTACAGAAATTACATTTTGTGTTTTTCAAGTTATAGAAAATATATATGCACTTACAAGAGGAAAACTATGATTTTGTGGGGTTAGGGGAATTAAAGGGATGAGGGTAGAAAAAAAATTAAGTGTTCGCTGCTGGGGTAAAAAAAAAAATTCAAAAGGTGGGGAAAAAAATTTACAGATATTATTTGCATTGTGATTTTGCTAACTTCCCAAGTCAGAGTATGAATCATATCTGCAAGAATAACTAGATTGGATTCAACATACATGTTTTATGCAATATAATTCATTGGGATTAGATGAATGGTAGAGAGGATATTGAATGATTTAAAGCTTAATAATGCTTGTGACCACTTGTTTGAATTTATAGAAAAGGTTCATGGGTTCCATTATGTAGAATGCATTGGTCCTTATATTCATTCACTTGGAAAGATTTTGCTTGGAAAAGGAATCGTCTTTCATTAGATGCTTTTGAGAGTATATATGGCTTTGATAATGGTTGAATGTATTAGTTAACAATCTTTCACATGATTATGTAAACCAAAATCAAATGGTATGCTCTGATTATGCAGCTCTGACAACAATAGCCGACTCAATGGTCCGGAGATGCAAGGATTGGTGCCATATGATTTTGGATAAAACTACAACAGTAAACGAGGGAGGAGGGATGGACGGTTGTGATGGGGTCGAGAAGATCAAACGGAGTGAGACGGATGAAATTTTTTTTTTTGTTAGTGAATCACGTGAGGGGTTTAACAGGTGTTACAATTTTATTGGATTCCATAGGGAACCTCTTCCACGTTCCCATGGATGAACTAAGAACACAGTCTTTATCTACTGTGAAATAATTATCTATTTAATAATAGTTTATTTCCCTGTTCAAACAAGATTAAATGTTTTTTTTTATTTTATGTAGTGTTGCAACTCAAATAGATTGGGATTAGGTTGAAGTCAACACGAAAAACAAGATTAAATGTTTTTTTATTTTATTTAGGACCACAACTCAGACAGGTTAAGATTGGATTGGAATCAACATAACCCAACTCTAAATGCAAATCATTCAATCATAATTGGATCCAACTTAATTTTCAACCCGGAGTCCAATCCGAATCCAACCCATGACAAAAAGTCTATCCAAACCCAACCCGTAAAAAATAAAAATAAATGATTTCACACATTGTGATCTCCAAAACAATCAATTGATCTCCACCGGCAAATCTTTAAAAATCCATCTAAAGTCCACCAAAAACTGAAAAATTTATATCTAACAAACCATGACCATCAAGAACTCAACATCCTCCAACGATGAAATTTGGGTATTTTTTTTGAATAGTAAGAAAGAGAGAGAGTCAAAGAGCGTCATAAGCTCAAGATTCAACATAAACTATGTCTTCCTTTTTTGGGTATTTTCTTTAGAAGATGGAGAGGGGGGGGATTAATTGTTCTTCAGGAGTGGTTATTTTAAGTTTTTTTTTTGTTAAAGACATTCAAGTCCTTACAAGCATGGGTAATCCCATATAAGTCCTTATCAAATTTAGGGTAGACATACAAGTGAAAACTCACAAAAACCCATATATATCCCTGGTATCAATAAATATTAATCATAACCCAACCTACCTTAATTAACATTAACCTGTAACCATGAAATGATTAAATTATCCTCAAATTTTTAACTATTTTTCATCAATACCTCAATGAAAATGAAGAAACATAAAAAATCTTACAAGGATAACATGATTTTGACATGGATTAATTTGTTTTTATAATTATTTATGGAGACTATAATGCCTACACAATTAAATGGTGATAAAATATCCTGTCAAATTTGAATAAAATTTTAACCTGAGGATGATAATTAGGTTTTTGTGAGTTTTTAGATACTCATGTGTCTGCCTCAACTTTTACAGGGACGTATATGAAATTATCCATGTTTGCAGGGAAACAGATGTCTTTAATCTTTTTTTTCAATCCCTCCCATTAGATGATTCACCCCCATTTAAAATATATGAATTGCAAACAAACCCCTAACAATCATTATTGATATATATATCACATATTATATCTTTGAACCCCACCCCCCAAGATTTTTCTTCTCTTCCTTCCCCTCTCCCTCAGCTGGTCCCACTCTCTTCCTCGCTGGTGGTCACCCCCTCCCCAGTGCCAGCACCACGTATCCCAGACCCAGTTGCCGTCGTCTCGCCCGGTGTCAGCTTCGACGAGGATTTAATGATTTTGAACAATGTTATCTATGGGTTCCAAAGGGATTCAATTTGTTTCGCACTGTGTTTTGATAGGGATTCAATGTGTTTGAATAATGTTTTACTGTCTTTGGCTCTTTTTAATTGTGACTGAACCCAAAAAAAAAAAAAAAAAAAAATTGGATCGACACTAATATTGTCGATCATGATTCCATCAACATGTGGAGAGTCGAAAGGTGGAGGACATAACAAGGAGCCTGATGGACCTTATATTGAGACTCTCAATAGCTGTCTTGTCCCACAAAACAGAGCAAGGTAGAATGTTGATTCACAAAACACCATTGAGAATTCATTTTGGTTAAGAATTAAAGCAACGCCCTGCATTAAGATTTTAAAAAACAGGTTGCTAGCAATGACATAAGACTATTCAATTCAACAATGACATATAAAATGAAGTTAGTCTCGTTATATAAGATATCGACAGCATTATTGTCTATACACATGGCAAATCTCGTCTCCAATGATCATGGCAGAATGGTTCAAGCTAGGGATTACCTGTGTTAAGAATATATCTTGGGTTAGAGTCTTGTCGTTGTGTCAAAAATCCTGTTTGGTTTATGAAATTCAAAAGAATTTTCTATAGGAACGAGACAAACAGACGAAGCTGGCCTACCAGTTTGACTATAAGATTCAGTCACGAAAAGCCCCTCCATCATCAAAAAAAAAAAAAAAAAACTTCATTGAAACAAGGAACATAAAGTCCTACTGCTCGGTCGACAGAGTGGAGTCGATACACATTGACACCATGTTTGTCGAACAGGGGGATTTATTTTATGCATAGTTGTTTGGGTGATGCCTAGGCGACACTTAAACCTGTCAATGAAAGGATACAAATTGGATATGCATAAATGTTGAGAAATAAATATGCAGAAGCCGTCAATGAAATATGAGATTATACATAAGAACGGAACACCATCACATGAAGAACACAAAAATACGTGGTTCGGCATAGGCCTACATCCACGGGGCGAAAACAGAGAATCCACTATGATAGTTGAGATACAAAAAAGCCTTACAAACTCTCTCATAGAGAGTTACCCTCTTTTGAACCCTCTCAACCTCTCTCCTATGGATCTCTACATTTTATGTCATGCCAAGCCAATTTTTTCTTGAATTTATATGAATAAATAACTTTCTCTCTAAATAATCTCCTAACAAACAAATCTATTTTCTTGATTTTAGAAGATTCATTATGTATATTAATTAAGATCAAATCTTAACTAATTATCAATTAGGTGTCCACCCTAATATGGTTTCATCATGGTCATCCGATATTGATACACCGGATCGAGACATAATCCCAATAATAAATCCGTATCCAAACTGAAAAAAAAAATGCATATTCAATCCAATGGATATTCAATACAAGTATCCATATGCGATCCAAAAATCTAGATTTAGATTTAAAAAATTATCTGAATTATGTAAAAAACATAAAAAATTAACTTGTAGAAAAAATAAATTTATATGTATGCATCCCTTTTGTCGCCCCCCTCCCTAGTCTCTCTCTTTGCCTCATCCCCAACCTCCTCAAGCATCTTCCCGCCGCCCTCCTCTCTCTTTTTCTCTCTATCCTCACCTCTCATTCCCCAATTCTATTGTCTCCAATTTTGGGTGGTGGGAGTATCTGTTTCCCAATGTTTATATGCAAAGATTGACTACACTAGGTTTTAAATGTTATTTTGGAACAAGGAAAATGATATTCTAACCCTGTGTGCAACCCCTTCCATAACCTTCATATTTTTTTATTTAAAAAAAACATACACTTGTCTATTGAAATATATACTGTTACAAAAAAATGAAATATACATTGAATATTCTAATGTATTTTTTTTCTTTTGAAAAAATGAAAAAAAATAATTTTCATACATTGTGATAGCACAATACTATGATAGCATAGTGTATATTGCGCTAGCGTAGGTATATACGGTTGCAGGACTGTTTCTGAGTTGTAAATTAAGCTGCAAAAATAAACTGAATGTATCAGCGCTCTCAAGGATAATTCAGAGATATTTCACTCTAATTGGGAGGTCCAATGAGGCACCATCTAGTCACTTTTATTCCGATGGAAACGAGTATGAATTGGTCCAATTTGAAACCAACTCAAGCCAAGGGAGCATTGGTGACAGAGCATCAAAAAATACCAAACATGATGTATCATTTGAAATTCAAGTGCTAAAACACAAATTCAGGGCTATAAAAGGCCACTACAAATCACTGAACATGTCTGATATTCAAATGGCTATATGAAATAGAGATTCACGTGAAGGCAATCAATCTCTCTTTACAAATACAACAAAACAAAAAATTATACAAGGGCCCAAAAAAAACACCAAAAATAAGCATAAGATTGTACCTGAAAGAAAGCAGATGCCACATAAATGTTGAGTTGTTTTTTTTTAATAAATGTCATTTACTGTCCCACAAGCAACTGGCAAAACCAGATTTGGATCCCTACTAGTCCAATGAATGCTATTCACCACGCATTGTGTCAACAAATTAATTTTTCATAACATCTCACAAAAATATTAAATGAAACGAACTGAGATTTGGTGGGAATGAATATCACAACTTACTCTTCCACAATTGAAATTGAGAGGCTAAATTTGCTCCTCCTGGCTTCCTCATCATCCAGCAATTGCTAATCATAGCATGGTTGTTCAAGTGGCTGAATTTGTTGGTGGTGGTGTTCAAAACTTTAAAGAAGAACTTCCCACACCACTGCCTACGATTAGAAAACAAAAGAAGAAGTTTTGTCAATGTGATTTTAACAAACACTACGTTTTACAACTATATTGGAAAAAGGAGAGTAAAAATAAGGAATGCATGTAAGAGCTTTAGGGATTATATGGCCCAATATTAGTCTTGTTAAGTCGTATGATGTTATGAAAGCCAGAGTATCTTGGATTATGTGTTTGCTCTGTAAGGACCATAGATATGACTGACTGTCTATGCAACCTGATGTATGGGCATCAAATTTATAAGCTTTGAAACATGCCCCCCCCCCCCCCCCCCCCTGTTTTTCCTTTACTAATTGCATTATTCTTCTTCTCTTTTTGCTGATCTTTGATGATTGAACTAATAAATTGAAATGTTGTACCCATTCACTACCTATATACTGAGAGAAATATGGGCCATCAGTTGAAATATATCTATGGTTGGTGCTAGATTCAGGATAGAGATTACGTCAATTCAGATATTCTCATATTCCATTTGGTATTTTTGTTTTATGTGTATTTGTTTTTAAACTCTGAAAATATGCTTCTTACATGGGTCATGAATTTTTAATTTTAATGCCTTTTTCTTATGGTTCCTTGCCACCAGGAAGCAAGACCCTTGGGCAGTTTGGGTTCGAATTCATCATCACGAAAGGAAAAGCTCACTGCTAATTTATTTGTCAGAAAGGTTAGTTTCTTTCATGCATTGTCCCTCCAGAAGATGTTCACCAATTTCACCTTTCAGCAGTGACGTGTTCCCATTCACATGGGGAAGATGTCTGGGAGTTGGTTTCTTAGAATGTAACTTATTGTAGTTGCAAATACGCGTGTTATAACCATCTGTGTTCTTCATAAATGGTTATCTGATCACTGACCTTGGTCATTTTTGGCTTGTTTCCTGTCTAGCTTCTCGCATCATTACCCACAGCCAAGCCTCTACGAATCCAGTATGGACCGGGGGAACCCAATTCTGCTACTGTGTGGGCAGAGCGTTGGACGTCTATCCATTTTTGGGAACCTCTTCCACAACTGAAGAAGATTGATTTGAAACCCCAGACAAAGCAAGGGAAGAATCATGCAATAGAAATGGAATCAGGACGGCCTAAACGCAGTGTTCGTAGAATTACAACTACAAATACTGATTCTGTGTCTGCAACTCAGACCTCTGAATCCGAGAAATCCAAGCGGACTTTGAGGAAAGCTTCTAGTCATACAGTAGATTCAGTGCAAGATCATCCTCATACTGAGCTTGAGAAAGTTAAACGTAATTTGAGGAAGGTTTCTGGTACTTTAGTTGAATCTTCTGACAAATCACAAGCTGAAACTGAGGAACCTAAGCGCATTCCTAGAAAGGCGATAAACCTCCCAAGTGATGTGGCAGACCAGGTTGTTGAAGTATCTGTTGAGGTGATGAAGACAGACACCGCAGCAGCTGCCAATACCAAGCAAGATGAGGATGTTGCGAAAAAGCCAGTGGCAGATGATGCACCTGTTGATGCTTTGCATCACGATCAAACAGTGGTTGAGTCATCTCCATTACAGAGCATTGAAAAAGATGAGAACCTTCCTGCTATAAATGGAGAATTTAGTTCCAAAGAAGATCAAGCTAACTCTGGTAACCTGAAAGCAACGAGGAGGAGATCTTCTTTCTCAGTGAAGACAGAGCACGCAGAGAATGGTCTGCAGAATACTCTGACCATACCGAGTTATATGGCACCAACTGAATCAGCAAAGGCAAAACTACGGGGACAGAACTCGCCGAGGTTTGGTTCAGATGGAGCGGACAATAATGGCTACACACGTCGCCATTCTCTGCCATCTTCCATGAATGGAAAAGTGGCCTCTTTATCGCCACAAACACAGAGACTTGTTCAATCAAATGGGAAGGGGGCAATTCGAAGTGACAGGTCGCTGTTATCATCGAGAGATGGAAATGGTGAGGACTCTGAAGACTCTTGTTTATTGTTTCTTTTAAGGTTCTACCATCAGTTCATCACTTTTATATCATATCTGGACAGACTTCAATGAACATGCTGTGTCCACGTCCAACATGTATCCTATACGGGACACGACATGACACGACATGTGTTAAGATTTGTGTGGGACACAAATTGAAAATTCAAAAACAATTTTCTGAATGTCAGACATGCACTGTATGCATTATGGACACCGCATCAAGACACAACATGTGAAACCTAATGATGTTAAAATATTAATGGTGTTCATAGTTAATGCACCATTATAGTTATGTCATATTTTTGTAGTTTATTTTTTCAAATAATTATGATATAAAATATATCAATTTTTTTATTTATTGCCATGTCCATGTCCTAGGGTTATAAGATTTACCATGTCACTGTGTCCATATCCTGTGTATGTGTCGGTGCTCCTTTGAGTGGCTGTTTCTGCTTGTTTTCTGCATTGTTTTTCAGTTTTTATATCTTTTTTTTTTTTTTCAGATTTCTAATGACACTACTGGCCAAGAACATAAAGTTGCTGTTCTTTTAGTTATATTATATGAGTTGGATTGTGTAGTTGTCCTACTTAACTGGTAAAATAAGTTTGTGTGATTTGATATAGCATTGATATTTTTTGTGTTTGTTTTATATTACTAGGCATAGGTTTGCATCAAATTTGTCAATCTTAGTTTCCTATTCGCCGTTGTCAATTTTTTTATGAACACAACATTGAGGATTGCTTCATTTCCTGAGGGAAAACATTTAGAAAACTGACATGAGCACTATGTCATTGTATATCTTCCAACAATAGAGATGCTAAATTGAGCTTACTTCTTACTGCTAGTTGTTTTATGAGTTTTTTTGTGCATTAGCATGATATCGCTGCATATAATTTTCACATCTGACAACCTGATCGGAAGGTAGCAATTGTAGTTGAAATTTCACTGGTATAAATCATTTCAACAGGTAATAATTAAAATTAGCTCATCTTATCCATATCTGCATGTTTCCTAACTGCCAATGCTACATTTTTCACCTATTCTTTTCAGATAAACCGATTCAAGTAGAATGGAGGAGGTAAATCAGTGGTTGATTATGAGGGATTGCAATGCTGCTCTTGGAGCATAAAGTTTCGATTTTTGGATTTCCAATTTTGTTGTATCATATGAAGGTGGGAGAGCATAATTTGGAGTCTAAGAACTCATGAGTAATATAAGAGATTCAACCATTATTCATCCACTCAAATACGTAATTTCAAAACTAAATAATACAAACTTATACATCAACCCGAATCTAAATGAAAACATCCCAAACTTGTATGATACACACATTACTAATTCAGTTCAACCTCTATGGTTGTGCTGCTAAACTTAAGGGTAATTGCCATTATAAGCCAAAGAAAGAAGGCTTTATTCACCCTAATAGAAACAAAGCTAGACGACGAAGGACGACAATCGAAACTCGATCTCACTAACAGCCTTGAGATCCACAAACACCACTGCACGATCACCAAATCTGAAAAGGGAAAAAAGAGTGGTGAGCTACAACACGCTCAATGAATGGACCTATGACGTCTCATTAATAATAACTTAAAAAATAACAGAGTTATAAAATATGAGTCATGTAGAATATTTTATTTTATAATAAAACTGTAGTAAATCCTGTTGAACTTCTAAGAAGAGCACTATTTATCTTTAGAGGAATGGTCACACAGAACATATACATGAATACAATGCTACATGATGCGCATGATGCAACAAGACACTCATGCCCGCACACACCCGCAGAGGGCTCCATCTACAACCTGACCACGTAGACATTGTCACGAAGACCGGTATCTAATTTTTCCGGACCGTGGCCATGTAGATTAGTGTCACATAGACGACGCATGCATGATCAACTACTCACCACCAAATTGTCACACATGCAATAACAATATTATAATTCCTTCAAAGCTTACAAGTCATACGTAAAATAAACATCTCACATATATCATGACGACATGCTCATATGCTCCATACACAAAGTAATAGTTGTATTCATAATCTAGTCACGATGCGAATATGATATACAATTATGCATAATTTTAAAAACTACATAAGATATGAGATTCACTCACCTTCGATCCTACACAAGACAACCGATTTTACAAGAAAACTAATCATGGTCTACTGTTTCCGAGGGTATTCATACAAACAAACCAAATAAAAAACGTGGCACAGAACAATCGAAGAAAATAAAGTGCACAAAATCGGACAGGGTCGGCTACTTAAATTTAGCCACCTCTTTAAGCTAGCTACTTAAACTCAGCCGTCTGAATCAATCGGCTAATTTTATTCAGCCAACTCTTCAGCAGACCTTAAACCACCAGCATACATGCCTTAAACCACCAGCATACATGCCTCCAAATGATTTTGATTCACCACTGGTTCACCCCTCTCGATTTTTTCTTATTGTTTTTAAAATGTTATATGAAAACTTGATCATTAATAAATATTATCAATATTAATCCATCTATATAAAATTATACCGTTAAAAAAATCTCATTAAGATCTTTAAAATTTGTCTAATATTAAATGATTTTTTGGTTATTTTAAATTAATTTTTTTAATTAAATAAAGAGAACATAATTCTTGAATAATTAAACGTACCAAGATTTTATCAAAATTAATAAAAAAATAATTTAATATCAATCTCATTTTGAAAACCTCCATGAAACCTTTCCGATGATAGTATTTTTTTAAATAAAAATGATAGTATAAATATGCATTAAGTTGAACTAATTAGTATATAAAATAAAAGATAAAAATGTGTTTTGAAGATGACTTTTAAATTTAGAGGTTAAAATTCAAATCTCAAAATTTAGAGTTTCATTTTAAGGGTGATTTGTGCAAATCACCCTTCAAATTCCATGTTACCTGGCTGATGGTACATGAAATCTCTGCCCTGCACAAACCCAAATGCATAGGGATTAAACGAAACTTTTCTTTTGTGATTGGCCGTCTCCCATCTTTATTATTACTTTTTTTAAAAAAAAATCATTTGTGATATGCATCTAGTAGCATTTGATGAGATATGAGAAGAACATTGGTACATATCCATTAGACAAAAAAACAATTTTTTTTTATAAAAGGCAAAATCAATTTCAACAGTTCCACAACTACTATATATATATGATTTAAAGAATTCACATGCACGTGACATGAAAATATTTATTGAAATAACAAATTTAAATATGTGTATGCTCTCTGAATAAACTTGTGCATGACTATCCTCCTCTTGTGAGATCTGAATAACCTTTTTTTTTTATTTATAGGTTTTCTATTTTTGAATTCCTATAAACTATATAATTTAGTAATCGATCCCTCATTTCTTCATATTAAGTTTAAGCCTTCAGATTTAAAATGTATGTTCATTTTTATTTATGGGGAGGGACTAAAAAAAATCAAATAATTTAGTGATATGTCCCTTATAAGAAATAAAAAGGAACATACTATTTAAATCTGGGGATTCAAACTATAATGTGAAAAAGTGAGAGATTGATCACTAAATTATATAGTTTATGAAGACTTAAAAATAAAAAACTCTTTTGTGTGTCTGTGTGTGCATGAATTACTCATAGGTGCATCATTTATTTAGAAACAGAGAGGAAGGGTGGGACCATACCATCATCTGGTAGAATTTAACAAAAGTAGACTTAACAGACTCATCTTCCCACTCGAGTCCGTCCCACCATTCTTGAGGGCCTTCAATTTCCTTCAGATTCGGGGCGCTGCCTATTGCAAGCGGCAGCTTCTTCAGCTCGGGACACCCGTTCACCCAGATACGCTCCAGAGATGGTAAAACCAATGGATGCTCACATATGGTCTTCAATGCCGGCATATATTCGAGGTTAATGTGTTTGAGCCACTGTAAATCCCGAGTCGAAGCTTGATCATCGACTGCTCCTTCATCTCCATCTATCAAATGCTCCATTCTTCCGCAGCCGAATATTTTGATATCTCTGAGAGAATTAAACTGACGAACCCATCTCACATCCTGCAGATTTTCACATTCCCATATTTCCCACTTTTATTGTCTTGAGGTCTCGGAGTTGTAAAAGAGTCAGGGACTCAAGCTCTGGAAGCAAAGGGCCTTTTCCTTCTCCACTGATTATAATTTCCTCCAAACCACTACAATCAAAAATTTCTAGCTTTCGCAGACGGTCCATTTTCGAATTAGTCGACGAGAGATTGATGGTTCCCAGATCATTGCAACGATTTAACATCAGTGCATATGTGGTTCTTGGCCGGTGTGTGGAGCTTAAAAACCGTTGATAAGATTGAGCTGATTTTAGTGTGAGCCGAAGATCTTGTAAACTTTTGAGGGCATCCAGATCTTGTAAGCTAACTTCAACACCACCGATGGAATTCTCAACGTTCGTGGATCCATCACCTATAGAGTAGTTTGTTTTCCATAAGCTGAACACCTGCAACTTTGAAAGTCCAGAGATTGCCTCCCTGGGGATGCTCTCAAGATAATAGGTATAGTCTAGATAAAGTTGCCTCAGTTTGGTCAACCTTCCTAACTCTACAGGCAATGATGAGATTCCTGTCCCTGACAAATTCAAATGTTGCAACTCAGTTAGTAGACCAATTCCCTCAGAAAGACAAATTTTATGGAACTTATGGCGCCCTGCCATATCCAAGACTCGAAGATTTGGCGTTGATTGGAAAAGCCCACCCGAGATTTCAGAAAAAGTATTACGTTGGAGCAACAAGGTTGAAAGGTTAGGACATTCAGGGATAGCACCTGGCAAAGTTTCCATACGATTGTGCATCAGGGATATCCTCCTATTCCCTCCCCATTTTTCTGGCGCAGGTGCTTCGGTCAGTCCGATCCCAGCATGCACCAAGAACTTGTTCTCACCCTTCCTTGAGGAAATCCATGAGGCCATGTCCCGAATCACATCGTGCATCCTTACATCAGTATCACTTCCAAGGCTCCTCTCTAACAAATGTGTCGCTGTGAGCAGTCCAATGATAGTGTGACCCTCTCCACGGGCGCCAACAATGTCATCTCTATACTCCTTATCAAAGAACCCCTCCCCCACCCAGTATTCCACCAATTCTTCCTTGTCAATGTTATGATCCTCAGGGTACAAGCAACAGTACAAGAAGCATTCTTTCGTAGTGTCATCAGGCAGACTATCATAACTAAGCTCCAAATTGTAAAGTAAATCATTTTCAAAACCTTTGATATTCTTGATCCGCAATTTCTTAAGTGCTGATGCAGCATGATTCCACTCTTCAACGGTTGTTTTGCTTGCCATCGCCTTCCCGGTGACAGTGAGGGCAAGAGGCAAACCACCACACTTCTTGCATATGTCCCTGGCGAGCGTCTCTATCTTTGGATCGGAGTTGATTTTTGTCTCACCAACATTCTTCATAAAGAGTACCCATGCCTCCTCCGACTCCAAGCAGTTCACACTCACAATGTGCTCACCTGCACCCATATAGATGCACACCTCCTTGCTTCGCGTTGTCAGTACAAGTTTACAATTTTTGGCCTTATTTGGATGAGGGACCCCCATACGGTCAAGGCTTTTTCGGAACTCGGATCCGTCCCATACATCGTCGAGCAATAAAAAAAACTTTATGCATCTGAGGGCTTCAGATATCTTGATGGCTAGTTTCTCGAAGTTGTCACCTGGTTCAATCTTCAAATTCAGCCACTCACATATCTGCCTTTGTATCTTCTCGATGTTTGGCTCCTTGGAGACAACAACATAGATAATTTTATCGAAATCATGAGGACGATGGAGTAGCACATCTTTGAATCTTGTCAAAAGGGCAGTCTTCCCGACGCCCCCCATTCCGCACACACCAATGACATGTGCATCCTCTCTGTTGAAGCAGAGGTCACTGAGCTTAGCTAGAGCAGCCTCCAAAACAGAGTCCGTACCCTCAAATGGTGAGGTGGGGATTGCCTCAACCAAATTATGGAGCCTGCTTCTCTCCGTGATGGCGCCCTCCACCTCATCGAGCAGCTCAGCAGCTCTCCTTCCAAGCTCATCGCTTGGCAAGCACCCAAGATAACAACCATCCACGCACTCGTTACTGTGCTGAAATTCAGATTCAATGGAACTGTTCTCCATATATAGGGACTGAACTTTCTTGAGCCATTTGTCCGTTTGATCGGTTCTTGCCAGGCCTTGATTCTCCCGAAGCTCGACCTTCTTTGACACGTCACCTTGCATAAACGTAAGTTCCTCCATTTTTTTCCTCAGTTTCCAAATGTAGTTCCTGGGAGGGGTGAGATTTTCGGTCAGGTGATCGTAGACTTCGTCTTTTTTTGAAAGTTCAAAATCCACCTTTACAAGCAACTGAGCCACTCTCCCGCCCAATCTGTAGCTAGACCAGCAGTTGCGGGGACATCCGCAGCAGCAGATCATCCTGTTTTCATATGCTTGCTTCCTTGCTGAGATCCTCCACCCTCTTGAGCCATTCGACGACATGTATGGTGCGCTTGCGTGGCGGTTCGTCGCTCTCCTCGATCTTGATCTTCGCCATCACGCCATCTCGCCATGCTTTCAACTCGTTCGTCTTCAACCCCAATGAGATGATGTTGTTGCTGAGAGAGAATAGATTGTCCACCTTCCTGATGAGGGCACCGCATAACACATTCCTCAATGGTTCGAAACACCATTGCACACATGATGTTACACAGTCATTCATTTTTTTTTTTCCTTTCAAATTGACACTCAGAGATCGATGAAGCTATACTTGTCTTGGTTGAGTCCTTTGAATGAATGAACTTTGCCCTGCACACCCAAGTATCTTTTTTTAATATATCTTGCGTAATTAACATTTTTAAGCTTTTCTTATTGTCTTAGACTTAATATTTTTAAACTAACACTAAATGATATATAAGTAACTTAGAGTTTGTTATAGGTGATATGTATAAATATAAGTTCTTTAGGATTTATAGATGTTGTTAAAAGCAAATTTATCCGTAATCACTAAAATATAGCAATAAAGCATATGAAACAAGAGGTAAATAGTAAGAAAACATAAAAGGGAGAAATGCATATAACCCCCTGAAAGATTGCATATATCTAGATTAACCCTTCATTTTTTTGAATACCGATATAACCCCCTGTTTTTATGTGGTTAATTCAAATCCCTCCCTACCGTTACATTGTTTAAACGAGCGCGTAGTTAATCTAACCCAATGCCATAAAAAGGCTGTTTTACCACTCTTCACATATCATACCAATTTCAATAATTAAACCAATGCAAAAATACATATGTATCACATCCTTCTCTACACATACACCACACCTCCTCCCTTAGCTACCTCTCCCCGCAGATCATCCCAACCATCGACACTTGCACGCTATCTATACTGACAAAAGCCCGGGCAACCCATCGTCTGTTAGCAGCTCGCGAGCTCGCAAAGCCCCATCAATGAAAGCACGGCCAGCGTGTCGAGGCAGAGGTGGTCAATATGAATGACAATGACGGAGGTCGCGAGTGCTATGGGGGGTAACGCAGGTATACCGACATGATCGTCACGAGCATTTTCGATAAAAATGAAAGAAGAATACTGATATACGCTAACTTTCAGTGGTTATATGCATTTAACCCAACATAAAAATATATCCTTAATTTCTCTTATCATTCTCATATGTATTTTGAACACAATTGAATCCGTAATGCTTACAATTTCACTCAAAAAAATAATAAGAAAACATAAAAACTTTCATTTGAAGAGAATGAAGTCAAGATTTGATGTAGGACAAATTTGGAAAGAAATCATTGCAGAATATTTGATTTCAAATCTGTTATCAAAATAAATTTTTATGAGATTTTATTTAGGAATTTAGGATTTTTAGAATCTTATGTTTTATTTTATTAAATTTTAATTATTGTCATTGTAATTGTGTCTTTACTATTTTTAATAAAGTCATAATTCACATTATGAATATGTATTTGATGTTTGTGGCCTATATAATGAGTGCCACCATATTTTGTAAAATTTTTTTTTTTTATCAATAATATTTCAAATTTCCTCTATTGTGGGGCTTTCTTCCTTGTGGATTCAAGGATTCCTTGTGGATTCAAGGAGCTTATGAGATCTCAACGCTGGTTGGATCTTTTTATCAGTTTCACACTGCGTTAGGTGGTATCAGAGCGAGGATTCGCCTGGCTTCGATGACACATAGCCGTGTGGGAAACAACCATCCCATTGACGGTGATCGTGGGGTGCAGGAGCTGTTTCGGCCATTGCGGGAGGACCAAAGGCCACTTCAGGAGGAGTTTCGTCAACAAAAGCGGCAGGCTCTTTGTGAGGTGAAGGCTGGCGTGAATCTCAACATCGACAACAGACGACCTGAGTGACAGGATGCACGCTGAGGGATTTGCCCGAGGCCAACCTGTTGCTTATAATGTTGTTCGACGACATTCTCATTATCTACCCGATTATGAGGATGACTCGGATGATGAAGGCGGTGAATTGTACGACTATCAGCCCAGAAAGCGGCACACGTACTACTACAATTATTTTTCAAAGGTGGACATCTCCTATTTCAACGGTGATTTGCCAATCGATAAGTTCCTTGATTGGATCTTAGAGATTGATAAATTCTTTGAGATAATGGAGGTGCGTGAAAAGGAGATGGTCAGATTGGTGGCGCTTCGACTCACGAGTAGTGCCGCTAATTGGTGGGACCACCTTCAAAGGACCAGACAACGACAAGGAAGAGCACCTATTCGAACATGGAGGAGGATGAGACAATTTCTCATGGATCGCTTCCTTCCTCTAGATTATGAACAATATTTGCTCCAGTTGTACCATAATTGTTGCCAAGGTAATCGTTCCGTATTCGACTATACCGCTGAATTTTTAAAATTTTCTGGTCGGTATAACCTCACAGAAGCTAAATGGCGACGAGTGGCCCATTATCTTAATGGGTTGAGGTCTTCAGTTCGAAATCGTATTGCTTCAGAAGAGATTTACAGCTTGACAGAAGCAATCTCTGCGGCCGTAAAAGTGGAATCACAACTGGAGAGATCAAGGGTGCACGTGATGTCTAAAGGCTCTTCCATGATCAACCCGCTACATGTTGCATTAAGTCAAGATATGGTTGATGGATCGATGGAGAAGACCGAAGAAAGTCCACCAGAAAATCAGAAGAATTTAGTGACCGACCCCCATGATCAACCTCTAGTTGAATCAGAAATTGATGAGGACAAGGCAAATAAAGAAGTGGAGGAAGTTGTTCTCTCCGTTGAATCTGAAAAGATTATCGGAGGAGAACAAGAAAAGTCATTTTCTTATTCATTAGTGGTGACTCTAGAGATAGAAAAACCTCTAGTTGAATCAGAAATTGATGAGGACAGGGCAAATAAAGAAGTGGAGGATGTTGTTCTCTCCGTTGAATCTGAAAAGATTATCGGAGGAGAACAAGAGAAGTCATTTTCTTATTCCTTAGTGGTGACTCCAGAGATAGAAAAACCTCTGCAAACGTTCGTGTTGCAGACTACATACCACATCAACATGAGCGTTTTTTATGCCATCGTCGACAACAGTAATAATGGGGACATTGCGACTACCACAATGGTCGATTTGATTGAGAAGGAATTTAAAATAAAAAGTCTCTCCTCTTGCCAAAGGTCAAATACAAAGATGCATCAAATAAGATTGGTGTATTTGATTACATCAAACATCATCCTTCTGATCATCTAAGATCTTTTCTTCTTAAATTCGAGGACGAATTTTTTTTTAAGAAGAAGAGACTGATGTAGGACAGATTTGGAAAGAAATCATTGCAGAATATTTGATTTCAAATCTGTTATCAAAATAAATTTTTATGAGATTTTATTTAGGAATTTAGGATTTTTAGGATCTTATGTTTTATTTTATTAAATTTTAATTATTGTCATTGTAATTGTGTCTTTACTATTTTTAGTAAAGTCATAATTCACATTATGAATATGTATTTGATGTTTGTGGCCTATATAATGAGTGCCACCATATTTTGTAAAAAAAGAAGTTTTTTTATCAATAATATTTCAAATTTCCTCTATTGTGGGGCTTTCTTCCTTGTGGATTCAAGGATTCCTTGTGAATTCAATGAGCTTATGAGATCTCAACGCTGGTTGGATCTTTTTATCAGTTTCACGCTGCGTTAAGATTATATATATATTTGTATCATGTTAATAGAAAATGCTTGACAAATATTAATTAAAAATTATATTATTCTAAGTCTAAACTCAACCCTAAATAACAATCACAATATAAAATCAATACCATATTTCTCTTAAAATTGACTCCTAAATTGGGAAGGCAAAATACCTGGTTATGAGAGATGGGTTTCACAGACGAGATTGGGAAGGGAGAGTCTGAGTCTTTAACAAGGAAGACCACCTCAAGCAATTGATAAGGGAAGCTCCAATCATTTAAGAGTGAGTACAGTTGGGAAGACCACAAGAAGCAATTGATGCTCCAATAATGCAGAGGTTAGAAGGGACCCACCCAATTGAAAGAGCTTGATTTGTATTTAATCAAGATGTTGTATTTAATCTGATCATTTTCATGTCAGTTTGAATAAAATCAAATTCATTGTTACACTTTCGAGTTAGCAAACGTACATTCAGTTCAAACTATATTAGAGATGTAATAATTAGTCAAACACTGAAATAAATCAAACACCAACAAGTGTGTACTTTATGACAATATAAGAACCACATATATAGTAATGTTATGCATTAATATATGTTTCTCTAGTGTTTTGTAATTTATTATTTTTACATGACATGATATGCATTTACAGAAAATATTTACAGAAATTACATTTTGTGTTTTTCAAGTTATAGAAAATATATATGCACTTACCAGAGGAAAACTATGATTTTGTGGGGTTAGAGGAATTAAAGGGATGAGGGTAGAAAAAAAATTAGGTGTTCGCTGCAGGGGTAAATTTTTTTTTTCAAAAGGTAGGGAAAAACATTTACAGATATTATTTGCATTGTGATTTTGCTAACTTCCCAAGTCAGAGTATGAATCATATATGCAAGAATAACTAGATTGGATTCAACATACATGTTTTATGCAATATAATTCATTGGGATTAGATGAATGGTAGAGAGGATATTGAATGATTTAAAGCTTAATAATGCTTGTGACCACTTGTTTGAATTTATAGAAAAGGTTCATGGGTTCCATTATGTAGAATGCATTGGTCCTTATATTCATTCACTTGGAAAGATTTTGCTTGGAAAAGGAATCGTCTTTCATTAGATGCTTTTGAGAGTATATATGGCTTTGATAATGGTTGAATGTATTAGTTAACAATCTTTCACATGATTATGTAAACCAAAATCAAATGGTATGCTCTGATTATGCAGCTCTGACAACAATAGCCGACTCAATGGTCCGGAGATGCAAGGATTGGTGCCATATGATTTTGGATAAAACTACAACAGCTGCAAGGATTGCCCATCAACAATCTTAAATTAACATGTTTTGTATACTGTCATACAAAGTTTGTTTAATAGTGTGTCATAGGCTTAACTTTGCGCCTCATGTTAAAAGAAGCACAAACTGATGCTGCTAATGACATGGAATTTATACAAATGATATTATTGTTTTAATATATTTGTCATCAACTTAATTGCATTTTTTTTTACTCTTGAAATTATTTGAATACTTCAGTTGTGGTTGTAGATGTGTCCATGATTATTCCTCATCATCAGTGAATGTAATAGCATGGGACTTCAAAAGCACCCTTTCATTCATATTAGGAGAAGCTTATTATTCCTTCAATATGGATGTGCTGATTACTCCCATGTTGGGGGTGGAATCAATTGGAAGAGGAATTCAAGTTTCAATTTCCTTGAAAATTTGCTGAACCAATTTAAGTCTATTGTTGCCGATGATGATTGATGAAGTAAGCCAAAATAATTAATTTCATTCCTTAAGCCAAAATAATTAACTTCATTCCTTAAGCCAAAATAATTAATTTCATTCCTTAAGCCAAAATAATTAGCTTCGGTGCTGGTGGAAAGGGGTTTCTCAGGTGGCTAGGGTTTCTCAAAGACTTGGTAAGTGAGGAGGTGAGAGACTTGGTAAACGAGGGAGGAGGGATGGACGGTTGTGATGGGGTCGAGAAGATGAAACGGAGTGAGACGGATGAAATTTTTTTTGTTAGTGAATCACGTGAGGGGTTTAACAGGTGTTACAATTTTATTGGATTCCATAGGGAACCTCTTCGACATTCCCACGGTCGAACTAAGAACACAATCTTTATCTATTTTGAAATAATTATCCATTTCAAAATAGCTTATTTTTTTAATCAAACGAGATTAAATGTTTTTTTTTTTTTGTTTAGTGCTGTAACTCAGATAGGTTGAGATCAGGTTGAAGTCAACACGAAAAACAAGATTAAATGTTTTTTATTTTATTTAGGGCCACAACTCAGACGGGTTGAGATCGGATTGGAATCAATATAACCCAACTCTAAATGCAAAGCATTCAATCATAATTGGACCCAACTTAATTTTCAACCCGGAGTCCAATCCGAATCCAACCCATGACAAAAAGTCTATCCAAACCCAACCCGTAAAAAATAAAAATAAATGATTTCACATATTGTGATCCCCAAAACAATCAATTGATCTCCACCAGCAAATCTTTAAAAATCCATCTAAAGTCCACCAAAAACTGAAAAATTTATATCTAACAAACCATGACCATCAAGAACTCAAGATCCTCCAACGATGAAATTTGGGTATTTTTTTTGAAGAGAGAGAGATCATCTAGAATTCAAGATTCACCATCACTAGGCATTTTGTTGAAGAGTAAGAAAGAGAGAGAGTCAAAGAGCGTCATAAGCTCAAGATTCAACATAAACTATCTTTTAATTGTTCTTCAGGGGTGGTTATTTTAAGTTTTTTTTTTTTTTAAAGACATTCAAGTCCTCACAAACAAGGGTAATCCCATATAAGTCCTTATCAAATTTAGGGTAGACATACAAGTCCTTGAAAACTCACAAAAACTCATATACATCCCTGGTTTCAATAAAAATTAATTATAACCCAACTTTCCTTACTTAACATTAACCTGTTACCACGAAATGATTAAATTATCCTCAAATTTTAACTATTTTTCATCAATACCTCAATGAAAATGAAAAAACATAAAAAATCTTACAATGATAACATGATCTTGACATGGATTAATTTGTTTTTATAATTAATTTAAAAAAGTAATAAAAGTTTTTGCGCCGTATACTATAATAGAACCACATGCATTATGATAATGTAATATGTATTACGTTATCATAGCATATGGAACTACAAAACGGGCTACATAATAGACTAAGTATATCAGCACTCAATTTCAGTACAAAAAATGTACTCAACCTTTTTTTCTAACCCAAAATGCAGTCGATGCGTCCTTTTTTATTTATTTTTAAATAACTCACGTAATCTCATGAGATAAATAATGTAATAAAAAAATAAAATATATAGTTTAATAAATTATTTTTGACTCATTTATGGAATGTGTAAAAAAATTTCTATGAAGAAATATAACATGTTAGAATGAGTGTAAGTGGCCAACGAAATATATGAGACAGTAAAATGAATTGAGTATAACATAGTTTTTCCCAAATGAATCACAAATTTAAAAATTTTAGGCTCCAACGGTCGGTTGGTCCTTTTTGCAATCAAATTTACACATGTTTTATTTTTTAAGTATATAACTTAGATTAATACAATACAACCTTTTATATAAAAAATACATATATATTCTTTACGTTTTTCGTAATATAATACATATTGGCATATTAAAGTACATACTGCTTAGGTGAATTCATTTTTATTTTTTCAGTCACGTGACAAACAGGGGTGCAAAACAAATGAATGTATTAGAGCCAAAGAATTACCCTTCGCTAAAGAGTGCTGATACACGCAATCCGTTTTACAACCCGTTTTGCAGCTCATATACTATGATAACGTAGTATATACTGCACTATCAGAATATATATCGCAGTCCGTTTTTTTAATTTTTTCACTATAAATAAAATATACTAATGTATCTCAGTATATACTTCATTTTATATAATAGTATGCACTTCAAATAATGAGTGTATAATTTTATATAAAAAAATGAGATAAACTAAACAAGGTCGGGTCGGGTCCGGGTCCGACCCGACCCGGATGGTTGGGTAAAAAAAAAAAAAACAGAGAGAAGAGCTCATGTATTTGTTTGTCTTATCATTCTATTTGAAATTTTTTGTAATAAAACATTATTGTTAATGAGACTATGTTTGAATATAATTTTATACAATTCAAAAGAAGTAAATGAATTATTAAACAACATCCAAAACAATAATCACTAACATAAAAAATATATTAACCTAAATAATAAACATAACTAACCTAAACAACATTCAAAACAATAAACACTAACATATTAACCTAAATAATAAACATAAATCATGCAACAAACTAATTAATCATACAAATTCAAATGCTAATAAATTAATTGTCCAAAACAAACCGATTTATAGGCTTGTTATGATTATGATTTATGAACTTGTAGATACAAAAATAAGTTAAGTAAGAAATAAAATTATGTATCAACTAATACTAATGGTCTTATAATATATGAACATATATTAAAAAAAAACAGTCGGGTCCAACGGGTCCAACGGGTCGGGGCGGGGTGGACCCGGACCCGACCCGTTTGTTTGTTCGGGTCCGCCGGGTCGGGTCCAAATCGGGTCGGGTATATTACACGTGTAATCGGGTCCGGGTCGGGTCGGGTCCGGGTCTGGACCCGACCCGTTGACAGGCCTAAACGGAACACCATCACATGAAGAATACAAAAATGCGTGGTTCGGCCTAGGCCTACATCCACGGGGCAAAAACAGAGAATCCACTATGATAGTTGAGATACAAAAAAGCCTTACAAACTCTCTCATAGAGAGTTACCCTCTTTTGAACCCTCTCAACCTCTCTCCTATGGATCTCTACATTTTATGTCATGCCAAGCCAATTTTTTCTTGAATTTATATGAATAAATAACTTCCTCTTTAAATAATCTCCTAACAAACAAATCTATTTTCTTGATTTCAGAAGATTCACTATGTATATTAATTAAGATCAAATCTTAACTAATTATCAATTAGGTGCCCACTCTAATATGGTTTCATCATGGTCATCCGATGTTGATACACCGGATCGAGACATAATCCCAACAATAAATCCGTATCCAAACTGAAAAAAAAAATGCATATTCAATCCGATGGATATTCAATACAAGTATCCATATGCGATCCAAAAATCTAGATTTAGATTCAAAAAATTATATGAATTATGTAAAAAACATAAAAAAATTAACTTGTAGAAAAAATAAATTTATATGTATGCATCCCTTTTGTCGCCCCGCCCCCCTCCCTAAAGATGCCAATATTGACAAGCATCTTCCCGCCGCCCTCCTCTCTTTTTCTCTCTATCCTCACCTCTCATTCCCCAATTCTATTGTCTCCACCCCAAAAAAATTTTGGGTGGTGGGAGTATCTGTTTCCCAATGTTTATATGCAAAGATTGACTACACTAGGTTTTAAATGTTATTTTGGAACAAGGAAAATGATATTCTAACCCTGTGTGCAACCCCTTCCATAACCTTCATATTTTTTTATTTAAAAAAAACATACACTTGTCTATTGAAATATATACTGTTACAAAAAAATGAAATATACATTGAATATTCTAATGTATTTTTTTTCTTTTGAAAAAATGAAAAAAAAATAATTTTCATACATTGTGATAGCATAATACTATAATAGCATAGTGTATACTGTGCTAGCGTAGGTATATACAGTCGCAGGACTTTTTCTGAGTTGTAAATTAAGCTGTAAAAATAGACTGAATGTATCAGCGCTCTCAAGGATAATTCAAAGATATTTCACTCTAATTGGGAGGTCCAATGAGACACCATCTAGTCACTTTTATTCCGATGGAAACGAGTATGAATTGGTCCAATTTGAAACCAACTCAAGCCAAGGGAGCATTGGTGACAGAGCATCAAAAAATACCAAACATGATGTATCATTTGAAATTCAAGTGCTAAAACACAAATTCAGGGCTATAAAAGGCCACTACAAATCACTGAACATGTCTGATATTCAAATGGCTATATGAAATAGAGATTCACGTGAAGGCAATCAATCTCTCTTTACAAATACAACAAAACAAAAAATTATACAAGGGCCCAAAAAAAACACCAAAAATAAGCATAAGATTGTACCTGAAAGAAAGCAGATGCCACATAAATGTTGAGTTGTTTTTTTTTAATAAATGTCATTTGCTGTCCCACAAGCAACTGGCAAAACCAGATTTGGATCCCTACTAGTCCAATGAATGCTATTCACCACGCATTGTGTCAAAAAATTAAATTTTCATAACATCTCACAAAAATATTAAATGAAACGAACTGAGATTTGGTGGGAATGAATATCACAACTTACTCTTCCACAATTGAAATTGAGAGGCTAAATTTGCTCCTCCTGGCTTCCTCATCATCCAGCAATTGCTAATCATAGCATGGTTGTTCAAGTGGCTGAATTTGTTGGTGGTGGTGTTCAAAACTTTAAAGAAGAACTTCCCACACCACTGCCTACGATTAGAAAACAAAAGAAGAAGTTTTGTCAATGTGATTTTAACAAACACTACGTTTTACAACTATATTGGAAAAAGGAGAGTAAAAATAAGGAATGCATGTAAGAGCTTGAGGGATTATATGGCCCAATATTAGTCTTGTTAAGTCGTATGATGTTATGAAAGCCAGAGTATCTTGGATTATGTGTTTGCTCTGTAAGGACCATAGACATGACTGACTGTCTATGCAACCTGATGTATGGGCATCAAATTTATAAGCTTTGATGATGTGCATGTTTTCTCAACACAAAATGGATATAGAAAGGAAATAAATTTTTTAATTTAGTAGTATGGAATGGGAGGAGAAACCATACCAATCACCAAAGCGCCTAACAAATTTTTGTCTGATTCGATCATCATCCCACACTAGCTCATCCCACCATTCTTGTTGGCCACGTATCAACTTTTGTTTTTTTAGATCAAAGCAGTCTAATACAAGGAAATACTCAAGAGAGGGGAAGAGCAATGGTTGCTCACATATGCTCTCCAATCCCGGGAGAAGAAAGAGTTCTATAGATTTGAGTCTCCCAAAAGACACAGGAAGAGAAATTTCATCCTCCATTCCATCTTCACCGATCAAATGCTTCATTGCAGAACAATAGCTTATACAAATACCCTCAAGGCACCTAAGTTGACGAATACATCCAATGTGCTTCAACTCATCACAATTATTTATCCTCAAATATCGAAGGTTTTGAAAGGCCACATGTGCTCCCAATTTTATCATCTTCAGGTGATGGAGATTTGAGAGAGAGAGAGACTCAAGCTTCGGAAGAGGAGGACCAGTTTCTCCAACACTGAATTTCAACTCCTTCAATCCATTACAATTATTGAATGAAAGCACTCTAAGGCGGTCCATGTTCAAAGAAGTTGATGAGAGATCTATGGTTCCCCAACCATGGCAATCTTTCAACCTCAATTCATGCATAATTCGGGGCAACTTTGTGAAGCTCAAAAACAAATTATAAATATCAACTGATTTCAGATCGAGTCGAAGATCCTTCAAGCTCATGAAGGCCTCCAAATCCCATAAGCTAACTTCGGCATCACTGAGATTATTCTCAACATTTGCAGATCCACAATCTATGACATAACTTGTGTTATGTATGAGCAACGCTTGCAAATTTGAAAGAGTAGAGATGGCCTCCTTGGGGATGCTCTCAAGACTATACGTGTTGTGCAGATAGAGAAGCCTTAGTCTGGTCAATCCTCCCAACTCTTTGGGCACTGATTGGTCATAGATCGACAAATCTCACTTGAGATTTTACCCAAAAAATCATTACTTTGTAACAACAAGGTTGATAAATTAGGACAATCAGGGCTACCACCTTATAAATGTTTAATGTGATTGTGCATAAGGGAGATCCTTCTGTTCCCTCTCCATTCTGCTAGATCAGGTGCTTTTATCAATCCCTGACCTGACTGTACCAGAAATTTATCCTCCCTCTTACTTGATATCCATAAGGCCATTTCCCGAATCACATCATGCATCCTCACCGTCCCATGAGTATAAAAACCATTCTCTAATAAATGAGCAGCCTTGAGTTTTCCTATGATATAATATCCCTCTCTACGTGCCTTATCAAGATCATTACCATACTCATCATCAAAGAACCCTTCTCCGACCCAATAGTCCACCAATTCATCCTTGTCAATATTGGCATCTTCAGGATACAAACAACAATACAAGAAGCATTCTTTCATAATTCCATTAGCCAGGTTATCATAACTAAGTTTCAAATGGAACAATAGTTCATCTTCCATACCTTCTATCTTGTCAGTTCGCAACTGTTTCATTGAAGATGTTGCGTGTTCCCACTCCTGGACAGTTGTTTTGCTAGCCATCGCACTACTAATTATTGTGAGAGCAAGAGGCAAGCCGCCACATTTTTTGGCCATGGCCCTTGCAAGAATTTTTATATCTGGATCTGAATTGATTATTGTCTCACCAACATTTTTCTTGAAGAGTGACCATGCTTCCTCTGACTTCAAGTAGCTCATCCTCACCTTGTGGTCGCCCGCACCCATCTGATTGCATACCTTCTCGGTCCGAGTAGTCAATATTAGTTTGCTCTTGTTCTTCTCATCTGGGAAAGGGATTCCTATATCTTTGAGGATTTTTTTAATATTGAATCCATCCCATACATCATCCAACAGTATAACAAACTTGGTATCTTGTAGGATCCCTAATATTTTGTTGGCTCGTAGCTCTATGCTTTCATCTTCTAGAATGGACAAACCTAGTGCATTGCCTATCTCCCTTTGGATCTTCTGTGCATTTGGCTCCTTCGAAACCACAACAAAGATAATTTTTTTTGAAATCATGAGGTCGATGGAGGATCTCAGCTTTAAATCTTTCTAAAAGGGTCGTCTTTCCGATGCCCCCCATTCCACACACCCCTATAACACTTGCATTGTCTGTTTCAAAGCAAAGTCGATGGAGTTCTTTCAGAGCAGCTTTCAGAGGGGAGTCTGTTTCAAATGATGAATGGGCCAGGAATCACCTTGACCAACTTTGTCAGCTTGCATCCTTCTGTATTGGAGCTTCGAACTTCTTCAAGCAAGGTCACAGCCTTGTTGCGAATCTCACTGATCGGTGAACAATTGAGATAGCAACCACCAACACATGTGCACATCCTCTGAAGCTCAGTTTCAAGGAAGTCATATTCCTCCTCTAGTGACTGTATAGTTTTCAGCCACAATGCCACTTGATTGGTCCTCCCCATATCCGGCCACTCCCCAAATTCAATCTTCCTCGACACACAATCTCATAAACGCTTAAGTTCATTGATCTCCCTTCTCAACAACAAGATATCTTTTCTAGGGAAAATGAGCTCCTCAATCACATCATTATCATTCAATGCAGCTCTTGTTTAATTGAGTTCTTGCACATCTTCAAGCAACTTGTTTACATTTTTTCCAAGCTTGTAGTTTGACCATATACGAGGAGAACATCCACATAAGCAAGTACTCCTCCTCTGGAATTCAGTCTGGATGGCTGTCAACCGCTCGCTAAGGGGTGACACTCCATCCAACCATAGAACAACACGATTGGTGCGCTTCCGTGGCTCGTTGGACCCTCATCATTACATCAAGCCGTAACGCATTCAATTTATTCATCTCCTTCTCCAGCGTGTGAACGTCCTTGGTGAGAGAAATGAGATAGTATAACTTATGGAGGAGCAGATTGCATGTAGGAGTTATAAACGAGCCGAGCTTTGACATGTTCAAGCTCGGCTCGTTTATAAACGAATCGAGCCTAGCCGAGTCGAGCCGTGCTCACGAGCCTCAATGAGCCTAGCGTTCTTCTTCATTTTAGGGTTTTTAAGGATCAAAAACAAAATTTTAACCTAAATAAGTCAAGTTCATGAGCCTAAATGAGCATAGCTTTGTATTAATTTAATGTTTTGATCTTATAAAAGAGTTTAATCAAGTTTCAACTAAGTTTTTTATAACACAACGAGTCAAATTTGAACACAAAATAAAGTTCGATCCAGGTCCCGAGCCTAACCGAGCTTTAAAAATTGTTCAAGCTCGCTCATTTGTTTAATCGAACGAGCCTAAACGAGCTTAAACCGAGCCAAGCCTGAGCCGAGCCCGAACGGCTTGGTTCGTTTACCAGCCCTAATTGCATGCAGAATCCCTCAATGGGTGCAACAGAATTGCAACCATGAAGAGGCCATGGTAGACATTTCTTTGTCTCAACAAGTGGAGAGGATGATGAATCTCACCAGATGAATGGAGGAAACTGCAAGAGTGGATTGTTAATTAGCAAAGTTTGCATTCATCATGGAAACATGAAGCTTAATTGAGCCAAGCTAAAACCTATTCACAAAAAATGCTACAAGCACTGACCAAACTATGATAAGAACACATTAAAACACACAATTTTTTTATTGAGCACGATAAATTTGTGAGATGTTAGAGTATCATTATACACATCAGAACATATTCTCCTCACTGTTGAAGGTGAATCTATAGATAAAAATTTTCCCACACTATAATGAAACATAAAGGCCTTGTGGTACCCCGGTAATTAGAAAGAAGCAATTCAGATTCTCATTTCAAAAGGGATGAAAAAACACAAACAATTTTTGACAAATTCATGATCTGTTCATGAATAACATGATAGATTTGTTAAAAAAAAAAAAAACAGAACCTTTTCCTTGTAATATGAGATGGGAGGAAATCAAATGTTAAAGGAGTCGCTTTCTTTTGTTTTAAGAAATATGTCCTCTTCTATAACAAAATAAAATAAAATATTGGAAAGCCGTGTCAATGAATTGATATTATAAAACCCAATTGACCATATTTTTTGAGGTCAATGGAACAGCCGGCCATGGCAGGTGGAGAAGAAGTCGTCTTAGGACCTTATGTTTATTATTTTGAATAATGTTAAGCATATGAATTTATAAATAAAGGATGCATTCTAATAGGCTGCTTGGGTGGAAAAATAATCATATAATTCATCTAACCAAGCATATACATCATTAATGAAATAAAAATCAATGTTCATGTATTCAAATTTTGTTTTTTTCTCAGGTTCGGGATAGGTTCAACACATGTTGAATAATTAAATTATTTAACGCATTCGTGACCGTTCAATCTTATTACCTCAAAATAAGCAAAATTGAGAAGTTTTCTGAAAAAGAAAAAAAATAAAATTTAAAATTAAATCTTAAATTTAATTTTGAAATCATATATAATATCTCAGTCATAATGTCCATCTAAAGATCATAAAATCGGATGGTCATAGGAGCTTTTGACAATTTAATTGTTCAATGTTTCGTGCTTGTATCTTGCTTAACTCATTGTGGAACTGCCATGCCATCATGTGTAACTTTTGATGGTTATAACCGCATCAAGTGAAATGAGTTTTTATTTTTTATTCTTAGATGAGATGATGTGGCAGATCTACAGTGAAAATCAAGTAAGATATAATTATATAAAAATAAATTGAAGATTCAAACCAATGTTTCATCAACCAACAAATTCTTGAAAAGTTTCTAACTGCCATATAACAGCCCCTGTAAAAACTTGATTATATGCTTTATTATTCAAACAAAAGTAGTAGTGCGTATGCAACTTGGGAAATAATTACTGCATGGTATGTGTTGCGTGCTTCACATTGTAGTGAGCACTATGTAAATTGCATTAAGAATCAGTTTTCTTCCAATTGGCCCTCTTTCCATACCAGGATGAACCTGGGGCTGAATTCATTAGTAGGAATTAATCCTGAATCAGATCCTTCACAAAAGCAAACCGTAAACTGTGAGGTCACAGTCACACTCTCTTACCGCGTAGCAATACACACTATTCCAAAATAGATAAGTGGTGAATTAAAGGTGAATAAGATGTGAATAAATATAAAATAAGTGATTTAACATATAGGCCCCCTGATTTATAAGAGGTGATGACATGTGAATTCCCTTATACTAGTGGAATAGAATGAGTGGAATAACACAATTATGAGGACTGATTCCTAAGAGATGAGACACAGAAATATGAATACCAACTTATTCCTATATATTTTGAAATAGCTATACACACCTTTTATTACGAAAAAAAGTTTTTTAGACTTGTTCATCTCTATTCTACTATATTCCACATTTATTCTTTTACCCAAACAGGGGCTAGACTTTGATGCATGGCCTAGTTAGGAACCACGCAAACTGGTGGGAGAGTGCACTTCAGTATCTTCTGATAAGGAGAAATTGTAGTCATTCTGAACATTGGCAACACTAAGAACAATGTGATCTTTCTAAAGAAAACTATTTTAATACGTTATATAAAATTCTGTATATGGTGATGTAGAATTACAAGATAGTATTACATGAAACATATACCAACATATCAGGATATTCCATTAAACACTTGTGCTCCCCTGACAACTTTGATGAAGACATCCTCCGGAGTGGTGTTGGCCAGACCCCTGGCTTGTATGGTGAACCTGCTCTTCGTGTTCTCAACTGCTCAAAAAGCATCGGCGATCCACACCTCGTGCTCTGGAAATTCAAATTTTTGTGTACCTGAAAGGTGATGGATCTTGTTCACGTTCGGAGAGAGCTGCATTGCTAAGTTTTTGACCTCATGTTCTTTGTCTACTGATGTTGTCATTGTGAACATAGGAACCTTCATATCTGCCTTACAACTGTGGACAAATTCCAGTTGTCAGATATTTGTTATCTTTAAAATTTTCATACATAGGGAGAAACACTTGTATGATTAATTTAGATAGTAAGTGTTATATGATTATTTAAGAATATAGAGGCCTAAATGTGTATGGAAAGAAAAAAGGTAAGATAAATTCACATTATATAATGGGAGGAAGAGACCGTACCAGCTTAATCAATTGCCCGAAAACATCCAACAAATTTTTGTTGTATCCCTTCATCATCCCACTGCAGCCCATCCCACCAATTTTGACTGCCCTTTATTTCCTTCAGATATGGAGCACTGCTAATTTCAAGTGGTAGTTTCTTCAGACTGTAGCATCGGTCTACACGTAGATACTGGAGTGAAGGAAAGGGCAATGAGTGCTTGCATATGCTCTCCAGTATGCGAAGTTCGAAGAGTACAATTGATTTGAGCCTGGGTAAGGATGGTGGAGTTTCATCATCCCCATCTATCAAATGCCTCATATGACAATAGCTTATATGAATATCCTCAAGGCACCTAAGATGTCGAATCCATCTGATGTGAGTCAACTCATCACAAGCAAATATCACCAAATGACAAAGGTTCTGAAGAGCTGCGTGTGACCCAACTTTTATTCTCTTCAGGGTGAGAACTCGAAGATTAAGGGACTCAAGCTTTGGAAGGGCAGGACCATGTCCTCCTCCACTGACTGTCAACTCCTTCAACCAATAACAATTTTCGATTGTAAGCTCTCTAAGGTGATCCATTTTCCAAGAATTCGATGAGAGATCTATGGTTCCCAGACCGTGACAATCCTTCAACTTGAGTTTAATCGTGATTGTTCGCAATTTTTTGAAGCTCAAAAACTGATGATAATCATCAATTGATTTAAGATCGAATCGAAGATCCTTCAACCTTTTTAAGGCCTCTAGATCTTGTAAGCTAACTTCAGCGTCACCGAGAGAATTCTCAGTGTTTGTGGATCCATCACTTAAGTGATAACGCGTGTTCTGTAAGCTCAGCATCTGCAACTTTGAAAGAACAGAGATGGAATTCTTCGGGATGCTCCTAAGATGAAATGTGTTGTTTAGATAGAGGTGCCTCAGTCTAGTCAACCTTCCTAACTCTTTAGGCAATGATTTAATTTCTGTGTTTGACATATCCAAAACTCGAAGATTGGTCATGGATTGGAAAAAACCATTGGAGATTTGAGATAAATGGAAGTTACCTTGGATCAACAAGGTTGATAGACTAGAACTATCAGGGATAGTACTTGGCAAATCTTTAATCACATTGTGCATCAGTGATATCCTCCTAGTCCCTCTCCATTCTCCTGGGTCAGGTGCTTCACATAGTCCAATGCCAGCGCGCACTAGGAACCTATATTTCTTGTACTTGTTAGCTATCCATATGGCCATGTCTCGGATCACATCATGCATCCTCACATTGCTATCACTATCAAGACCAGTATCTAATAAGTGTGCATTCTTTAATTTTCCTATTATAGAATGCCCCTCTCTACGTGCCTTATCAAGGTCATTGCCATACTCATTTTGAAAGAAACCCTCCCCGACCCAATAATCCACAAGTTCTTCTTTATCAATATCATGATCTTCAGGATACAAACAACAATACAAGAAGCATTCTTTTATTGTACCACTAGGCAGACTATCATAACTAAGCTTCAAGCGTGAAAGTAGCTCATCTTCCATGCCTTCAATTTTGCCTGTTCGCAACTCCTCCATTGCAGATGCAGCATGCTCCCACTCCTGAATAGTTGTTTTGCTAGCCATTGCACTACCAATAATTGTGAGGGCAAGAGGCAAACCACCACATTTTTTGGCCATGACCTTTGCATGAATCTCAATCCCCGGATTAGAGTTTATTATCATCTCACCCACATTCGTCTTGAAGAGTTCCCAGGCTTCCTCTACTCCCAAGAGGCTCACCCTCACCTTATGTTTCCCCACACCCATTTGATTGCATACCATCTCAGTTCTTGTAGTCAATATTAGTTTACACTTGTTGCCCTCATTTTGGAAAGGTACTCCTATCAATTTGAGTGTCTTTTTAAGAGTGAATCCATCCCATACATCATCTAACATCAGAACAAACTTTTTATCATGTAGGGCTTCATGTATCTTAGGTGCTAGATCATCAGTGCTCTCAGATTCTGAAATGGACAGACCCAGAGCTTTGCCTACATCTCTTTGGATCTTCTGTGCATTGGGCTCTTTTGATACCACAGTAAAAATGATATTTTTGAAATCACAAGGACGATGGAGGAGCTCAGCTTTGAACTTCTCCAAAAGGGTCGTCTTTCCAATGCCTCCCATCCCACACACTCCTATGACGCATGCTTTGTCTGTTTCAAAGCAAAGGCGGCGAAGTTCATTTAGAGCTGCCTCAAGAGGGGAGTCTGCATCTGATGATGATGGGCCAGGAATAGCCTCGACTAACTTTGTTAGCCCACTTCTTTCTGCATTGGCGCCTCGCACTTCTTCAAGTAGCATAGCAGCTCTCTTGCCAAACTCACTGCTCAATGAACAGTTGTGATAACAACCACCAACACAGGTGCACGCGCTGTCAAGGACAACATTAAAAGAGCCAAACCCCTCTTCAAGGGACCTTACTGTCTCTAGCCATGACACAACTTGACTGGTTCGCTCCTGCCCGGGAATCTCCTCAAGTTTACTGACCTTACCCAACACACCATCTCGAGCTGTTACAAGTTCATCCATCTCCTTCCTCAGCCACCAAACATCTTTGCTAGGTGAAATAAGTTCCTCAGTCATGCCTTCGTCATTGAATTCAGCTCTTGTTTTTTTTAACTCTTGAACGTCTTCGAGCAATTTGGCCACTCTTTTGCCAAGCTTGTAGCTCGAAGACATTTGAGTGTAACATCCACACAGACAAGTTCTCCTGCTTTGATATTCAGTCTGGATGGCTGTCAATTTCTCACTGAGGAGAGGCACTCCATCCATCCACAAAACAACACGATTGGTGCGCTTTCGTGGCTCATTGTGCTCCATGTTTTGGACCTTCGTCATAACATCAAGTCGTGACGCGTTCAGGTCTTCCATCTCCCTCTCCAGTTTGCTGACATTCTTTGTGAGATAAATCAGATAGCCTAACTTCTGGAGGAGGATATTGCATACAGTGTCCCTCAATGGAGTGCAACAGAAGTGCAAACATGAAGAGATGTGGGAAGACATCCCTCTGTCTTAAATATGGCGAAGCAGATTAAGTCCCAGCAGATGAATTAGCTGCAGAAGTTGAACTGTGAGTTAGCAAAGGAAGACATTTTCAAAGCAATATTTGTTACTTACCAGAGTATTTCACACATTATAATCTTGATCTTGCAATTATTCATTGGGGGATCAATAATAATCATTTATTTATATGTAAATAAGTATATGAAACGGAAGGTAAAATAATATTTTACTATGTGCTTCTTTTTTACAACCATGTGTGTATGCTTCATTAGTCAAAGAATATATTTCTTTTTTAAGTGGATCTATATATCTATATATATATAATTTTTATGAAAGCATTAACTTTTTGATAAATATGGGACTTCATGCAGGGTAGGGACGCTCGCAAAACCGCCTTTAACATTAATCATCTTTTTTTTTTCAAGGAATTTGGATGTAAATAAGTTACTTCTTTCTTCCTGTCTTAGTTTTTGTTCTTTCTCATGAGCAGATTAATATAATTTGTGTGCTGAAAGTGTATCTAAAGAAAAACAAATTGTAGAACTGACATGCACTCAAATTGATTAAAAGCAAACAATCCAATATCACAATTGACATTTTATAAAAGCAGTGCTGAAACTTGTGTGGGATCATCATGAAGAAACAGAATAATATTTTATAAGTTCATTATTTATTCATAAATAACATGACAAATTTGTAAGAGTAACTTAATTGGAAATTTATAACATACCTCCTATTGATGAGAAATGGCCAAGGTAGGTGATCAAATGTTGGGAGAACCTTTTCTTCATCTGTAAGAGATGGCAGGCCTCTTTATAACAGAACTCTGACTGCCAAGAAGATCAACAAATATATCTTATGCATATGAGATATTGTATAAACTCAATTGGATGTAGTTTGATTTGGCTGTATATAAAAGTGAGGTCAAAGGGCAGTAGGTATTGTTTCATATTGATCAACAATCCATACAAAGTCGTAGTAGGTATGCAACTTGGGCAATATATTTATTCCCAGACTATAGTGTTACCTACCTGGCCAGCCAAGTCAGTACATTGAAAGTCCCGAATTGCGGAGCCAGAAATTTGTCTTGGGGGGGGGGAGAGGGATTTTAACTGCAACCTCTAATCTTTTTTTTTTTTTTTTGAAGAATCCATAATCTTTCATTAAGCAACAATCAAATGATATATATTTTTTTCAAAATAAAGAATCATTTTTCAATAAACATAAAAGAAGGTTAAAGATCTCTCTCTCTCTCCCCCTCCTCTTCCCATTGTTTCCACCACCAAAAAAATTTGTGGGTGGTGGGCACAGAGATTGGGGTGGTGGGGATAATTGCTCCCAACACATTCAACTACATTGCATCGAGTTGCTTCACATTTTCAAAAAGCCATCACCCAAAGCGACCCACATATACCAAGGTACTGAAAGAGGAGAGTATATGATACTACTATTTGACATGTTTTACATAAAGTAACAACTCTCAAGACTCAAAAACCAGAATTTTGCCTAATTATTTCTTAACATTTTACCATTGCTCCAAGCAATGGTCCTTATTTGCTTCAAATTTTAGTAAGAACTTGAATTAAGACTGAGTTCTATGGCCAATGTTATTAGCAGAAATGAATCCTGAATGAGGTCCTTCACAAAAGCAAACCTAACTGTGAGGGCATACTCTCTTCGGCTTTGATGCACAGCCTGGTTAGAAGCCAGAGAAGGAAAAATTGTAGTCATTCTGAACATTAGGCAACACTAAGAACAATGTGATCTTTCTAAAGAAAACTATTTTAATACATGGTGTAACCTGCTGTATATAATGATATAGAATTACATGATAACATTACAATGAAACATATGAACATATCAGGATAATCCATTAAACACTTGGGCTCCCCTAGCAACTTTGATGAAGACATCTTCCAGAGTGGTGTTGGCCAGACCCCAGGCTTGTATGGTGAACCTGCTCTTTGCGTTCTCAACAGCTCGAAAAACATCGGCGATCCGCACCTCGTGCTTTGGAAATTCAAATTTCTGTGTACCTGAAATGTGATATATCTTGTTCACGTTCGGAGATAGCTGCCTTGCTAAGTTTTCGACCTCATGTTCTTCATCTACTGATGTTGTCATTGTGAACACATAGGATCCTCCATATCTACCTTTCAACTGTGGACCAATTCCAATTGTCACCATATTTTAGAATCTTTAAAGATAGAATTGGGAAACTCATTTGAAAAGCAGATTTTCACTTAAAGCTGCATTTGAAAATTAGATTTCCAGGAAGCATACATTTGTTGGAAAGTGTTCTAGTTTTTACCATTTATAACTAAAAGCTATGTTTGGTTTTAATAAAAAATGCATTCATTATGGGTGTTTGGAACTAAAGCGAGTTTCCAAATTCTGGTAAACGGGAGAAATGTATGTCTGTGATATAAAGAATGGAATTTTTTATGAAAAATTATGCCATATCTGAAAGTCTTTCATTTCAAGAACCATAATACATTGCGCACAAATAACCTACAGAGAATAGTTTATATGCAGCAGAAATATGGTATCATATCAGTGATGAAACTTCAGTGTGATATTACATTTGTAATGACCATTAGTTAGTGGCGAACATGGTTCTGTTAAATTGTGCTCATTATAAACACACGAACTGATAGTTTTACCTCTAAAAATTATAAGCAGTGAGTGTATCTTGTAACAGCAAGGTATATTCTGGCATGCATTTGCTTATTTAGAATAAAATATGTTTCACGGTAGTACTGTAGTAGTAACTCAAATTTGCATACCTCTGTTGGGTTCCCTATGCACTGCAAGCTTCCATCTACGAAGATTCCCAATCGATCGCATAAAACCTCTGCCTCTTCCATCGAATGTGCTGAAATTACAGAGCCAATTTGTTGGTGTGTCATAGAAAATAAACTACAATAATATGTTACACAATTATTTTTAACTCTAATGATAAGTAGACATAGAAAGCACTTGATGCATAATATACAGAGGTGAAAGGAGACTTACTAGTGAGAATGATTGCTCGGTCACGCTTCGCACGCTTCACAACGTTCCACAAATTGTTCCTTGAAGCTGGATCTAGTCCAGTACTAGGCTCATCCATATAGACAACCTAACAAAAATTTCCATGTAAGACAGTTTGTAATTTGGAAAAAAAATTATGCCTACCAGGGATATAATTTAATTAAACAATGTTTAGGTTTTTAACGCACTTTGGGATCTCCAATCAATGAAATTGCAACACTGAGCCTCCTCTTCATACCACCACTGTATTTCCTGGCTTGTTTGTCTCCCACACCTCTATGGTATAGGTTTACACTCTTCAACGATTCTTCGACTGCCTGAATCAGTTGGAAAAAGGGATGTAAAATTCACGCTTGACTCAAGTGCGATTTAATTCAATTTGTAATCATGGAAAGGATATGTTTTTTTCCCTTTTAATTTTGTAGAAGACACATTGGGAAACAATTTAATCATGAGAAGGATGGTCTTGGAGCAGTCAATTAAGCATGATAGACATGAACATCACCAGACAGACTATTAAATAAGCAAAAGTTTAGAGTAGTGTTATAGAAAGCTCAAAATCAAATTCATTAAGGTTGTTGATGATTTGGGGAACACTGAGTCCTGACATCTTACAACTGTATGGAAATGGAAATGAGTGAAATGATAGATTTGAAAACATAATCTTGGTTCATGCATCATGCAAGTGCAGAGGGATTTAAACTCAAGACCTATACGGAGCAAACCCACACCTCTAGGCAAAGAGTCACCCCATGTGAGTTGATATAACAAATTTCTGAAGATAAACTATCTAATGTGAGAAAGGAGATCAACTGAATCTCACCTGCTCCAAAGCAGCACCTTTGAGGTTCTTCAGCCTTCCATAAAATAACAGGTGTTCTCTACCAGTCAGCATTTCCCACAGCATGCTGTATCATGGTACCATGATGAAAGAACAAGAAAGTAAAAGAAGGTAATCAGTTACTACTGCTTATTTTTTTCACTTGTGAAGCCAAAGAACATAGGAAGGATGTTATCTTACTCATGTTGTGGGCAAACACCCATGCTAGTGTATATTTTGCTCATGTTCGACCGTAAATCTAATCCCTGAACATATGCAGTACCAGAAGTTGGCTTTGTGAGCCCAATCATCTGCAAGTGAGAGAGTGGGGATCTTCAAATAATAGATCACTCTGTTAAATCGCGCACCAAAAAACAGAGTTTGTAAAGTTGATCCACAAACAAATGTCAAAGTTAATTAGGTTCGGCATGGATTCTTTCAGAAATAAAGGATATAACAAGTGAGAGAGTGGGGATCTATTATTTGAACTAATAACTGTCCAGACATACAAGTTTTTCAGTCTTCTTTGCTTTTCAACATGATGTAGTTTCTCATAGTGTGATAAATTTAAGGAAATTTAGACCCCATTTGAAACCAATTATAAAAAACAGTTTTCTCATTAAGGCTTCTCTCACGTAAAAACTGTTTTGTCTACTTTTAACACATAATAATCAATATCCAAAACTAAAATCTAAATTTAAAAAAAATGTTTGGAATTGATTATCTGAAAACTGATCTTGTAGAAGCAAAATCAGTTTGACAATGGTTCCAAACGGGGCCTTAGTTTGATTTCAAATGTTTCTGAAGAAAATGTAATATGGAATCAAGCATTTGGCCGCATTCAAATAAAATCCATAAATTATTGCAATATTCTTGTAAATCCAACCAATCTAAAAATTTGAAATTTAACTATGAATGGCAGATGCTATCACTCACCATACTGATGAATGTTGTTTTTCCAGCACCATTGGGACCAAGCATGCCAAAACATTCACCTCTAGGTAAGGCCAGAGACAAACCCTGAACAGCAAACTTATCTGGAACGCCATCCTTTCCTGGGTAGACTTTTTTGAGGTTATCACAAATGATTGCATGACTTGTACTCGGCTCAAGTAGCAATTGTTCAACAGTCTCTCTCTAGAAAAAGTTTAGAAAAATTAACATTAGAGGAGCAGAAGATGTTTATATAACAGATAGATTAGAAATATCTGTAGAAGGTTTATCAGATCACTAGATGTATAGGTTCACCTATGTTTAATATGTAACTTTCAATGTTTTGTCATTCTACATTTGTGCTTGCCTTAAATTTGTGCTTTTTCATGACATAATGGTGCATTAGTATTTTAAAATTTAACCCCAATAGTTGTTTAAGTAATCAACAACTCTCTGCCACATGAGGTCATAAGCAGCTATTTCATCTACTAACCTCCTGTAAAACATCAGGTTTTTCCATGTCAATGAAAACTTTGGATCCATGTTTTTGCAGACTTGGCTTCCTAAACGACGCTGAAGGTTTCTTCTTCCGGAAGCAATGCAGAAAAAATAAAGGGTCTTTCTGTATTGCGCTTCCAAACGAGGTTAATTGGTCTAGATAATACGCCAGTGGAAGCAGTAATAGCCATTCAATAAACATGATAATCAAGACTTCTCTCATTCCATTTGCACTATTGCTCAAGTCACTCCAGCGCATCCCGGAGGTTCCCATGTAACTTCCAGTGAAAGCATAATTCGAAAACTCGTACAGACCACGATATAAAGCAAATGCTGGTAGAATCTCCATAACCCGGAGCCAGTGTCCTACAAAGAAAAAAAAAATTAAAATCCAAGCCAAGTTATATAAAAAGAGCCTTCGGTGCTTTTCTCACTAAGGTTCCATTTGGAATCAATTGTCAAATTGATCTTGTTTCTGCAAATCAGTTTTCAGATAATCTGTTCAACTTTAACTTTTGGTTTTTATGTGTTAAAAATCAACAGAACAACTTTTATGAAAAAGCTGATTGAGAGCAGTTTTTATGAGAAAGTTGTTTCTGAAAGTTGGTTCCAAATGGGGCCTAAGTTTGAATATGGGAACTTACTTGAGAAGGACAAGTCCTCTAGGAAAAATTGGAATAAGAAGCCAGCTAACAGACCAGATCCAAACACATAAATGTAACCTAAAGCTGTCATCATAAAAATCAAAGCACAAAGTATGTCACATACACATGTTGATCTTAAGGAGGGTTTAACATTTAGAAAAATCCATTAAAGTAGAGCCAGACCTTGAGCAGTCTTGACATTTGAAAAGGCCGTCGCAGCTAGAAAAGTAAGCGCAATCTGCAGATTTATATAAATGAAATAGAAGACTAATTGTATGCTGTAGTCATTCAACCGGAAGAACTTCAATCCTGAAGAAGAAAATAATTGAATAAGATGATAAATCTTGAATTATGAATCACTCGGAACAGTCCCTTATAGGTTTTTTCTTACCAATAACAGAACCAAATACAACAAATAGAAAGATGTAAACCACCGATATAGAAAAGAAGTAAGCATATGAAATGATCCAGTATGGGCCATCACCAAGTCCATGCATTTTCATCATAATTTTTAGTTTCTCTTGCTTCTCGTATACCAGATATGTTAAGATAACCTGCAATCCAAAGAAGAAGAAAAACATTCACTGAATTATACAATGCTTTTATCCTTGCATTGCTGAATTAGATGAATAATGGGCAGAATCTCTTGATTTAGAGATAGGCACCGTTAACGTGTTGCTGATATTGAATAACAAAGTGGCTTTCGTGTAAGTAAACACTGTTCTTATATCATTTAACATAATTTGAAATACTACAAAAAAAATCAACTGATTAGGAAAAATGGAAAGGCGTATGAGAACAGTCTGAATTTAATATGCATAGCCTTAACGAAAGTTAATAAATCATTAGACAGTGGCTTAAAAAGACAAAAAAATAGACAAATAGTAACTGGTACAGTTAATTTTTTTGTTAAATTCCGTTGAAATTTGATTTCTAAATCTAGTTTGGCCTTTGAATAGGATTTTCAAGCTGCATAAAATTTTAAAATTCAAGCTTTTCTGGGAAGAAATTTCAAATTTCAAGTTTTTGAGTGTCAGCATGTATATAGATAAAACTTCTGCATTACAAAAATGTGGATGCAATTTACACCTACATATGTGAAAGATAGCATAGCTCCTAGCATATCAATACCTGGTTTACAAATTTGTAGCTACCAGTTTCCAATTCTTAAACTAAAAGGCATCAATGAATTAAAGAAAACTTCACAAAGAAATGGTTAATTTCTGGTAACTTGTCCACCTACCGGGAAGAGTAGCTCGATAACCCATTTGAAGAAAAGTGCCCCAAGAAGAGAAGCCAAATCGAAGCTAAGTTTTTTTCCTGGCTGTGGCATTTCTTTTACGTAGTCAAGTTGCATCTTGACATTAGCCCCTTTTAAGAACTGGAGGTAGGCATTGGAAACCTACAAAAGGAGAGACATGATGTTCATACTATCTTTTCAGTCTGTGAACTACAAAGAAATCATCATTTTATGTCTATGCTGAGAAAATAATAATTACTATATCCAAGCAGTAACACAAACTGTATGAGACAGATAGTTGGACAAAACAAAGAAATTTTGGAATAGAATGAGAACTCATATTCTACAGTAAACAAGGACATAAATCCAATCAAACGGATATTATCTATACCATCAACATTTCAATAGAATTGTCTTATGAATCAATTAGGGGAAAAGATCTTGGAAGTATTCTCTAAATTGAACATTACATTAATCATTAATGTACCATTGTATATTCATTCTATGACCTTTGCAGTTAAGATGAACAGCCCCTATTTTTCCTTGACAGAAAATAATGCTGAGGAGATTCCACATTGAGTCGCATGTATGTTTAGAATATCATTTCTCTTCCAGAGGATGGAAATCAATAGTGCATAAGAAAAATTGAATGTCATTCTGATGAGATTCATGAGCATTAGCCACACACATCATCTAGTTATGAAGAGATTTTCTCATATAAAGTAATGTCTTATTTGTGCACATTGATTTTCTTGGCTGTCATAATAATCTAATTAGCGCTTATACATCAGTTTCGACATACAAATTCTTTCATGTTAATTCACTAATAAAGAACATTTAGCTGAAGCTCCACCTGGTTTACTACACCCTCCATATGATATTTTTCATGCAAGGCATTACATTATCCCAAAAAAGTCTCACATCCACTCTAACAACTTTTTAGTTCAGTGATGTTTAGGCATGCCTCCTCTCATCATAACTTATTATCTAATTATAGATAGATAATATATTTTTTATTGGTCATTGGAGTCAGTCTACTTACTAGTTACTAGTCTGAGGATCAACTAAAGAATAAAATTGAGAGAGAAATGCATCGATCACTTCCATCACTCTCTCATCTACAAATTGCTTATTGTGGAGCCATTTTTATGTTATCCCTACAGACAATACTTTTTTTTAAAACTCCAGAGTATTGTCACCATAAAATCCAATTTCATATCACAATTCAGATTAATATTATCAGATAATTTGGCCTCATTATGAGCATATACGCTCTCTCTATCACGCTCACATACACACACAAAAAATCCACAAACATGCATTGACAAAAATAAAAGAAGTAGACAATCAGTTAAGCACAGAATGGAAGTATGAGAAAGACAACTGAGTGACAGCATTGCAGATAATAAGAGTAATCAACCCAGTTCACTTATTGAATCATAACAATGAGATGATTAGAGATGCCAAAATTTGAGGATGAAGCATACCATATTCAATGAACGGGGAACACGCACCAAAGCCGTTGGGACATTTCCGGAGTCATTCTTATATGTTGCATTATACCAAATGATCATATTCAGACTATTCTCATTGGTGTTTAAAAAATCATAAGCTGCAAATATCAAGAAATTTAGTAAATCTTGACATACATGGAATGAAGAATGAATTAACATGGGTAAGCGAAGCAACCTGTGACGATTTCATTTATCTTCCTCTGAGGGTTCCCTTGCCGATAACCCTTAAACATCTCATCATTCACAGCTGAAGAACTATTGCGCCACGAGTGCAAGCCTTGAACACATTTGACCTCTGACCAAGTGAAACAAAGAATTATGAACCAGCAAAACAGGTGGAGAGACTGTACCAATAACAAATGAAAATCAAGATATGTGCTCGCTACATCTCTGTATGAACACTAGTAAGCGTAATTTTTCATTCAAAAACTACCTTTGAAGGACATATGGCCAGCATATGAACACACAGATCATTCAACAATTTTTTAATATCAAATTTATACAACTAAAAGCTATACTACATTATAACAAGTCGATCAATGTTGAGTATTTAGTCCATGTAATTTGAGTTGTTTGCTTCTTTATTAAATCCAAACCAGTGATTTGGACATAAGATCAAGTTTTGGTGGAAAGATACTAGAGTGATACTGTATGTTGACCATATCAAAAGATAAATTGATAAATTTGTGTAAAAAATCTGTAATCAGATCAGTGGAGTTATAACATAGTGGTGCAAAACTTATCAGTAAATACTTTTACCACGTAAATAACATCAAACTATTACCATATACATAAAAAGAACCGTCCAACGAAATGAACTTACAACTAATTACCCTCCAAAAATAAAAATAAAAATTACATTTAATCGACATTCATATCCATGGAAACCTAACATGTGCCCAATTAAATTTCATATGAAGAAGAACATCCTTACCCTGTTGAAGTGTGGTTGATGCAATCCGAATGGAAACGTTGAGGCTAAAATTAGCTGCACATTGTTGTTGAACTATATATAAAGGTCTATCTGAGAGGAAAGCAGGTTCAATGAACTCCGTGTTTCTAGTATATGTATCAGTCCCCTGAAAGAGTTACAATTAACAAAATTAATCATCCACCCATGTTACTATAAGCAATCTAGCCAAATAAATAGACCCACCGGAAGTAGATTTGATAGGACATTCAAGTAATCTGAGGTATTCGATGGTGAACTCGTTGAAAATAAATTTCCCGCCAATCCTATAGAAGAAAAGAATCCAAATACACTCAGTCCTTTTTGTCGTTACCACATCTCTGACGTGGTATATGAAATCTCCTAATGGAGTATGTATTCCACTATGTCAATATATATTCTAGGGCGCTATTACACCCAGATTCGTTTTCAGCCCCAATTCCAGCCTTATATGCGTCGATAGAAAATTAACAATATATATGCTCACATTAACAATGCATATGCTTCGAAAGAATTTTTTTACATTTTTATAAATGCATTCATGCAATTCATTGGGTTATATATTTCATTTTTTATAAAAGCATGTGTCTCATTAGATGAGATGTACTATTTTTAAAAAAATCAAAACAATGTAAACTGGAATTGAGGCTGGAAATAGGATTGGACGTAACATTATCCTATATTCTATTACGAAAAATGTAAAAATATATGCATTCAATTCATACTAGTATGTTTTTCATTTTTTTATAGAGCTTCAAAAGGGACTGCAAAAAGGATTGAGCACAACATTATCCAAAATGAAATTCACTTTTAACTTCTGACAGAGGAACTTACTGTCTGCAAGGGACTGATTTCCTCCAGTATATAGTATAGTAGCCGGACACGATTGTGTAGCTCTGCATGAATCATCGGGTAAATCCGCGTATGGACCACTGCCAGTTCTCGAGGCACGATATTCCGCACGAGGTACTTGCAATAAAGCTGGCCATTTGGGTGGACTCGGGATCGGACAAGTGCCCACTTGATCTAATGTCGAGTATTCGATCCCACAAACTTTCTTATTGCATGAACCATCTCCATTGGTGCTAACACATGTACAACCACATCCGTTCTTAGGCTTATTGAGTTCATTATCGATCAGGCGTTGGATGAGAACGAGTAGCAAGCATAGGATAACTGGAAATGCAACAAGACAGATGTTCGTCCTCAGGTTACGTTTCTGCACATCAGAGAGATGGGTGACAAAAAAATTGTCATGTCTTTCCATCATACATGCATGTCTCAAAGGGCATATTTCAAAACATATGGAGTGCATTAACTACAAGTCCAATCTATGAAAATCCCAATAGTGGCGCTTGTTGATATATGTTTCATATCAAAATCTAAAATTCAAATTAATTTATGGGTGTTACATAGAAATATCATATTTATTGACTTCTTTTAATCAATTTCCACTATCACAAATACTCAAAATCTGGATATTGGAACTAATCTTCAGAAACAACTTTTTCATAATACCCACTCTCAATTCTCACCCTTTTTTTAAAAAAAAAAGCTGCTTTGAACTAGCTTTTTCACAAAAGCTATTTTATTAACTTTTAACACATAAAAATCAAAATCTGATACCAAAAACTTAAAAAAAAAACACCTATTTGGAATCAATTATCTAAAAATGAGTTTGCAGATGCAAAATTAGTTTGACAATTGGTTTCAAATGGGGACTATAATAATAATAAAAAAGTACCACATAATATCTTTTGTTGCATTTTTATATAAACTTAACCTCACAACCAGACACACATAGATACTCAAATAGATCCATCTTACCAATAATTAAAAAAAAATCTCATTAGTAGAGTATACTTCAAGCGAAGAGCAAAACAAACCCAAGAAAGACATCCCAAGATCTTAACAATCATTGTTTGGAGGTGGATCTTCACCAAAATAAGAACAAAATAGAGCCCAACATAACTAAAAAAACAAAGACCACAAAGCATAATATATATAAGCAAAAACATATGATTTCAGTGATATATAGTTTAAAGAAACATTTAGAGAGTGATTGCAAGACCTGAAAGGTGAGGTTCTTCCTCATAAGAGCATTAGACTGGGCCGAGAAGCTCGCCGGCCCATGGACCGGACCATCCATGGATTCAAGAGGAAACCCAACTTTTCTGTTTCTTTTATTCTTCCCGCCAAAAATAACTGCACCTTCTCTCCTCCTCTGCTTCTCAAGGACCCAATGATGCTCTGTTTTTCCAGATTTCAGTTTTAGACAGTTATATATAGAGAGAGCTTCCCAAGCTTGGAATCTATTCCATAATCACGAAACTGCCACCATTGACTACTCTGCCGTATTGATTACCGAAAATGCCCCTAATGGTTTTTTTTTTTCCAATTGAACAATTGCAAAAAGGACCCTCCTCTTTTGATAGTTCCATGGATGTATTTAAGCTTAAGTTGCTGTTCACTTCACATGGAGGAGATTATGTCATGCAAAAGTTACAAAGTCAGCATATTGTGATGTATCATCACTGTTTTGATAAGTATACCAATGAATGAAAGAAACTTCTTGGAACTTTATAAAGAGTTTGAAGCTTCGAGCTTACCAAACCAATCAAACTTGCTAGTCAAACACCATTCACATACACTTTACAATGACATGATGAAGAGTCGTTTCACTTCCACCAACTTTAAAGTGCATATTCTATTGAATATGATGGCCCTATATTATTGGTATTCTTCAGTCATGATATAAAATGACATAAATAGAAAAAGTTGTTACGCGCAGTTTTTCATAGGCAGTCTAGCGTGCAATCTCATTACTAAAATGAGTTATATATTTCATTAGATAAAACATATAATTTTTTTTTTTTTTTTGCAAGTATGTATATTTCATTGAATTAGGAATAAAACATGTGAGACTGTGTCTCTAACATTATTCTTATAATAATTGTCTTATCAAGAAGAAAAATTTTAAATTAGTATTGATTAATAAAATGTTCTTTGACTTATATTTCATAGAAAGCGAGTAGATCATTCAATAGGAAAAGCACAACTTTGGGCAAAACATAACACATTTCAACCATATATAATAATGAATTGATTCATTAAATTAATACGGGCAAGGATTTCTTTTGTACACTTTCAAAAAATCAAATGTAAAGACTACATATGAAATTGTGTATGACATTATCCCTGTAAAAACTATCTTATCAATAGAAAAAATTTAACAGTATTGATAAAATAGGAGTGTTGTTACATATGTACAGTTTTTCCCCCACCCCATTTTCAATTTTATATGCGTCGATAAAAAATCACTGAAGTATATATTTATATTAACGAGGTATATGTTTCAATAGAAAATTCACATTTTTTAAAATGCATTTATGTAATTCAGTAGAGTATATGTTTTTTATATATATAAAAACATATATTTTATTAGATGAAGTATATTATTTTTTAAAAATCCAAAACACATGTAGACTGAAATTGATGCTGAAAAAAGAATGTATCTTAACATTATCCTAAAATAAAAACATTTACATGATATATTTAGAAAATATGAGATAATTAATGGGTTCATTAAATTAGTACATGCAACTATACAAGTATTTCGTCACTCACGCGTTGGCGCAATGATAATGACACCCCCTCTTTTGAATTTTGACGGAGGGGATGGGTTTGAATCCTGCTTCCATCAGGAGATAAAAAAATAAAGGATTTTTTAGTTTTCAGTCCCTGTAAACATACCTATTTAAGGATCGATCCCTCATTTTTTCATATTTTGGTTTTAGTCCCTTGTAGGGATTAAAAACAAAACCAAATAATTTAAGGATAGGTCTCTCCCAGGGACTAAAAAAGAACACATCCTTTAAATTTAGATACTAAAACCAAAATATAAAAAATTAAAGGATTGATCATTAAATCTTATAATTTATAGAGATTTAAAAATAAAAATCCCAAAAACAAAAGTAAAAACAGCCCACTGGGCGGGCTCTATCCACTTGAGTATGTAATCGCTACTCAACATATGTATAAAAAAAAATAAAAAATAAAAAATATTATTATGCAAGTGCTTCATTCATGGATCTTTTTTAATCTTAATAAAATATTTATTGTTTTCATCGCTTTCAACGGTTTGGATTTATCAAAAAAAAAAAAAAATTAGACAACCAAGAAACCTGAGTGGGGTGAGAACATCCACAGGAAGTTTTTAACCGGCCATAACCGGTGATAAGAGTGGACAATAAATGGTAGGGGGTGACAATGGAACCCGCGTTTGAGCCGTTATGAAGCGCCACGTAATCCTTAAAATTTCGCGGGAAAGATGGTCGATTAGCGAACACTCAAAAAGTCAACGCACGAGACTTGCTATTTATTATCAGGAACGTGACGGTAAAGAAAGTTCGTCCTATTGTCCCCAAAATGCCCCTAATGCCTGCCCCTCGTATCTTTTCTACCTGAAATGCCCCTCTATTAAATTACGAAAAAGTCCTTCCATTGAACATGCTTACCACTTCCCTGATCCGAATTTACTAAAATGCACTTCCAACAAAATAATTTCTTCTGAGGATTTTTTTTTTTTCCTGAAAAAGTTTTCAAACTGATCTTTCACATGAAAAAATTGTTTAGGATAATCATCCCTGCACTCATTTTTGCAGTTTACATGTTTTAATTTTGTTTTTAGAAAATAGATATATGTGTAATGAATGACACATTTCAAGTATATACTTGAATGTAATGCATACATTTTTATATTTTAAACTAATACAATATATAGTAGACTAACAAGTGTATCAACACTGTGAAAAGAAGAATCGTTGGGTGAATATTAAGATACTTGTCCAATACTCCAATGAAGTTTTCTTTTTTTTAAAAAAAAAAAAAAAGATGTCTAATTAGTTAGAACATATCATTATTTTATTTGTTAAAAAAATCCAGTACATTCAACTAAGTCTGTTAATTATCTGAAAAAAATTTGAATCCGATCCGAATTCGTATCCGAAAATTCAAAAACATTCTATATTCGAAGATCCGGAGTGCAGATATGGATATCAATGTATCCAATCCGAAAAATACCCGTATCCGACGTATATTATAAAACATATATATTTGTATTATATATTGTTCATATTTGTTATTTGTATGATTAATCACAATCATGATATATTATATTGCTATTAAATTTTCAATGTATAATATCTAAAAGAGATAATAAACCTTAAAATCTCAATTTTAATTTTTATATCTTTCTTATATATCATTTGATTATCCAATTTAATGTTAATATTTAAACATGTCAATTATATGAAAAATATCTGTATCTGAAGATATTCGAATCTAAAAATTAATATCCGCATCCAAATCTGAAAGTTGGGATAAGGATATTAACATATCATATCCGAATCCGTCCAGTTGACAGGCTTCTATTCAACTAACTGGAGTACAAAGTGTTGTCACACTGCTTTTTTTTATCCCCAATCCATTTTCATATACTTGTTAACAATATAGGATCACATTAACAAAGTATACACTTTAAAAAATAATTCATATTTTTTATAAATTGATATATATAATTAATTAAAATATATATTTCACTTTGATAAAAACATACATCTCGTTACGTGAACTATTATTTATTAAAAAACATCAAATCAAGTGTAAACTAAAAAATAGATTGTAGAGAACATTTTCCTTCAATGAAGTATATATTATTAAGAAAATCAAGATATTCGTGAACGGTAAATGCTCTACCTTGAGCAACTTTAGCACAACAAAACCCAATTTCAGCATACTAGGAAGAACACAAAAGAAGGAAAAGTAAAGATGACCAATACAAATATAATTTATACATATAAATTTTTTTTGAGCAACCTTATACATATATATAATGGTTGTGAGATCTATTCACTCGAAAAAAATGTTAAATAAAAAAATAGTCATCTCACTTCACTTAACACAATCCACAAATAAAATTGATCCACCTAAATATAATGAATCAAGAAAACCTGAAAAAGACAGAAATCATGATGGAAAGATAATTTTGTTCTATTTATTCAAAATTTGCTTCTATTTTTAACAGCATGCGCTTCAAGCCCACCATCATGGGATAAAGGTTTATTTTTCTCTATTCCTTTGTAAAGATTTCTACTATCACAAAAAAAAAATGTATAAGAGTAAAAATTTTCATAAAGAATCTTGAATTGGAACCTTTTGAATTTCTTCAGTGAGTCCTTGGCCTTGGCTCATTGTTTCCTGTACTATCACAACAGAAAATTAGAAGAGCTTGTTCCAGTTACTTTAATGAAGACATCCTCCAAGGTGGTGTCAGCCAAACCCCATGCATGTACAGTCATCTTAGCCTTCGCATCCTCGACCGCTCTGAAAACTTCGGCGACCTTAACTTCTTGCTTTGGCAATTCGAACTTCTGGGTTCCTGCAATATGATAAATCTTGTTCGCCCTCGGGGAAAATTGGTGCGCCAACTTCTCCACTTCATGTTCTTCATTAGGTGAAGTTGTCATTGTAAACACAAAAGATCCTCCGTATCTAGCTTTTAGCTGTCAATGTATGCACATGATTAGTACTACTATTACCTCCCATTAGTCAGTATACAGTGTCACCACATCTGTAGATGTGGGAAAAATTATTGAAGTTGGTCATGCTAATTTATACTCTGAGAATAAAAATGATGATTGATATTTGTGGTACATTACCTCTTTAGGGTTCCCTATGCATTGCAAGCTTCCATCTACAAAGATCCCCAAACGATCACAAAGAACTTCAGCTTCTTCCATTGAATGTGCTGGAATTAGTAGACCATGCCAATATTAAGTTGGGCTTGTAAACCAATTCACAGATGGAACTTTTGACACCATTTGAGGTGCCTCTCTCTCTGTCTGTTAGGGGGGGGGGAGGGATGGTTTGGGATCATGTTATTCTTTTTGCAGTCTAGTAGAGCTGCGTGTTCAATATGGCACCTTTGGCGAGGTATCCCCTCTTCACTAAGGGTCATGGGTTTGAATCTAACTTCTGCTTATAAGATAAGATTTGACCATAAAACAAAACAATAGCACACACACGTAAGCTCGTCAATGGATCAGATAAGGATCTCCTATGCTATCCCATTCGAATAAATTTTAAGAATCTTTTCTTATCTGGAGTGAATATAAATATTTTTCAAATAGTTGACATGAATAAATATGGAAACAAGTTCGGGTGATCAAGATAAAAATAGATTAGAGATAAAAATCAAAACTTGAAGGCTTCTCATCTCCTTCAGAAATCATTAAATAGTTAAATTATGATGCAGAATAATTAAATTTGAATAGTATATAACACAAACATATATAATTTTATAACATATGTCAAATATGAATATTTTTTTGGAGTGTATATATTGATATCTGTATCCACACTCCAGATATTCGCCTATCAGATAGTTTTTGATTTTCAGATATAGATTTAGGGCAGATATAAATATTTTTCAGATAATTGACATACTTACCTACCAAAAAAAATGTTCAATATGGCCACCACAATTAACATATCATGAGATTGAGACTTCAAATTAGATGGAGAGAAGTAAAAGCATTACTGGTTAGGATAATTGCCCGCCCTTGCTTTGCACGCTTCACGACTTCCCAGAGGTTCTTTCTTGAAGCAGGATCTAAACCAGTGCTCGGCTCATCCATATACACGACCTGGCCAGATAGACATGACATCAGAAAGATAGGTCAGCATAAATACAATGAACATGAAAAGCAGAATGGATTTTCCATGTCAAATAAGCCACACACTTTAGGATCTCCAATCAGTGAAATGGCAACACTGAGCCTCCTCTTCATACCGCCACTATATTGTCGGACTTGTTTATTGCCAACTCCTCCATGGAACAGATTCACACTCTTGAGAGATGCTTCAACTGCCTGTAACAATGATTAGGATCACAAGAGAAGATTCATGTTTTTCCCCAAGTGTTTGTACTTACTATATATCAAAGACAAAAATATATATTAATTTTCAGCACTTTTGATGGTATAGCAATAAATCAAGGAGTTCTTTTGACTTCAGAGATTCTCCTTTCCAAGTCTCTGCATTCCCACTAGAATCAAAGACAAGGACCTTATCAATTTCAGCATTTCCAGTGGCATACGGCCTTCTCGTTCTTCTGGTTTTTTATAATATAGATATATAAATCCTCTCAACTATTGGCAGTTGGTGCCTATAAAGGACAATCTGATAAAACTATATCCCTGAAGGAAATACTTAATTTATTCATAACATTCCAGTAACTATGCTTCTTGTACTTTGAACTGATCATGAAGTCTCAGCTTCTGGCATGCATTCAAGTTCTTCCACTTTCCAAGATGTCTTCTTAAAGGAGTAGATGCTCAGATGCATCAATCTAAAGAAATTCACATTTAATTATTCATCCGCATTCTTAATGGATGAGATCATTTTTATGTTCACTAGTATGACAAGCTAGAGATTGGCATTAATACCTACTGGCTGGTGTGACCATTCACAATAACATTTTAACCTACTATATAGTTTTCAACAAATAGCATTTATATTTCAAAGTAAAACCTATGCGAAGAATAGAATGGTCCAACTGATGAACGGACCTGCATTAAGGCATCACCTTTAAGGTTCTTCAGTCTACCATAAAATAATAGATGCTCTCTACCAGTCAACATTTCCCAGAGCAAGCTGTGATATAGAAAAAATAAAAAGTATAATGAAGGTTAGGTACTGAAACATACTGTTTATGAGAGACTCACATTACACCGGAAAAACTTGTTATTGTGTGTGCATGTGCATGTGAGAAAGACTTAAGATCATACAAAAGAGAGGAATTATGTACTTACTCATGCTGTGGGCATACACCCATCTTAGTGTATATTTCGTCCATATCAGTTTGGATATCTAATCTTTGGATATATGCAGTTCCAGAAGTTGGCCTGATGAGCCCAATCATCTGAAGAAGAAAAAATGAAGCTCTTTTATGTCATGTGAATAGAATTTTATATACAACTATGAAGCCGTAAAAATCCCAAAGGGAACAAAAGATGGAACAATAGCATATTATAACGCATTTGTCACTAAATTGCATTTTTTACTGCAAGATACAGGTTTTGGAATGGTTCATTTTCTTACTCAGAATCAGAGAAATCATTTGGCAGAAGCACAAACTCCTTCAGACAGGCATTAACGTGATCAAGAAAATTACGGATGCATTAACGAGTAACGACAAACCTTGAAAAGTGACATCCAAGTCAAATTTGGAACACATTATAAGCATTTGAAGCCTTCTAAACCTCTGACCACTAATCTAACATTCACTTCTAGAGACCTTTACGGTTGCCTGTTGAATATGCAGAAGATTAAGAATGGCCAGCACAAGCAATGAACCTTATTTGTAAAATGCTACTAAATAAATGCTTAGTTCACTATCCTAGATTATACTGTAAAAAAGGTTGCATATTAGAGTAAATCTGACCAAATGCTACCAATTCAAGCTCAAAGTATCCCAGTTAGTGTGCATTTTCATTAATAGATGGGACTGCACTAAGCTACACAATTGGTCGAACTTTATATGAAACTGTTCCGACTTAACAGTCAGGATTATAAGATACAGCCACCATGAGACACGTGCAATGAGGATGGTAGGGTAAGGAGGTTCATCTAGCATCAAAATCATTCCTAATCCTTTATTTGGCAAAATAAACATACAAGATTGTTGTAAGCTCATAGGTGAAATGAATGATATTTTATGTCCCTATTATCCTATTTTAATATCTGAAAACTACAGCCTGGACCATTAGAACATAAAGGAACTGGCAACAAGGTTAAAAATAAGGAATACAGGTAACTAAATGTTTATATAGTAAGTAAATATATATGTTATGGTCCAGCTTGAATCCAGCCATTCTCAATTCACTGCAGTTGACATAAGGCAGGTTTTTCTGACAGTTTGAAAAACATAGGACAAGACTCTCCTTACATTTGAGGAACCTTGTTAATGAAAATAAAAAAGAGATTCTCTCTCTCATAGGCATGCAAAATTAACTAATCTCAGATTCACATAGCCAAATGTTTAGATTTCCAACTAACCATGTTGATAAAAGAGGTTTTTCCAGCCCCATTTGGACCAAGCATACCAAAACATTCTCCACGAAGCACAGCAAGGGATAAACCTCGAACTGCAAGCTTCACTGGGTTACCATCCCTTCCTGGATACACCTTTTTTAGGTTATCGCATATGATGGTATGCCTTGTATTCAAACCACTTAGTAACTGCTCAACTAGCTCCTTCTGAAGTATATCAAGTTAAAGAATCAGCATAAATACGAAAAAAACATGTACATTGAACACTAGTATAACAGTGAACCAGCTCAATTATTAAAAACAAAGATAGAAAAATCAATCTGTGAGCTACAGAAGCAAATAAGGACAGTTCGTAATTTGAAAGAATGCAATCTAGAGAATCTTATAGCATCTAGAAGCAAAACTAGGTAATTCACTGTATTCCAATTTCAGCACATGACATTTTCAACATTGTTTGGATCTTAAAAGTCAGCACAAAACAGTTTGTGTATGAAACCATATCTACCGGGTACTTTCATAGACAAAAATAAAAATTTACCAAATATGGAGGACAAATCGGTTATGATGATGCTGACAATAACTGCCAATTACGACAGAGACAATCCCTCCCTCCCTCTATTTATCAATTGCATGATCAGCATTATCTTCTATTACTGTAAAGTAATTACTCCCAAACAATGTTTTTATGCAGATCTGTTAGCAAAAAGATGCCCAAATTTGTTGGCTTGACGATGTGACACATACCAAACTTGACTTTCTAATACAGTTTTTATAGCTAAACCCAGAAGGAAATCAGTGGCTGCAACTGGAGAACTAATTAAAAAAGAGAAACCTTGACATGCATTAAAACCACATCTAAGAGATAACATTAGAACTTACTTCCCGAGTGACATCAGGTTTATCCATCTGAACAACAACTTTAGATCCACCTCTTTGTAGGATTGGCCTTTGAATAGATGACGAAGGTTTCTTTCGAAATAATGATAAGAAAAAATGGGGACTTTTTCTGACCCCACCACCCAACGGAGTAACTTGATCTAAATAATATGCAACTGGAAGAAGTACAAACCATTCCATAGTCATGATGATCAAGACTTCCTTCATTCCATTCTCCTTATCATTTAAAGACGCCCAGCTTATGCCAGAAGTCCCCATGTAATTGCCTAAGAATGAATACTGTGCAAATTCATATAACCCCCGATATAAAGAAAATCCTGGAACAATCTCCATTACCCAAATCCAGCCTCCTGCAAAATGTCAAATCTTATCAAACATTTATAATGAATCAAGCATAAAGGGCCTTGTTTCAAGCAGTCTTATATACAGCCCATGTGCAGTCTTATTTCTTCTAATGAGGTATATGTTTTGTTAGATAGAGCATGTGATTTTTTTTTTAATGTAAAGGAATACATACAATTTATTGGGGTATATACTTCATATTTTATAAAGGTCAATGCTTTATTACATGAAGCATAAACTTTCATAGAAATTAAAGCATGTGGGAACTGCAAAAAGGACCGCATAACAGAAATTGACTCTGACCAAAAAAGATGAACAAATAATGACAAAATGAATCACAAAATATCTCTACTGATAGTCATATTCTTACTCACTTGGGAAGGACTTATCTTGAACAAAAAATTGGAAAAGAAAGGATCCTAAGAGCCCTGATCCAAAGACATATATATATCCTACCACTGCAATCATCAGAAAAATACGAATGCTGCCATCATCAGAAAATACAAATACAGATACACATAAAGAATCTTGGTTAGGCAATGTGGAATTCACTTCAACCATACAAAATATATGATAAAATCACCTGTTGCAGTCCTCGCATCTGAAAAAACCGATGCCAATAAAAAGGCAAGTGCAATCTGCAAATTTATAAAAATGAAATAGAAAACAAATTGTACCCCGTAATCATTCAGTGTGAAGAATTTTAAACCTGACAAAAAAAGAGTAAAATGTAAAAAAGTCAACTAAATGACATTCTGGGTGAAGGAAATGAAAGGGCAGCTACCGAATTGATATCATACCTATAAGTGAGCCGAATAGCACAAAACAAATCATATAAAATGATGATAGACAAAAGAAATAAGCATAAGAGATTATCCAGTAAGGTCCATCCCCAAGTCCATGCATCTTCATCATAATCTTTAGATTCCTTTGTTTCTCATAAACCAGATATGTCAATATTATCTGCATGTAAAAGAAGCATTAGTTCAATACATACAACATCACCATTAATAAAATAAACACTATACATTACAAAAAATGGTCTATACCCCAATTAATGTATATTACAAGACTTGAATAGGATCCAAGTGGGTAACATCCAGGCCATCACTGGTAAACTCACTAACTCAGGATACAGATAACTCTGACAATAGAACACTCGTCTATGCAATGAACAATTAGAGCTACAAAGTCATTGTCATACTTGATTCAGCATATATTTATGTAATCATCAAGACAAATTTGGCCTGTATCTTGCTAATGATGATTGACAGAAAATGCATCTCTTCTATTTTTATCAAATCGAAAATAATTTACAACATATAACAAGAACATAAATAGCTCACTATATCTATCATTTATTTTTTTAAAGATGAGCCTATACTTTCAAGAGTTCATTGGAAGTTGGCACATGAGAATATATTGCACAAACTGTGTATTCCATACTAATCAGTTATAAGCTCAAAAGCATAATTGGATACTTACTGGGAAAAGAAGCTCAACAACCCATGTGAAGAAAAGGGCACCAAGGAGAGAAGAAAAATCCAGCTTGATCTGTGTTGCAGATTTGGGCATTTCTTTAACGAAGTCAAACTGTATCTTTACACCAGAACCTCTCAAGAATTCAAGGTAAGCATTGGATGCCTAGGATAGAGAAATCATAAAAGTCACATGAATGTAACTAATTATGTGAATTTTAAGGAGAAAGACATACTGCAAAAAGATTTCCACACAAAATACCTTCTTCGAAATAAACAACTGCAAACAAAATTAGTAAACCAATATACTCATTTCAATCAAAAATATTATAACTATAACACCAAAAACCAAGACCATCATTTACTCATATATTAGCTTATGAACAAAATTGTAATGTGATGAGAACCAAACATAATGAATCCCATTACAGTAAAAGCACTGATTTTTTTTTTTTTTTTTTTTTTTATTTTTTTTGGGGAAATTAAGGTACGAATATTTATATAATAATGATACCCCTCAAACAAAGGAGACAAGGGATCTACAAAGGAAATAACAAAAGAAAAAAGGCCCCAACTGGGGCAGAACAACTTTAAGAATCAAGAAAAAAAGAAAAGTTCAAAAACACAAAGGCCCCCAAAGAATATCTAAATCCCTTTCTGATTGGTAGCACTGAAAAAACTGGTATCCAATATAAATTTAATTCTGATTGATATGGAGTAAATAATTAATATATCCAGTTATAGGGTATGGCTGTTGCAAGTCGAGTCAAAAGAGTGCCACATCCTGATGTATGCCTTGACCAATTTAAAAATTAAAGAACTGAAAACTAACAAAATCACAAATACAGTAAAATAAGAGAAAAAACTATCAGGAATTTCTACTGAGTTTTTAGTTAGGAAACTTAAACCTTGGTCGTTCAAAAATTTAGGCCATTAACGCATAAAGGGAGAATCTTGATTATTCTCTCTCTAGTTATGCAATGAAATATAAAATGAAAACCACAGTTTTTTAAATTCCTGTTGCGAGGTGGTTTTATAGGGAGTTTGAACCGGTTTTTGATGGAATAAAAAAAGACATCTGGTAGAAGTTTAGCCATAATGTTCTGTCACTAAATTTCACTAGTGTCTCAAGCAATGGAATTTCTTTGTCGATTTGGATTGAATCAGATCTTGAACTAGATCAACCCAACTTGAGGGTCAAAGTTGAGGCCAATTGTCAGTCAAGCCCAACTAGAAAATATAAGATATCAAAATGGTCATATTGAGGCCATTACTTAGGCCCCAAGAACTCATTATAAACCTAAATATAATCCTTCCTCATTTCACAATAAATATGAAATGCCGGCTCACTGAAATCCAATCATCACTCCCAGGATTCAAGTGTTTGAATGAGTTATAATCAAACAACAGGTGCCAACAAATGGCTACAACAGATTCTGGATGATCCCTGGATAAGCTCAAGAACCATGAAGAATGCAGATCATATTTCCTATGTTATACATATGCACGGTATAGAGCCAAGTATAAAAGTGCTCTATAGGTGCTGATTTCTCCCTGAAGGATCTTCAGCTGCAATGAGGCAAAGCACAATTCAAAAAATTGGGACTCCTGATATGGGCTGCTACACAAGCTGCAAGAACATTAAGAAGGGGGAAAACAAATGTTTCTTTGAAGGAATCTGTGTTCTGGTAGTTTGGTGTCCATCAGGAAGATTATGAAAGAATGGTTCTGATGGGTGATGCATTATTGGAAGTAAGTGAACTTGAAAGAAGACCATTAGTCTTTCCAACATGAGCCCTGCACATACAAGCTACCAATTGCACCCTTTGAACCTGAGGTAGTGGAGAATTGGCAGCACAATCACGGACTCAAAGCCAAAACAAGACTAATTTTCTCATACTAAAAATTCATGAGGGATACAAGATGGAAGCTGAATGGGGGTCATTCAGGTCATTGAAGGGACTAAAAGGGACAGCCAAATTGGATCTATAAAGAAATGATAGCCCTAGGAAGATCACATATATCATGAAGCTATTTTCAACAGGATGTGAAATTTCTAGGGAAGACTTTAGGAAACACACACACACATCTCTTTCTTCAGTTTGGCATAGTTTTCCTGATTGTTTCCTTTCTTTCTTTTTTTTCTCTTGCGAACTTTATTTTAGATAATAAAAAAATTCTCATTGGACTTACATGGTTGTGTATCTTCTTCAGATTAATATATTACAATGTTCAGAAAATAGGCACAGCTCATATGGAAAAAAATACACCTTAGATATAATCAGTGAAAAGCAAAATCAGCATTGTTCTTTAATCTTGTCAAGAAAACAAAATTAGCATCATGACTTTGACAAGTGACTTAGAATTTCAAGAATAAAACATGACAGTGGGCCAAGGATAACACAAGGTATCTTTGGACCATGTAAAGGCTAAAAATGCTTACCACATTCAATGAGCGAGGCACACGCACCAATGCAGGCGGACCATTCCCAATCTTGTTGTTATGGGTCGAGTTGTACCAGATTATCACATTTAAACTGCTCTCGTTGGAGTTTAAGAAATCATACGCTGCAACAGATTATGTGTGGCTTAGATAATGATCAAAATAGTCAAAAAATCATAGATAAAATAGAAGTTGAACGATTGTTATAACCTGCAATTATTTCATTACTCTTTTTTTCGGTGTTTCCTTGTTGGTAACCTTTGAATAGTTGATCATTTATCTCAGAAGAACTGTTAAGCCATAAAAGCAAGCCTTGTAGACATTTTACCTCTGATTCAAGAGGGAAAAAAAATATACTGAGACTTCCTTCTTTTTTTTTGAGAAATGCCAGGCAAACGCCTTATATTATATAAAATAAATATAGTGAGACTTGAAAAGCAGTTATACTTTGTTAAGAAAATCATCATATAAGGCTGTCAAATTAGGATATCAAATATGAAGTTCAGTATTGGTAAAACATCATTAGCCTTCCTATTTTTTGCATATAAACCTGTGCCACTTCAATTGAAGACATTGAAGTTTCTTAGTAAGAATTCCACGATTGACTCATTCCCACATATTCACCAGATGATGGTCTATGATGCAAATCGCCCATATATATTTAGTTTTCTAGTCTTCAAGTGAACTGATGAGCATGATTAACACCCCAAATATATTTAGAATCGGTGATTTGGTAGATGAACTATAGCAACATAGATATACAATAAATGCATGGTGATGAGCATGAATCATAAAATATGGTAAAGGAAAATGATATGTCTTGTGTGTAACTCATCTGCAAGCCTCACCGATTTCTTTTTAAAAAAAATTATACACTTGTCCATTGAAGTATATACTGTTATAAAAAGAGTAAACTATACACTGAGATACACTATTGTATTTTTTTCATTGAAAAATGAAAAAAAAAATATTTTTCATGCACTCAGTATACATTGTGATAGCGCAGTGTATGCTACTCTATCGCAGTGTATAGGCGGCTAGGGACCGTTTCTGGGCTGCAAACGAGTCTGCAAAACGGATTGAGTGTATTAGCAATCTATGATAAAATTTAAGTAAAACAACTACCATTTTTCAGGTTTGTATATGCATACTCACACACTTTTTATAGAGGGACAGGAATATATATATATACACACACAATGTTCCAAATTTTCACATTAAGGAAAGAAATACAATAGAAATATCAAACAATAAGTCTACCATATATGCACATCAATAAATGCTAGATAAACATATGTACTCCTCCCATAAAGAATATCTTATATTATATTACATATAATAATACCTTGCTGGAGCATTACAGTGGCTATCTTGAATGGAATGGCGATTGCGCTGTCTGGTGGACATTGAGGCTGAACTATATATATAGGTCTACTGGATAAAAAAGCAGGTTCAATGAATTCTGTGAGTCGAGAATCTGTATCAGTCCCCTGAATGGTATAATCTCATTAGCTCTGGTACTTTCTTCTATTGATCTTAAAATAATCAACAATTAATGCCTGAGGCATATATTCATTAAAAAAACTCACCAAAAGTAAATTGGATAAAGTGCTCAAATCTGAAAGATTAAGCGGGGAAGCGCTCGTGAAAAAATTTCCAGCCAAACCTGTTTACGGGATTGTAGAAACATTATACATATTTATAACTACTACTGGTAGGTACTAAAACCAAACTTGATTCTAAAAATTTGATTATAAAACATGATCTGCAATCCAGAAACCTCTATGATGATATTGTTATAAGATTGAGAATACATACTTTCTGCAAGTGATTGATTATCCCCAGTGAACATTATAGTAGCAGGGCATGACTGAGTCAACTTGCATGATTCATCAGGCAATTCCATAAATGAACTATATTCAGTCCTTGTTGCACGATCTTCTGGTCGTGGTACTTGTAATAAAGGTGGCCATGCAGGAGGATTTGATATTGGACATGACGCCGCTTGATCTAAAGTTGAATACTGGATTCCACAGACGTTTTCACATGAGCCAACCGCAGTAGTGTCTACACAACTACAGCCACATTTGTACTTGGGCTTATCAAGTTCATTGTTGACCACTCTTTGGATGACAACAATAAGAACACAGAGGAGAAATGGAAATGCGATGATACCAATGTTCGTCCTTAAATTACGTTTCTGCGATCAAAACACATTGTAGCATGAATATTTATCATGAATAAAATTTTCATTTTAAAGAAACCTGTTCATCTTTTCCAGGAATAATCATATATGAATCTTTAAGGCTTCAGCTCCATTTCATTTTATTTCTTGTTGACATTTTGTATTCTGTTAACATATCATTTATGGATACCCAAAAAAAAATCACTTTCAATACAGAATGTGGACAAGAAGAAGTTTGCTGGACCAGTACAAACCTGGGTCTTATTACATTGAACTAACACTATGGAAATCAGATCAGACCAAACTGACTTAGCATTCTCCAAGGATGTTATTAGAAATATATGACGAGCAGTAATAATTTCCCAAAAAAAAAAAGAGAGGTTCCACTTTCTTCCAGACGTCTCGAAGACATGATTGAGCCATTGTGGTTTCTGAACTATGAGATTCCTTGCCACAGAGGAAAATCTAGAGTTTTGTTCAGCTTAGGTGCTTATTCTCATAATTCATTAATCCTCCATACCCCAGAAGATATTGAGATAGAGATCGGTGATGAAGTGTCAGAAGAGACCAAAAAACTTGCCTAATAGACATTTTTATATATTTAAATTCAGATATCTGTCACAATAGGTTGTATCACAAACCATGGCTATATTTATGTTGTTTGTTAATAAGGATTGCATCTATCTTTCTGTATCATTTGAGGGAGATATCAGACTTCAGGAATGCACCTGACATTTATGATGGGGTATGGTAACTCAGATTTAATCATTCCCATGATGTTATCACTCAACTAAATTCTAATGCAGCTCCGTGATTTAATTTAGTCTTTCATTAACAATGAGATATTGCAGAAATCATAAAATGGATGAAATCAACTGCATAAACTATACCCATTTCAAATGATTTTTCCCAAAATTGAAATGACTCCTCGCTTTTTTTTTGCTTGAAGATTATTATCGGCTATGCAGCAGATATCAGCTGTCAGTATATCACAGGAAGATCGCATTACTTCAACTCTTTCCTTTTTTGTGAGAGGTAAAATTATATTTTTTTTTATTTTGAATTCAAATATTTTGCCCCAAAAATATAATTCAGAAGGCAAGAAACTAACGGAACAAATATCATGACCCATTAGAACTATCAAAGCCATCACAAAATTTTAAATTAAAAATTACAGTTCACATCTAATGAGAAAGGTGTACACCAAAAAAAACTTTTGTAAAAATAGCTACATTTTATTGGAGAAAGACAAAACAAAAGATCAGATATAAGAATTCAAAACCCAAATAAAAAACATCAAATTCCAATAAATCCATGAAATCCCAGAAGGAAGACAAAAGGGCATCAACAACAACAAACAACAAAGGCAAAAAAAATCAGATTTCAAGTAATCAAATGCAAATCCAACAACCAAAAAAGAAATGCTACAAACCCAATTGAAAGAAGCACACAAGAAATCAATCCCATAGACAAAGCACAAATGTTTACGAACCTACAAAGTGTTTATTGATTAGAAACCCAAAAAAGACCACAAACCAAGAAATCCCATCAAAGGAAACATATCACAAATACAATATATAACATGAGAGAGAGAAAGAGAGAGATCATGGACCTGAATAGCGATGTTCTTCCTTAGCAGAGCATCAGCTTGGGTCCGGAAACTCGCGCGCCCGTGATTGGAGACCTCCATCATCGGATTTTATTTTGTTTTTCAATTCAAATTTTTACCTTTTATTCTTCTTTTCTCTTCTGACACGAAGAGCTAACAAAATTTCAAATCGTATAGTTGTTGGAGACTCGCGTCCTCCGATTTCCCGCCAGAAAGATCAAACTGTTGATGGGATGGGTTTGTTTTTGTTTTCCTCTCTCTCTCTCGTCTGCAACACCACCAACCCCACCATGGATTTGGACGTGTAAATATTAAAATCCAAGCCCCATCCAAAGTTGTTTGTTTGAGGAATTGTTGCTTAAGCTACCGGATTTATACCTATTGAATAGTTTATTTTATTAATGGAATAAATGATTTTTTGGTTGGTTGTGTTTTCGTTTATTCTTGTTGAAAAACATAATAATAAAGGTTAGAGTGTTCGGTTGATAAAGAATAAAATGTAAATAAGATGTGAAAAGTTAATTGACATATGAACCCCGTCGATGTATAAGAGGTGGTGACAGTCGATTTAATGTGATGACATGTGATTTAATAAGTGAGTCCTCTTATACTACTGAAGGAATAACACAATTTCATGGGGAAACTTAGAATACAAATACCAGCTTATTCTCTCCTCATTCTGCATAGCTATACCCACTCATTCTATCTACCCAAACACCTTTTTTTTTGTTATGTTCCTCCATTCCCACCTATTCCTCCTCTAATCCTCTACCCAAACACCCCCTAGGGTATACTTATGTCAGAATAGATAAGAATAAGTTAATATTTGTATTACAGATCACCTATGAAATTGTATTATTCTATCAAATCTATTCAACTAATACATTAGGGTCCATATGTCAAATCACATGTTATCACCTCTATTAAATCAAAGAATTCACATGTCAAAACAATTTTTTACATTTTATAAATCCTTATTCACTTCTTATTCTTCATTATCAATCAAACAACAAAACTTTATTATTATATTTCCCAATGAGAATAACTAAAAACACAACATAATAAAAAAAATGACTTATTCTTTATGAGCCCGTTTGGATGGATGAATAAAGGGTGGAATAGGGGGGATAAAGGGGAATAAAGGTAAAAAAGCTATTTAGGTGGGTGGTATAAGAGGGTATAGCTATGCAGAATTATGTGAGAATAAGCTAGTATTTGTATTCCAAAGTCCCCTCATGGAATTGTGTTATTCCTCCATTGGTATAAGGGGACCCGCCTATCAAATCACATGTCATTACCTCTTATACATCAATGAGGCTCATATGCTAAATCAACTTTTTACACCTTATTCACATTTTATTTTTCATCAAACAAACACTCTAACATTTATTATTATGTTTCCCAGTGAGAATAACCAAAACACAACCAAACAAAAAATAATCTATTTAATTGATAAAGTCAACAATTCTGAGAATAAGTATAAACCCCAAAATAGCTTATGTCTCTATCCAAACGAGTAATAGAATAGTTATCTATCTTAAAACAACTTGTGTCACTACCCAAATAGGTAAATCAACGAAATTGCCCCATATTTCATTAAATTATTTTTAGGTCATTGGTATGGAAAATAGGTTTGTTACTTTCATTACATCAAGAGCATCTCCAATTCTTAACCATACCAAAATCAAATTTTAATTTGAATAAAAATCTTACAAATCCTCAGTAATCCTTAACTCAAATCCAAATCTAATGAACAAGACTAAAAAATTTAACCAAATTAAGAGAGACCAAAACTTTACTCAAATTTTTCTTTTTTGTCCAAATTAGTGAATAAATTGAAAGATAAAATTTTAAAAAAAATATTTGAGTATATAGTTCAATACACATCATGCCAAACGAAACTTTTATCAAATTGGGATTGGAGTGATAACCTTAACCCATTAAAAAATTATTATTTCTAGAACGAGGAGGAGAATAAATGAAAAGAAAAGGAAGAGAGAAAGAGAAAGAAAAAGAGGGATCAGAGAGGGCTGACAATAACGGAGGAGGGGGTGAAAGAGAGAGTAAAAAAGAGAGAAATATATACATAGAGAGATGGCGGATGGGGGGTGGCAAGGGTGGGTGTAGGGTGGGCGATGATGGGATGGGGGTAGAGAGAAAGAGAGAGGATCATGCCTTTCTTTTCCTCTCTTTTTATATCTTTTCATTTCACTTTCCTTTTCCTCCTCCTTCACCACCACCCTCTTGCACCCCTATGTCATATCTCAATATTGTTTTTTTTCATACACTATTCTCTTTTTTTTTCTCTCATTTTTCCTTAATTCTTATTTTCTTCTGGACGGTCATCCCACCCTAAATTTTTTTTCTAAGGGTTGGGCTAAATGTCCTCATTGAAAAATAAATAAATAATTACAAGAGAAGATATTTATGTAGTTCTACAAATATTAGTTACATTAACTGAAAGGAAAACTCTGTTACTATAGTTTGTGTTTGATATGAGAAACTAAAATGCAAGACAAATTACATATGCTAGATGAACAAAAATTAATTTTCCATTGTTAGAATCAGATAATGGAATCCTTGTATTCCACTTAGGGTTTAATCCTTTTATATACAAGTACACAGGAGTTACACGTGTAATACGTTACACATATAATGACATAACACATATAATTTAACAGCTCCCCTCAAACTCACAGTGGATCATACAAAGTGAGTTTGCGAAGGAGAACTAAAATCGAGGCATTGGATGTGACTTCGTGAAGAAATCAACAAGTTGTTCGGCAGAGGAAATATAGTGATAGTGTCTATGCAAGAAAGTGCTGACGAACGAAGTGACAATCAATCTCAATGTGTTTGGTCCTTTCGTGAAAAATTGAATTGCTGGCAATCTGAATAGCAAAGCGGTTATCACAATGAAAAGGAGTAAGACCAGTCATAGTAATTCCTAGATCCACCAAAAGACGTCTAAGATGAACAATCTCCTTGGTGGTGATGGCCATGGCTCGATACTCAGCCTCAATGTTGGATAGTGAAACAACCTCCTATTTCTTGCTGCGCCAAGAAATAATGGAATCTCCAAGAAATATCCAGAACCCAATAGTGGAGCGTCTAGTCGTCGGATCTCCAGCCCAATCGGCATCAGTGTAGGCTTTGAGAACCAAAGGCGAAGAGGATGACAGATAGATCGATCTGGTGATAGTACCGCGTAAATATATGAGAATATGCATAAGAGCACCATAATACACTGACAACATGAGCAATGTCAGGTCTAGCAGGGCAGGGCGCGCGGCAGGGTAGGGGTGCGCGAGCGGCGATAGGGCGGCGTGCGTCAGCGGCTGGGTGGCGCGCAGCAGATGCAGGGACGGCGCGCACAGCCACAGGGGCACGACGACGATGGCGACGATGAAGGATTCCAAAAAAAAAAATTAGGGTTTTTGAGGTAGTGGCTCTGATACCATGTTAGAATCAGAGAATGGAATCCTTGTATTCCACTTAGGATTTAATTCCTTTATATACAAGTACAGAAGAGTTACACGTGTAATACGTTACACATATAATGACATAACACATATAATTTAATATGTATATTGTGGAATATTTTCTATTATGCTTTAAACAAATCAATAAGAGGAATAATATTTATATTAATGTTATTTAATCTCCACATCGAAATATATCCAAACAAAAGATATATTTATCTATCTCACTATACTTAATTCCTCTATAAAGCTATGATGTCATTTAGATCCATGGTGTCACAAATTATGCGTTATGGAATAGTGAAATTCTTAAACGATGGATCCAAACAATGTCTGTCATTTTAAAATAAAAATAGTGTTGCTCGCAAAAAAATGTTTTATAGAATCTCATTGCTAAACGCAACCTGCAAGACACATAAAATACCTTGCCCCTCAATATTTCAAAAAATTTACTTTCAAGTTTTAATGTATGTTCGTGTACATGGGGTTCAAATAAAAAATTAATTTCATAACCAACAAAAAGAAGAACACGAGTTTTTTTTGCCAAACAATATTTTCTTTACGCATAAATTTTTTTTAGAGGGATTCAAATGAAAGCCTCTAATTAATTGGGTCTCAAAATTCGTGTATGTAAAATCCAGTGTTAGACACCTCACATTCAAACGGTGCCTATGAAAATGCTTCAAATGAAATTGAAAAATATTTTTTATTTTAAGATAAAAAAATAAAAAATATTAGATACAGTCTTTTTTTATAGTCCTATTTTCATCAACATATATTTTAATTTTTTTAAAATAATATACCTCATCTAAACAATGTATATGTTTTTATAAAAAACAAATATATCATATACTCTAATGAATTGTATAATAAATTAATTTATAAAAGTTATTAAATTTTTTTAACAAAATATATACTGGTTAATATATACATGTAACATTAATAAAGAATACAAGGATAGGCGATGTAGAAGTGCTCAATGAAAATGGGAAAGCTAGTCCCCCAACAAACCACATAAGCGCTGCACTTCCCAAAAGTACCCCTACAAAAATTGAATGAACCCGAACACAAACTCATACACATCGAGGGTAAAAATGTCTTTACACCATGTCAAGTTTACATTTCGACCCCGAACTGACCATCTGTCCCAAAACTTATTACATCGACAACTGCGCCTAAAAAAAATAAAATAAAACTCTGATCCTCCAATCGTCAGCCCTTTTACGAACCACACGAAAACCTAACCCCAAACGTTTCACGTGCGCTCTCTCTTCCCCTCCTATAAATACTCCCTCACTCACTTCACTCACCCCCTCTCTCTCTCTCTCCTGAACCTCAACAATGGCGGCGGCGACCACGTTTTCTTCGTCTCTGACGGCCCCGATCGCCGGATCCCTGACACCGTCGCCGAAGAACCCGTGCGTGCTCCGTCTAGGGTTCCTGTCATCCAAGACCTTCAACCCCCTCGTCGCCTCATCCGGAGCGGTCGCCTCTGGCGGCGCCGCCGTCGGTGCTCGGATGATGTTGGTTCCGGCGGTGAAGCCTGCGATATCGCTCGATTTTGAGACTTCCGTTTTCAAGAAGGAGAAGGTCACCCTAGCTGGTGAAGATGAGGTCTCTCTCTCTCTCTCTCTGTCCCCCTTTTCTCTGTCTTCTGGTTTTGGTGTTTTTTTTTTGGCTTATGTGTGTGGTGTTGAGTGTTTGCAGTATATCGTAAAAGGAGGGAGGGACCTGTTTCATCTTTTGCCGGAGGCGTTTAAGGGGATCAAGCAGATCGGCGTGATCGGTTGGGGGTCGCAGGTTTTGATCTCAACTTGTTCTCTCTGTCTCTCTGTCTGTCTGTCTGTCTGTCTGGGTTTTATCTTTATTGGTTCTTCTGATGTTAGGTTGAAAGTCTGGATTTTTTTTTTGGTTTGAATGGAAACCCTCTTAGAGTCTTAGTTGGAATGTGTGAAAAGAAACTATTTTTGGCATTTAGTTTTTTCTTTTATCAATTGGAGCTGATGTTGCTTTAAGTTGTGCAATACATATCTGATTCACAATATAAATAAAAAAACACCCATGAAGAGTAATATTTATTCATCCAATGAGCTAGAGATCTCATGGATAAAACTAGGATGGAGGGTGAAAATAAGTATACATGGCAAAGAATGTTTGCAAGAATGTCATAATGAGAAACACAACAGCTGCCCCAAGTGAAATGATCGCCCACGGATTACTAAAGTAATCAGGCACAAACTTTGCCCTCCATTTGTTTCGCTTCGAAATAGGGATGTACAAAATGGTGTGAAATACTGTTGAAGTATACATGACGGAATGGTGATAAAAACTGTTGAAAGATATATAACATAACCCCTTTTATATTTGCCTTCTTATGGCCATTAAGAAGTCATTGTAACACTTTTATCTCTATTTGGTCATTTGGTGTAATATGATGTTGCAGCCTATCTTTTATTAATAAAAATGTAAATCATAATGCAACAGTGGTAATAGTGGAGGAGAGGCTTTTTTTGCATTATTTGCAAATGCCAAAGGAGAAGTATATGCAACATGTGCAGGAAGCAGTTTTTTCTCATTACTAGTAAATTAGGAAAACAGGCTGGAATAACATGCATTTATGGATGAAGCACTGTGAAGTCATGTAAGATACAGCAAAGAGGATTAATTGACTGCCTTTCATGAATCTTTTGTGGGCTTCCCCGGGGTTTTTTTGTTATTCAATTGTAAGAATAATATCTAAAATATGGAGGCATTTTTTAAAGAGCATAATAGGTTTCTGAAAGTGTAAGGGCGTATTCAAGGGTTCAGAAATGATGGTTTAGTTAGATATCCTTGGAAACATCTAGGGCAGCATCCTTCTATGTCTACCTGTGCTTACTTTTTATGCAATGTGGATGTAAAAGGAGAAAAATATAGAAAAACTATTGTCCATGATGAGAGTAATAATTTTTATCTGAGTTTGTTCAATAATCAATAGCGAACAAAAACATTGGAAAAATACATGGAATTCTGCAGTAAATGTACCTAAATTACGGAGCTTCCACATCCTCAAGGCAGATAGAATTAATGTTGAGGAAGGAACTTGTTTTATTTGTTGAGCAGCGAGATGTTGACATGGGTACTCTTTTTTTTTCTTTTTTATAGGGGGGAGGGGGGGGAGGGGGTGTGCTGTGGAACTTTTTTGGTCTAACATGCCTACATTGTTTCCCTACTTTTCTGTTTTTCTTGTTTTGTTCTTTGTAGTCCTCCTTTTATCTAATAAATGGTGACCCAAACTAAATACAAAAATAATTTTTCCTTGTTATTTTGAACAAGATTTCAAAATGTTCTGGTTTATTACGTCAAGTGGGAGATGCAAATTCCAATATCTCCTTGAATGTTGTTTTATTCATGTAGAGGCTTTTTGTGGGTCCTTTTCCAGTTCTCTTTGGAGATGCCTTATTTCCTTGAAGATTGGGATTAATAGTTCCATGTGTTTTAGGGTTAAGAATACTTGGTATGCTTATTAAGAATAAGAGTTCTATGTGTTTTATTCCTATTGAAAATCTGCTGGTGGGCGTCCATCTTCAACAAAAAAATAAAACATTCATGGGCTAAACTAAAAAGACATGTTTTAGGGTTAAGAATAATTGGTATGTTTATTATGGTGTTCCTATAAATTCATGTGTTAGTAACTTGTCAGAGGATGAGATCTCTGAGGTGGAGTGTCTAACTTTTTGCAAAATGTGGAAATTACGACAGTAAAGAGGAGCAAATAATTTGGGCTCGTGGAATGTATGACTTTTATAGTTCTGTTCTGCTGGCCAGCTCTTCAGTGGTTGGGGGATATTCTTACAAAAGCCAGTGGAATAGATATATGGAGGGTAAAAGTCTCCTTTAAAGTATTTGATGGTAGTGTTACTACCAGTTTCTTTTAAAAAGTCACCTTTAAAGGTATAAATATTCATCTAGTCAGTATACCTTGATGAATTCTGCACAAGGAGAGTAGGGCAATTCGGCAAAATGGGTCTGGGGTGGGGACTTGTTGAGTGTGTTATGCGGGATGAAAGTGGAATCAGCTACCACCAATTGGTGGAAAGCTCCATCAGAGATGTGGAAAAATGGGCTGTTCTTGGGGAGGATGGCATTCCAGACTATTCAACACGTGGAGGTTCATGCCAATAAATGAAACAAGATAAGATCTCCAAGGCAGCATTCTTCCGGCTTATTCCACTGTTTGTTGGTGTATATGGTTAGCCAAAAATGAAAAGATTTTGAAGAGACTGCAGCACTGCGTGGAGGATTAGTATTCTATGTTCCTTTAATGCATGAGGAACACATATTGTAGGGGCCTCTTTCTTGAGCCCGGGCAGGGGGATGGAATATTTGTTGCAGAGGAGTCAGCCTTGTATTTTATTTCTTGTCTTTTTCTTTCTATTTCCCTTGCTGGGAAGTGTCTTTATCTTTCTAGCCTCTTTTGGATGCTTGCCAAATTTATACAATTTAGTGTTACACTTCCTTCATTTAAAAAAATCCAATGCTTTATTTGGAGGGGGCTAAAAAAAATTATCTGTACAGGGTGAAAACTAATGGGTAGTGGGAGGAATTGTTTTCCAAATGTCAATGTTTTACATGTGTATAAAACTAGAACACGTGTTCTTGTTTGGGGGGGGGGGGGGGTTGATTAGGGGTAATTCCCTTCTTCAGTATTCACGAGCTATTTATTTATTTGTTTGTGTATCATATGTGTGCATATTTTTGTGTTTTTTGCTCCTCTATCCCTCTCTCTCCTGTGCAGCTGATCCTACTTCTGTTTATGTCTACCTCAAGTAACTCCTCAATGATGGATACTCATAAGATTGCTTTTACGAAATACTGTTTCTCAAAAGATAGGTGACTGACCAATTTTGCTTGAATTACATATGCAAAAATACATGCATTTTAGATTATTTTTTGGACTGTCTATTCTTCAGAGATGAGGTTCATTTGTCCTTTAAGTATCACAGTTTGCTGCTTGGTCCTCCACAGAAAGTAACTTGATTGCTAGTTTTTGTTTAATTCATGTCACATTTCTGTTCAGTTTGGTCATATTTCATCAGGTTTGGGAAAATTTTCATTTTTCTAGGAAATCGGGCCTGCCTGTTTTACTATTTAACTATTGTTAATTCTGTTACTTTCGTAAATGCAGTATGCATTCTTTCTATTTTGATATGACAATTTTTTTTCCTATTTAAATGCAGGGTCCAGCCCAAGCACAGAATTTGAGGGACTCTCTTGCTGCTGCACAGTCCGACATTGTGGTGAAGGTAGGTTTTTTGGAGTGTTTTGAGCACCCTTCTACTTCCATAGTGTGGAAATAGATTTCTTTTGCAGAACAACAAGTTATTACTTTTTCCAGATGATGAACTTGGGAAAATTAGTGGATTTAATCAGGTTATTCATAGGTTTGAGAAAGGGAACTATAGACTTGATTCTTTGAATGAACACCACTAGAATTTGCCGGGTCTTTAGAAATATTTGATATGAGTTTGGAGGACACTGTTCTTGGATGAGATGTCAATCATGATGAGGATCTGACCATTGGAATATGATCAATTCATGTAAATGTATTTGGTACTTGGGTATGGAAAATACCTTATCTTTAACTGTGGTATTACCTTATATTTCTATCTGCACATTTTTGTGCTTCGTAGAGGTTATTTTCACTAGTATACCAACTTGATGTCTCTGGGGATCATGCATATACTTTTGCCTGCTTTATTGCTAGATAAGTTAATGTGTCCTTATCATAAGGGTTTTAATCAATGATCATTTTTTCTTGCAGATTGGACTGAGGAAGGGGTCTCGTTCTTTTAATGAAGCACGTGCTGCTGGTTTTACTGAAGAAAATGGGACTCTAGGTGACATCTGGGAAACTGTTTCAGGCAGTGATCTGGTGCTGCTTTTGATTTCTGACGCAGCACAGGTTACTAAACTGTCTTTTGCATTTTTTCTTTCTTCCATTTATCTGTATTTTGTTATACTAAAAAGTTCACACTTCGTCACCCAAAAAGGCGTTTACTTTCAGCACTCGCTGACCAGCTTAATCCTATATTTTGAGTTGTAGCATTTTTTGAATGGAAGATGGCAGATTCCCATTGTTTGTGGCATTCTAAATTGTGGCATTAGTTAATCATTTAATTGTGCTACTCATTATAAGGACTTCTCTGTAGTAGTGGCATTAACAATGAACTAGAATGTTCAGCACTGATTTTCCTCATGCGTCTTAACATTTCCATGTACACTAAAAGAAAGATTTGGCCAATTTTTTCATATGTTTGTAATCAATAAAAAATGGTTGGCTGCTAGTTTTTCCAAATTATGGCATGTAATTGCCTGGATGAATGTAATAGCATATTGCTATCTGAAAATTTGATCTTCTCGCTTTTTTCCCATAATTATGAATACATAAAAGGTTTTTTTCCTGAATATTTATTGCAGGCGGACAATTATGAGAAAATATTTTCCCACATGAAACCAAACAGCATCCTTGGGCTGTCACATGGCTTTCTCCTCGGGCATTTGCAGTCTCTTGGCCTTGATTTTCCCAAGAACATTAGCGTGATTGCTGTGTGTCCCAAGGGTATGGGTCCCTCTGTGAGGAGACTGTATGTTCAGGGTAAAGATATAAATGGCGCGGGTATCAATTCCAGTTTTGCAGTTCACCAGGTGAGTTTTTCATATATAAAAGCTGCTGAGATTTTGCTAGCTTTTTCATAGTTATGCGGTTATGCCTTCTTTCTTTTACAGATTTTTATGTTGCCTTCCATCATGTCCTTTTAGTTAATGTTTACATTTTTTCCCCTTCTCAGTGAAGTCATCATTTTGGTTTTCGAAAGATTTTTCATTTCTATTAATTTCATATTTCACTTTTTTCCAACAAATAGTAGTCTGAATCAATCTACATATTCTTCTATTTCTCTTGTCATGCAGGATGTTGATGGCAGAGCTACACATGTTGCTCTGGGATGGTCTGTTGCTCTAGGGTCTCCCTTTACATTTGTCACTACATTGGAGCAGGAATACAAGAGTGACATCTTTGGGGAGCGAGGTGAATATAATTACTTTTTGGCACTTTTTTTTGGACTTCATATGAATGTGCTGGCATCTAATTGAACCAATTGAACTTAAGGAATTTTACTGGGAGCCGTCCATGGAATAGTTGAAGCTCTATTCAGAAGGTACACAGAGAATGGAATGGATGAAGAGCTGGCTTACAAGAACACGGTGGAGTGCATAACAGGAATAGTTTCAAAGACCATTTCGACAAAGGTTGACTGTTGTGGATTGGTGTTCATTTTGTTTTACTTGGCCCTCTGTTTTCGCGACTAAAGTCACTGTGCCCATTGGTATTCTCTTTCTTTCAGGGAATGCTATCTGTATACAACTCTTTATCTGAGGATGGCAAAAAGGAATTCCAGGCAGCATACAGCGCATCGTATTACCCTTGCATGGATATCTTATACGAGTGCTATGAAGATGTTGCCACTGGTAGTGAAATTCGAAGCGTTGTTCTGGCTGGGCGGCGCTTCCAAGTGAGTGCCCCTTTTTTCTTACCATACAATATAATCATCTATTTTCTGCTCACTAATTTTCAACTTCACACATTGAATTCCCATTTCTTTGTGACATTTCACTCAATATATCCAAGATGAAAGCATATCAAAATCTCCATTTCATTCACCATAAAGTGGAAGCAAATAACCTGTAATCTCTTCATCATCAGGAAAAGGAGGGTCTACCAGCTTTCCCGATGGGAAAAATAGATCAAACACGGATGTGGAAAGTTGGCGAGCGAGTCCGTGAAAAGCGTCCGGAGGGCGACTTGGGTCCCCTTCATCCCTTCACAGCAGGTGTCTTTGTAGCTTTAATGATGGCTCAGGTTAGATAGAACTCCTATCCAATTTCCCAATCTAGTCAAAATTCTTTGTTTCAATGATCACTAGATTGAATTTCCATATATGCGTAATGTGTAGATTGAGGTTCTAAGGAAGAAGGGACATTCATACTCAGAGATCATCAATGAGAGCGTGATCGAATCAGTGGATTCTCTGAACCCTTTCATGCATGCCCGAGGTGTCTCATTCATGGTTGACAACTGCTCCACAACAGCCCGGCTTGGATCCAGGAAGTGGGCGCCACGGTTCGATTACATCCTCACCCAACAGGCTCTCGTGGCGGTTGACAAGGCTGCCCCGATCAACCATGACCTCCTGAGCAACTTCTTGTCCGATCCAATCCACGGAGCTATCGAAGTGTGCGCACAGTTGCGGCCGACCGTTGACATTTCGGTGCCCCAAGATGCGGATTTCGTGCGCCCCGAGCTGCGCCAGTCCAGTTAGGTTTTTTAGTGAGTTTGCAGGGGGGGAGTGATTAGAAGAGGGTTTAAGTATCACGTCGCCGATGGTCTGTTGTGACAATGTGTTCTATGAAACTTAGAACTGTTGAGTGTTAATGGTATTGCTGTAGTATCTATTTCTGAATAAAATTTTGCACTAGATATTTTGGCTTGGATGAAATATTGCGTTGCAATAGTTATTTATGATGAGCTGTGGATTGTTATGTATCTTTGTTTAAATTTTATCTTGTGCAAAAGGAATTTTTGATGGGTCAAATGATTTGGGTAACTGCAGGAAGACAATATTACATAACCAACATGTAAGATTCAAAGTCTGTATTGGGTGTTAAAAGCTGAAGTAGTTTATTTCATTCTAACTTCAGATTTGCATGAAATTGGATGGTGGTGTTTGTGAGTAGATATCAGGTTATGCGGATAAACTTGGGAAAAATGTTTATGATGTAGCTACCATTTGAGTGGAATTAGATTCTCAATTTGTGGATTCTGTATTTTTTTTATTTTTTGGAAAAATGTTAGAGACAGACCCATTTACTGCCCCGCATGCAGTTCACACTGGTTTTGGTTTTTTAAAAAATAATACACCTCTATGTGGATTTTTAAATTTTTTGAATGAGGTATGTATCTTGGCTGGTCAAGTTTTTGGTTATTTGATCAATTTCCATCTGCCAATCTCTTCCCAGATGAAATTTCCAGGTAAAAACCAAAAAAATAAAGAAAGATAAAAAAAAACACACTGAAAACAAATGTGCTTCTCTCCCGTTGGTGGTGAACATGCTTCGAAGACACTGCTGTTTGAATTCTCCCACACAGAATTCTTTACCATATATCCAGAGTTTGACATCTCCACATCATTGAATTCAGATTACCATATAACAACAAAAAATGTACTGACCTCACATAGATAAAACATAATATATCATGAAAAGTTGAAAATCTGTGACAAACTGCTCAAAATGTACGAATGATTCATCTTGTTTTATAAAACTCAAACAACCCCACACACATGAAACTTCTTGGCCACTCACTGATGTTGAAGTCCACTCGTTTTTATGTTTTATTAACTATTGAAAAATTCAGAAACTACCAAGTCTACCATATGTTTGCTTAAGGAGGTGGGTTGTAGGTATTGAAGTTCATTGTATGTAGACAATTGAAGAGTCAGTTCACACAAAATTTGATGTTCGGACATTAATGTTCAACACTCCATGCAAACATGTATCGATTTGTGACATTGAAGTCCTCGAGGGGGTCATATGTAAAAGACCACGGGCTATCGAGACCACGTGAATAGCTGGGGAATAGATTAGACTGTACTTGCGTAACGTGTAAGCATGAAATGCAATTCTGAATTCCGAAATTGCCCCTACATGGAAAGTCAAGTTACCTTCCCAAACTGCACCATATTGACTAATTGACCAATGTACCCTTCTCATTTATCTGTGAAATGATAAAAATACCCCCAAAATTTTCTGAACATCAAATCCAATGCCAAGTCTTGAATTACAAATATGCCCCTTCAAAGCTAAAAAGCAAAAAAATAGTCTCATGCATAAAGAAATGGTTCCTTCGTAGGGAAAGAATTTGAAGTCACAACTATCACCAATTTCTAATCCAAACTAACATGAATTATGCTCACCTTTTTTTTAAAGTGATGGGACAATTTATAGCTGGCTTAGAATAAAAATGGTCACTAAATTAGTCTAATTTTGAAAAATATTGCACTGAGGACTCTAATGCCACCTACCATTCATTTATTTAGTAATTCAGTAATATATTAAATTTGTAATGAAGAAAATCTAATGAAGAAATTAATTAAGTAACATAAAACCCACATTACTTGAATTAGATTGGAAGAGGTGATTTTAGGAGGCATCTCTATAGTTACAATAAAAATCTATTGGTGTGTATTGCGACTATTTTATTAAATGGACTGAAATAATAAATCAAAATCCAATATAGAGACAGGATTAACCCTAAAGAGTAGTTGGGTTAGACTGAGACTCCTATATTTACAAATTGTTTGGTGATTACTAACATAATTTTTTGTGTTTTATTTCCTCATGCTTTGTATTTCTTTCACTTTTCCCCTTGGACTTGCTCTTCAGAGTAAGGTCGATCATACTTATGTAAATAATTCCAGCTTATATATAAGTCTATCTCAGTTTTTTTTTTTAAGAAAACCATATTTGTTTTTGAATTTTTTAAAAATTAACAAATAAAAACAACTTCCTTGTACTCCTGATTACGCGACAACTATTTGAATTTTTTTTCTATTCCATGCAATTTATTATTATGGTTATATATTAAGGTGTTAGTTTTCATTTTATGATCAAACCTTCTTTAGATGAAAATAAGCTAATATTAGTATTTCAGATCCTTCTAGAATTGTATTATTTCCTCTAATTTATTTAATCTTATAAATGGTTTATGTCATATCAACTAGCGTCATAAGAGACTTGCATGTCAAATCATTTTTTTCACATTTTTATTTTTTGATCTACACCATATTCATAATTTATCTATAACTTATCTATGATTAATCAAACAACAAAAACTTCATTACTCTATTTTTAAACAAGAATAATTAAAACACAAAAAATAAAAAAATAACTTATTCCTTATCCCCCAGTTTGGGGTGTGAGATAGGTTTATTCGCCCTTGATAGATATACCGGGATAAATAACAATCCATGCATAATCGACAAATTTTAGTTTGATTGCCATTTCTGTTATTTTTATTAAGAAACATACAAATGATTTTTTTGTTGTTTAATTCATCTTGGATAAAGTGACGATAAGTGGTGAATAAATGTTTATAATTTTTAAATGATAATTATACCATTGCATAAATTATTTGTGTTTAAAAATAAGTGTAAAAGATGTGTATGTGTGTGTGTGATATGATATATGTGATTGGTTTTATAATGTGTGTGAGAGCATTAAGTGAGATAGCTTTTTTTAAAATGACATAGGATAATATTTTTATCCATTAACAAAGATAAACATTAATAAACAATTTCAACATTTTCTTAAAATAGTTATCATTTCTTGTTCTAGCTTATCCAGGCTAATTATTAATTTTAGCAAAACAAATAGTTTTCTTTTTTTTGTTATTCTCATATATTCCTTTATATTCTTTGCTTAAGTTCCACCCCAAATGGGGCGTGGCGTGCTGCAAGCGCGCGCACGCGCATGTGTGTGTTAATTATAATTAAAATTATAGATCTTCTTCATTTTCTAGAAAAAGTAAAACAAAATCCTCCAACCCATATAAACAAATGCATCAAAATACTAGCTAATTATTCCATTAATCTAAACATATTTTTTTTGAATTTATTCCCAATTTATTTCAATCTATTACATCACTAATCCTCTATCCAAACATAAGAATGCGTATGTATTTTAAAACAATTAAATCATCATTTAAAAAAAAAAAAAGTAAAACAAAATCATATATTAAACTTAATTATTTTTATTAATCAAAACTTATGGTACATGTATTTTTATTTTTTTAAACAATAAACACGATTAATGAATTACATTCTTTAATAAAAAAAAATGTATATAAAAAACTGAGTGCAACTACGCCCACATTAAAACTGTTATTAAAACTGTTATTAGATCATCTTCATTTTCTATATATAAAAAAAAGGTAAAAACAAAATCCTCCACCCCATATAAACAAACCCCCCTCCCCATCCCACCCAACACATCACACCCCCCACCGGTCACAGCCCGTCAACCCCACCCCAATCCGTACCCCAACCCCACCATCCCCACCCATCCCAACCCATTCCCTATATAAACCCACCCCCTCCCCCCCTCTCAAAATCCAAAACCCCTCCTTCCCCCCCTTATCAAAATGGAACCCTCCGCCTCACAAGACGGCACAATCCGAGGCCTCCGCCTCCTCCACCAACAATACACCGCCCTAACCCTAAAGAACCTCCTCCTGACATGGCGGCACAAGCGATCCGCCGCACTCCAGCTCCTCTCCTCCCTCTTCTTCCTCTTCCTCATCTTCTGCATCCAGAAGGCCACCCAGTCCAGATTCTCCTCCACCACCCGCTACAAGAACGTCGTCGACCCCGACCCACTCGTCTCCCCCCCGATCCCTCCCTGCGAGGACAAGTTCTTCGTCCGGACGCCCTGCATCGACTTCGCCTGGTCCGGGAACGCCAGTCGGAGGGTCGGGGGGATCGTGTCGAAGATCATGGTGAACAATCCTGGCCGTCCGATCCCGCCCGAGAAGGTCAGTCACGCGTTTTTTTTTTTTTTTTTGGGTTTCGGTTATTGTGCGCGTCCGTTTTTTTTTTTTTTTTTTGTTTGGATTTTGATATGGTTACGTTTGGTTTCTGTTGGCGTCCTCCCCCGGTTGAGCTGTTTTTTTTTTTTTTTGGAAAAAATCCATATAACCCCATGTAAAATGACTGAAATCCATATGACCCCTAATTTTTCTTAAAATCCATATAACCTCTTGAAAACATCTAGTAAATCTAAATAACCCCCTGAATAAAATTTATGTTAATAGATGATGAATATTTCGTGAATATTATGTTTGGTTAACCCTGGTAGAAAACACACTATACCAAAAAGCAATCTTACAATGTGTTAAAAATGTAAAAAACTTCTATAAATGATTTTTATTCCTTTAGATAGGGTTTTATAATATATATAGAGAGGGTAATATTGTCATTTTATAAGATTTTTTATATTTTTAACATATTGTAGTGATTTTTTAGTATATTGTGTTTTCAGTTAGGGTTAACCAAATGAAATATTCACAAAATATCCATCATCTATTAATGAAAATTTTATTGAGGGAGTTATTTGGATTTACTAAGTGTTGTCAGGAGGTTATATGGATTTTAAGAAAAGTTAGGGAGTTATATGGATTTCAGTAAGATTTCAGGGGGTTGTATGGATTTTTCCTTTTTTTTTTTAAGATTTTGAAGTGTTTTTACATAGATGCCCCTAAAAGATATATTATTTATATGATAATATTAAGCATACCCTTATTATTTTTATAATTATTACAAGTTTATCTCCGAAACCTCTTTTTGGAGTGGTATATGTGAGATATAAATTATTTTTTTTTTTAAATGTTGTCACACTGTCTGTTTTTGTGTTTCGTTTTTGAATAATGGTACATCCAATCTGTTTTTCAGCCGTAAATCCAGTCTTATAAGTGTTTTGAATTTTTTAAAAATAGTGTACTTCATCTAATGAGCTATATGTTTTTATTTTTAAAATGAAACATATATTCTAATGAATTGTATGGATGCATTTATAGAAAATGTAATTTTTTTTTTATCGAAGTATATACCTCACTGAGGTGATTATATACTTTAATAAATTTCTATCGACGCATATGGGACTGGAAATGAGGGCTGAAATAAAAACTGTGTGTAACAGTGCTCTTCATTTTTATAGTTGGAAAAAATATGTATTCCATTCACTGTAGATGCTAGAAAATATGATTTTGTTGTGGTATGTATTTTATTTTAACTGCAAAATGAATTGCAAAATAAATTGGGTATAACTTGGGCGTGTGAATCAGAATTAACTTGACCTTTGGGTGGGTTTAAGTTAGTGTTTTAGCATTCAGATTTAACCCAAACTTGAATCCAAGCAAACTGAATCTAATTCGGGTTGGGTATGAGTTGATATTTGGGCAACCCGAATTTGAAGCAGGGACTAAATCTCTATTACCGATTAAATTTTTTGATAAAAAACATTAGTATAATAAGTCACGTGCATTACACGTGCTCCCCTGTTCATACCGACTACTAACCGCTTTTTTTCTGTTTGAATAACGCGGGAAGTGTTGTTTGCCTCTTTATTATCTGTTCGAATGTACTTTGGGCAGGTCAAATCATTCAGCACACCGGATGAAGTGGATGCATGGCTCGAGAGCAACCCGATGCGGTGCCCCGGCGCCCTGCACTTCGTAGAAAGGAACTCGACTGTCATAAGCTATGGGATTCAAACAAATTCCACACCTGTGGCTAAGAGGGGGAACTATGAGGACCCCACGTTCAAGTTCCAGGTCCCCCTGCAGATCGCGGCCGAGCGGGAGATTGCAAGGTCTCTTCTTGGAGGTAAACGTCAAATTGGTGACAAACTGGACTCTTGGATTCCTTGGTTGTTGTTACACACAGCTTTGTTTACATCTCCACAAAAAGTCCTCATGTACCTCAATCGCTGTCCAACAACATATATACCTCATTAAATTTTTTTTCACTTTTCCTAAAAATGGATACAATAAATTAGAGCATATACTTCATTTTGTATTAAGTATATGCCTGTGGTATACTATTTTTACAAAAACCAAAATATTTACGGACTGGAGTTTTAAATGGGGCCGTGTCTATTATTTAACTTTTTATAATGTTTTGGGTTTTGTTTTTGTGTGAGCAGATCCGAATTTCAGCTGGGTTGTGGGGCTGAAAGAATTTGCGCACCCTGCTGTGGATACCTTCTCAGCTGTGGGGGCGGCGGGGCCGACATTCTTCCTCGCGATCGCCATGTTTGGTTTTGTGTTTCAAGTTAGTTCTCTGATTACAGAGAAGGAACTTAAACTTCGACAGGTATTGGTTGTCTTCTAGTTTTCGTGGCACAAATTTTATGTGATTTCATCTCTTTTTTATTATACTTTTATATATATGTATGTTTATATGGAACCTGATATGGTGTGCTTGGAATTTGCAGGCAATGTCTATAATGGGGCTTTATGATACCGCGTATTGGATGTCATGGCTTACTTGGGAGGCTTTTCTGACACTTTTGTCATCACTGTTCTCAGTACTTTTTGGAATGATGTTTCAATTTGACTTCTTCTTGAATAATAATTTTGGAGTTCTATTCCTAGTGTTCTTCCTTTTTCAATTTAATATGGTAAGAAGTCACTCGATGTCCATGGTTCCTTTTATTTATTTTGGTTTATGTTGAACTCGAAGAAATAAATAGCTTAGCATTTTTTTTTCTTTTTATGATCCCTGCATATAACTAGGATTGTATCTTTGCAGATTGGTTTTGCATTTATGATATCCACTTTCATTAGCAAATCTTCCTCTGCTACTACTGTAGGCTTTTCTGTCTTCATCATTGGTTTCTTGACTCAGGTGTGAATATAAAACTACGATCTAGAATACCTGCAACATATGTGGACCACAATAATAGTTTGCTTGCTATTGCAGCTCGTTACGACTTTTGGATTCCCCTATGATTCCAGCTTTTCTAAGAAATACCGTATCATATGGTCTTTCTTTCCCCCTAATCTTCTTGCACAAGCTTTGAAATTACTTGGAGATGCAACAGCCACTTCTGAAGACCCAGGAATTAGCTGGCGCGGGCGTAAGGAGTGTCCACCAGCTGATTCTGATTGTGTTATAACAATTGTAAGTCCAATCTGACACCCAAAACTTTATAATTGATTTTTGTATAATGTTTTTGAAGAAAAGGAACAACGCGTCTATGTTTAATATATATAATCTTTCAAGTTCCATGGCTGATTCCATTTATTTGCGACATATTTTTCTGCAGGATGACATTTATAAATGGCTCATCTCGACATTCTTTTTATGGTTTTTTCTTGCTATCTACCTAGACAATATAATTCCAAACTCATATGGTGTGAGGAAACCAGTTTTCTACTTTCTTAAGCCTTCATATTGGACTGGGAAAGGTGGAAGCAAAGTGGAAGGTATATTGAGCCTTTCTGAAGTAGAATCTTTCATAATCTTTTGTTATCTCAAACAAATAACTCATTGACCTTCGACCTTCTGTTTTCTCAGAAGGTGGCATCTGTAGTTGCATAGGTTCGATTCCACCATTAGATGATGTTCCTCCAGATGACGAAGATGTTTTGGCGGAGGAAACAGTTGTAAAACGGCAAGCAACTGAAGATATGCTCGATCCTAGCATCTCAGTTCAGATTCGTGGAGTCACAAAAACATACCCTGGCACAACGAAGATGGTGGGTTGTTGTAAGTGCAAGAAATCTGCAGCCTACCATGCTGTGAGAGTAAGTGAAAAAAAAACTTTTATTTTCTCATATGATGATGAAATGTTGGCTATATCGTTAAAAGTGGATAATATGATAGATGGTATTCAATAGGATATGCTGTTTAATTATAAATATAAGAAATGCATTTGAAAAAAAAAAGGAGAGAGCAGAAGAACCCAACCGACAGTGTAACTTCTACCCCCTTCACCCTCCAACAGCCGTTACCACCAATCCTGGGATTGCCAACTCTGGTTAAATGCTGGATAGCCTCCTCCTCCATGTTTGTTTTAATGTATTAGATTGGTAGCCTTACAGAATCCCACTGATCATTCACCTATTTCTCTCAGAAGCCTCCAATGCTCATTGCTATTATAGGGCATATGGACCATTATTGTTAACCATTGCTTCCATCTCGTGTAACTCATTGCTTTTACGGGGGCAAACCAACTACGACATTTAATCATAGCTTCCTTCCAATTAATTCTATTCAATTGTAGTTAAATGATGAAATTCTATTTACCATTAATCCTGTACTTGAAAAGGAACTCTATGTATTAATATTTAGCTAGCTGTTAATCGCTCTCCTATCTTTTATGTAGTAATTCAATGTTATTGGTGACAAGAGGTTCCACCATGCCCTTCCTTGATCTTTCTGCCCACAATAGGAGCCTCCAGTTTCTAATAATTTTGTCTATTTGTGTGCCTTTAAACTTCATGAAATGCTGCAACTAGTTCCTTATGAGCTAAACTATCATGTTAATCTACTTTGCCCTGTCCATCCCCTTGAAGCATTTTTTTTCTGCCTTTTACCTGCTAAATGTCCAGGAACATTGCCACCACGACCAACCCAGCATGATCCATATTATGTGCTTTACTCCTTTGTTCCATCCATCCTTCAAAGAATTCCTTGCTTCTATGCTTGCATGAAACCAAGGAGTAGACCTCGTATTTCCTATGCAATAAGATGGTATGGAAGAATAAATATATTAGGGATTTCTCAATAATATTAACCTGATACCATATTAACTTTATCATTTTTTTCCCAGATTGACTTACACTTCTTGTCCTGATGCCGTGATCTCACTTCAATAATTGAATTGTATTTTGAAACGACTTTTTTTTCCCATTATATGCGAGAAGATTATTTGTTTGGACAAACATATGTTACTACGTTAGGAAATCAATTAACCTTTATGATGTGGATCATAGTTTCTTAAACATGAACATAGTCTAAGACTAATACATGTGGAATCCTTCCACAAATTCTATTTGGGAAAAAGAGTGTTTCAAGGATTATACTCTGAAATAGTATCACTATAGATCTAATATATACTCAATGTAAATTCATTTAGAATTCTTTCCTGATTTCTCTATCAAGTGTTTCCAGTAAATAAACCACTGTGGTAAACGAATTTCAGGGTATATGGGTGAATCTTGCAAAGGATCAATTATTTTGCCTTCTTGGACCCAATGGAGCTGGAAAAACTACTCTTATTAATTGTTTGACTGGAATTACTCCTGTCACAGGGGGAGATGGTAATAATATTTGTTCCAAGTTTTTCCTTTGCATTCATCAAGGTTCATTTTTAGACAGAGGAATGTTTTTGCAACGCGAGCTAAGAGTGTTCTTATTGGCAGCACTGATGTATGGATATTCAATCCGAAGTTCTGTTGGGATGTCAAATATTCGTAAAATGATAGGAGTCTGTCCTCAGGTATTTTTCATTTTTCAAAGAATAATGATCTTATTTCTATATCCGCCAATTGTTATCTAGATAATAGAAATAGATCTCTCACTAGATCTTGTAACAGTTTGACATTTTGTGGGAAGCTCTATCAGCAAAAGAGCACTTGCATCTCTTTGCCAGTATAAAAGGCTTGACTCCAGATTCAATCAACTCGGTAAGCATTACACATCCTATTAACTCAGTGTGTCCACATTTTGGGAACTCATTTATGAGGTTTGCCAGGGTCTTAAACAGGGAGTCTTTACTACCAGCACTCTTAATTAACTGCAATGTGCAAAACCACTCTTTACCATGTTTTGAAAATTCAGGTCTTATGTTGGTACTACCTATAGATAATGTTATTTTCTTTTATGGGCAATGCAGGTGGCTGCAAAATCATTAGCTGAAGTAAAACTCACAGAGGCAGCCAAGATGAGGGCCGGTAGCTACAGTGGAGGAATGAAACGTCGACTCAGTGTTGCAATTGCCCTTATAGGGGATCCAAAGTTGGTTTTCTTGGATGAACCAGTATGTGAATGCTAAAAATCATTCTTTCAACATCGATTTTCCTTTAACCATTCTTAAGCATTGTTGATTGAATTTCATGGATGCTAATTTTTATTTACAGACAACTGGTATGGATCCCATTACTCGAAGGCATGTGTGGGACATCATTGAGGATGCGAAGAAAGGACGGGCGATTATTTTGACCACCCATTCAATGGAGGAAGCAGACATTTTAAGTGACCGCATTGCTATTATGGCGAAGGGAAAACTTCGTTGCATTGGGACCTCTATCAGGTTGAAATCAAAGTTTGGAACAGGTTATATAACCAATGTAAGTTTTCTGGGGAACACTCCTGGACAAACTCCCAACAACTACAGTAATGGAATCCCAAATGAGACTCATCTTGAACCTGTGAAGGAATTTTTCAAAAATGTATGTTGAGTTTTTTATTCAAAATTCTCATGATGCTTGAAATCCCAAAATGGTTGTGGTTTCTGACCAAAGTTGATGTTTACAGCGTCTTGGCGTTGTACCCAAGGAGGAAAACAAGGCCTTCCTGACTTTTGTCATCCCTCATGAAAAAGAGGGATTACTGACAGTAAGTACATGATCTTTAGACATTTAATAATTTATTTATATGTTATGGTATGTTCATTCATGTCTTAGTAAAACTGTATGACAAAGCTTTGCTTTTTGTTTGATGCCAAAGGAATTCTTTGCTGAGCTCCAAGACAGAGAAAGAGAACTCGGGATATCAGATATACAGCTGGGTCTCACAACCCTTGAGGAAGTGTTTCTAAACATTGCAAGACAGGCAGAGCTTGAAAATGCATCTACTGAAGGGAGCTTGGTGACTTTGGACTTGTTATCTGGCAATTCCATTCAGGTAAGATAAATGGATTCATCGAGTTACTAAGTTTCCATAGTTTCATGGTAACATGGTATCAATAACAAATTGAATGACCAGTGTTTTTCTGTGCTTTTTTTTTGTGTCTTCATATTTCCTTATATTGCCAATATTATGTTTACAGTCCTGAGCAGTCATTAAAATGAAAACTCTATATCTATGTGATGATAAAAAAGTGTAGAAATACTCTCCCACTCACATAACTATGTTTTTTTTGGGGTAGCTTTCTAGACTTTGACTCTATCAAAAGATTCCGTTATATTTGATTGGATAAATATAGAAAAAAATCAGGAATTGCTCAATCTAAGCTATTTGCTGTGGATAAGTATTCACGATCTGTCCATTTCATGTGTTTTATATACAACTCTTATGACATAAATATCAATCATTCAAGTGTGAAACATTTTTTAAAGTAAATTATGCTTACTAGTGTATGCTACTTGTCTGTTACACACTATCATAAATTAAATGATTGCATTATTTATTTCAAGATACCGCATTCTTTGGGTGTCCAGTAACATCAAACAGGATAATAATTCAGATTAACAAAAAACAACAAAATTATACTTCATTAGATATCAACAAAATCTAGAAACATTTTAACACCTGAGGACTTGTAATCGTTACTTTTTCTTAGGAGATTATGTATCAAGATACTGATTATACCTCTTCACGAGCTGAATTTTATTCTTATGATAATCATGCAGATACCAAGAGGAGCCAGATTCATTGGAATCCCTGGAACTGAATCTGTCGAGAACCCAAGGGGGCTTATGGTTGAGGTATACTGGGAACAGGATGATAGTGGTTCACTATGCATATCTGGACACTCACCTGAAACTCCAATACCCCCCAACATCCAATTGCAAGCTCCATTGAACTCCGCTTCACGAAGAGGTTTCCTTGCTGGGAATGCCCCGGTTCTCGGGTTGGTGATTGATCCTCATAGCATGCAAACTCTAAATGGTAGATGATGATCTCATGTGTACGTGTAACTTATGCAGGTATTACATACATTTCTTATATGGGTATATTAGATTCAATACAAAGAATGGCTTTATAGTTCCCCTTTCATGTACTTTGTGTTTATTTGAAATAGAATTATAGTCATGTTATTCTATTCTATATACAGAGAAAAGAAAAAACATCATAATGTTTATAGACTGAGTTCTTAAATTCTAGGTGAAGTCTTGCATGATCATTGAATTCTATATCAATCCACCAAGAGGGCTGGGTATTTGTTCATACACTTGTTCTTGCTACAGTCATCAGTGCAGATACGCTGATTTCATCTCATCGATTATGATATCTTGGACAATATCTAGGCAGCTCGCCCATAAAAGGTGCAGATATGCATAAACAAAGGTCCCTTTTTCTCCTTTGTGGATAGAGACAAAAAAAAACCTTGCTAGCAGTTGGTTGGAAATTTGGATCACATGCAATTTGATGTTGTATTGAATTTCAGGGGACTTTATAACCTTTTCTTTTTATTTTTTTTGCTGGTGACTTGGGACGCGTCTATCCCCGTCAAACGTTTCATTTACCCCACCAATAACAAAAAATCGGTGTTTGATTGTTCCCACCAATTCAAGTCGACCGAACTTGGTCGTCAATTCAGGTTTTGGGCGACCGGATTTGGCCGTCATTTCAGGTTTTAAACGACCGAACTTGGTCGTCATTTTAGGTTTTGGACGACCGAAATAGGTCGAACAGGATCCAAAACTATATTTACCTATTCTTTGTAAACAAATAAATTTTTAGGTTTATCCATCATATTCTAGATTTATTCTTTTATCCAAACAACAACTAAGGGACTGAAAAAAATGTAAGTAGGTATACTTTTAATTAATTCAAATTTTTATAGAAAAATATCTTATTAGACAAATATATATCATTTTAAAACTTCATTTGAATTCATAGTTCAGCGGATTCTTTGTTTGAAAAAAAAAAAAAAACATACTAGTTGATCCAAACACATTTTATATTTGGTTTTTGAAAATTTGTCCGTCATATAAAAAAATTGTTCTTATGTTCTACATTTAAGAATAATTATTGATTCTCTCTACATTACAACTCAGACGTGGAGTGGCATGAAGGATCCAAGGAAGATATACGTCATGAGATTATGTTTCCAATAAATTTTTTTAAAACTTTATTACAAATTCTGTTCGACCAAGTTCGGTCGCCCGAAATCTGAAATGACGACCAAGTTAGGTTGTTCAAAATATGAAGTGACGACTAAGTTCGGTCGTCGAAAACTAAAAGTGACGATCAAATTTGGTCGACCTGGCCGGATCGGTGAGAATAGAAAAAACATCGAGGTATCGTTTTTTTTTTTTTTTCGATTGGTGGGGTAAGAAAAAGGATTGGTGGGAGTAGACGTGCCCGGTGACTTGACCTATTGATTATAGCATATATTCAAGACTATGAGATGATCATTGCTAAGGCATCGTTTAAAAATGGGTTCGGGCAGCATTTAGGTTTGCAGGAAGCTATTTATTCCAAACCTGTTTTCACACACAAAAAAAAAGAGCAAAAAACTGAGACATATTTTTGTAAAAAAAAGTGCTCAAAACTTGAGTTTTTAGAAATATGTGGAGATGCAACTTCTTGCAAAATTAATTTGAAACCCAATTTTTATCTAAAATCAGTTTTGTAATTCTGCAACCAAACGCAGCTTAAGCCCCTGTTTGTTTCTGTTATAAGACCCCAGATAAGCCCAGATTGTTTACTCCGGATAACCCTGATAAAGTATGTCAGAATAAACCCTGATAAAGTGGTATATGGATTCCAATCAACCCCTGGAATTAAAGTTATCCTAGGTTATTCTACCCAAAGAATATGTGGGCCCACTGTTAAATCAACTGTCATCACCTCTCATAAATCATCTGTTAAATCAACTATCATTACTTTTTTACCTTTTATAAATCCTTATCCATGCTTTATTCACATTTTACCCAAACAACAAAACATTTATTCTTACGTTTACCAACGAGAATAATTCAAAACACAACCAAACACAAAATCATTTTATCTTATTTATACTCACTTATGCTTAGATAAATGTATACCCTAAAATAAAACCTATCCCCGTTCTAAACGGGGGGTAAGTCTTTTATAATCTTCTATTATCTACCAACTTGCTAAAAGGTGGTTCTTGACTAGTTACAATTTCCTATGTACAATTTGCACTTGCTTTTTCCATATTTGACAAGATCCACTTATCTAATCTTGGACAATATCTATAATAGGCTCATATTCATATATATATTTCATTTCATATAACAATATCTACTTCAATGTGATCGATAGTGCATGTTTTTTTTTTAAAAAAAATCGGTATGGATTACAATTGAGGCTGGATAAGTGTCTAAACCATGCAGCACTTGAACCATTGAATATATCATATCTGAGTTATGCATGACCGCAAAGAATATCAGATGATCATTTGTAAGGTTACAAAAGTCCAGGTTTTTTTTGTGAGCATGTGATTTTTATTCTATAGATGCTAGAGTTCAGTGTTATCCGATTTAAAGTTTCTCCAGGCTAAAAATTTTATAGTCACTAATTAGCTAAATTGGCACATATTTGATATATCATACGATTGCAGTTTGCAGAGAGTCAACTATAATAGTATATCCAAAGAGGAGAAAACATATCCACAGCCTTTTCTATTTCCATCCATCTTCAATAACCTTTTCTCCACATTTGCAATTCAAGGATGTCCAATGTACAGTACATAGACATTAATTAGGCTTTACAAGCATCCATTATTAGGTTAATTCTGTATCCAATAAACATGTGCATGTAAATTAATCAAATATAATATTTGTACTATAGGTTATGCTAATAAATCAATCATAAAAGAGAACAATGACATAACTAGCAATTCGTTAAGAAGCGTTGTTACAAATAATCCTTATGTACAGTATCACATGTAGATATATTTTACTAGTGAGATGTATGTTTTGTTAGATGAATAATGTAATTTTTTTATTATTTTTACAAAAGTTACTAGTTACTTAAATATACATGTAAATATGTAATTGCAATGTTGATATGAAGAACACATTGTAGACAAATGTTCATAAAACATTGAATATTTAAAAATCTCATTCCATTTAATATGTAGGGTAATAAATTTGTATATCGTTGTAATTTTTTTTTATTTTACAATAAAAATGACATATTTTATAGAATTCAATTGAGCTTTATTTAAATATCTTTAATTTTTAATATAATGGATATGATTTTTTTTTAAATCTTAAAATATATTTATGATTTATCTGAATTTGATTTGAAATTTAAAATTTTGAATAAATTAAATATAATTAATTGATAAATTTATGAGAGGGTAGATAAAGAAATGAAAAATTTTAGCCACTTTTGCTTTAATAAATAAGTAATAGATATATAATTCATTAGAGTATATATATTTAATTTATTTTTGAAAAAAATTGATGTCTTATTGTACGAATTATAATATAAAAAAAAAAATCAAAGCAAGTGAAAATTACGGTGAATTTTTAACTAACATTTCACGCGTACACTTTTTTTTTTTTTTTTTTGTACTACAACCCAGACAGGACAACAATCCTAACTTTTTACAACAACTAGAACAAATTATAACTGAGAACACAGAGGTCAACAAGGCCCAGAGACAATAATGGGCTGAAGCCCAACAAACCCAGCCCAATGGGCTGTATAATTTTGTAAACTCCTGCTGCCAGCAGAGTTCGATGCCCTATCACTCTCAGAAGGAAAATGATTGACAAACCCTAATTCATAGGCCCCATATAAGTCCCATGACATGACATGGTTTGAATTTCCGTTTAAACCCCTTATTTGAGTTTTGTAACTTCTCAAACGAAATTAATGCAAACGGTTAATGCTGCCTTCTTTGAAACCGTGAGTTGGGGACATTCAATTACATTTTTTTTTCTTTTTTTGACTATATCATATTTGAACACTCATAATTGAATCAACAGCTTCATTTTTTATATGAAGAACACATTGTAGACAAATGCTTATAAAATATTGAATATATAAAAATCTCATTCCATTTAATATGTAGGGTAATAAATTTGTATATCGTTGTAATATTTTGTTATTTTACAATAAAAATGACATATTTTATAGAATTCAATTGAGCTGTATTTAAATATCTTTAATTTTTAATATAATGAATATGATTTTTTTTAAATCTTAAAATATATTTATGATTTATCTGAATTTGATTTGAACTTTGAAATTTTGAATAAATTAAATATAAGTAATTGATAAATTTATGAGAGGGTAAATCTTGGCCACTTTTGCTTTAATAAATAAGTAATAGATATATAATTTATTAGAGTATATACATTTAATTTACTTTGGAAAAAAAATTATGTTTTATTATACGAATTATAATATAAAAAAATCAAAACAGTGTACGAATAATATAATATTAGTGAATTTTTAGCTAACATTTCACGCGTATACTTTTTTTTTTTTTGTAGTACAACCCAGACAATAATCCTGACTTTTTACAACTAGAACAAATTTTAACTGAGTACACAGAGCCACAGAGGTCAACAAGGCCCAAAGACAATAATTGGCTGAAGCCCAACAAACCCAGCCCAATGGGCTGTAGAGTATAATTTTGTAAACTCCTGCTGCCTGCAGGGTTCGATACCCATGACTCTCAGAAGGAAAATGATTAGCAAGCCCTAATTCATAGGCCCTATGTAAGCCTCATGATATGACATGATTTGAATTTCTGTTTATACCCCTTAATTGAGTTTTATAACTTCTCAAACGAAATTAATACAAACAGTTAATACTGCATTCTTTGGAACTGCGTGTGGCCGTGTGGGGGATATTCAATTGCGATTTTTTTCCTTTTTTTGACTATATCACATTTGAACACTCATAATTGAATCAACAGCTTCATTTTTGTGGTAAATTTTAAATTTTTTTTTTTTGAGATTGCAATTGGATTTGATTTTTGAACGACTTTTTTAAGCATCTAATCTGATCGGAAAAAAAAACAGAACAGTTTGGCTATCATTGAAATGCCTGCCAATTCAGGTGTAGTGTTTGTTTTATTATATGTTTTTCAATTATTTCATTTTTTTCTGTTTTTTAATGTTAATTCTGGTTGTTTCTGATATCAAATGTGGTTGTTACATATGCATACCCATGTGACAGATAATATAACTAACTATTATATGGGTATTTGTATTGAATTTTGTAACTAGCTTCATGGATTTGTGAATGTAACTAACTTATTATATGGATTTTGTATTTTAACCCAAGTCACATTCACAAATTTTTTCTTGTCTGTTATTTAATATTAAATATGGTAGCCTTTGATATGGCTTTTGTTTACAATTTTTTCTTTGAATCTAGTGTTCGATGTTAAATATGTTTTTTGGAGAATTTTATAGTGTTTTGATGTTATATTGGCATATGATTGTGTTACATTTTCAAATTAATATGAACTTTTATACATTATTTGTGTAATATATTTTAAAACTAAGTTACATTCACAAAATATAGCTGACTTTTTTTATCTGATCTTAGTGTTTCATTAAAAGACAGTTACATTCATTAAAAAGTGAATATGAAGGTCGAAAAATGTGGAATCCGGATGAGGATTGAAAAGATAGTCGAACCACCTCTCATGTGATAAAGAGCAACGAAAGGAATCCAGTACTGATAACGCAGTTCATCGAAGAAGAGCAGGTCGACCAAAATGATTTTTTTAAGTTGTTGATTTAAAAAAAAAAAAACGATTAGATTTTTTTAGAATATGTTTAGGGGGGAGAGACTGTATACAAAATAGAATTTAACATGTGAACGTGTGATTTAAATAGAGATAATTTGATATTTTATTTTTACGTTTTTGTTAAAGCAGCTAATAAAATTTTGATACCTCATGATCTATGAATAAAGTTATATAACACAGGGCATGTGTAATAAAAGTTCTTCTGATAAAGGAGTAGTCTTGTCAAACACAATCGGGACTATTCCATGTGCTTGCAATTATTTTTTATTTTTAAGGGAGCACCCCACGTGCTTGCAATTATTACTCAAATTTTTAGAGGGTCCTCCCTTTTGATCTGGGACCCGTTTAGATCTGTTAAATATCCAGCCTTAAAAGCTTTCAGAAAAATGGCCTTACATGACAAAACAGTAACTGTGACAACCTCCACAAAGTTTATGTTGGGAACTCTAACAAGGTATATATTTTGATGAAAAACATATATTGTTAGATTTTATATTGAATGAATTTATTTTTAACATATATAAAAAATTATCAAAGTATATATCTATCTCACTAGAGTTTAAAAGATTAACAAAATATATGAGATTACATTTGACGTTATAAAAAAAATTGCGTATAACATCGCTCGTTTTTCAAGAAGATTACATTTGACGTTATAAAAAAGATTACATTAGTTTCTTTAAAGCATGTTCAATCCATTTGGATAGGCACATTTTTTGAAGGTAAAAAAGAATCTATGTTATTCAATATACATGGTTTTTTCTTCTTTTATTTTTGTGTATTTGTACTGATATAGTATAATATTACTATTTATTATATTAATATATTTATGTCTTTAGTATTATTATTATGTGCATTTTGCTATTTTTCTATGTCCATATAATGTTTTATGTGCATGCTTATAAAACTATTGGAAAAAATCCATATAACCTCTTGTAAATTACCTAAAATTTATATAACCGTTTGATTTTTCCTGAAGTTCATATAATCTCTTTGAAAATATCTATGTAAATCTCAATAGTTCCCTAATTTAAATTTTCATTGACATATGAGGAATATTCTGCAAAAATTTTGTTTGATTAACCATAGTTGAAAACACATTATACTAAAAACTCCTTACAATGTGTTAAAAATGTGAAAATTCACAATTTTACCCCTCTAGATACGGTTTTAATCATAAGGGTAAAATCGTCATAACAATAGGTTTTTCTGCATATTTTATAATTGTAAGGGTTTTTTTATATATATATTTTGTTTTTAGTCAATGTTAGCTAAATAGAATATTCACAAAAAATATTTATCATTTGTCAACAAACTCAGATGATTATTTGAGTTTACATAAATGTTTTCAGAGGGTTATATAAATTTCAAGCAATTTACAAGAGGTAATTTGGATTCAAATATTATTTTTGGATTAGATGTGTCAATATTATCGGTAAAAACTATCATTCACTTTCAAGCGAAATTTTTTAAGAAAATGTGTGACTAGACTATATGTTTTGGTACCTTTTTTTATATTTCAATCACATGTCATATCAATGGCAGGCTGTTTCAAATGGTCCGAGTTTAGATAATTTAGTCAGAACTGACTTTGATCAGTTCGATCAGTATTAAAATTATACTGTCCACGAATCGAACTACACAACCTATGAATCAAATTGTACAATCAATTATTGAGTACATGTATCATTCTTTTATTGGATCCAGTTAAGCCTGGATTTAATCAATATCATCAACATTTAATAGAATAGTAACACATATATTCAATTATTAGCAGTGTAATTCGATTCATAAATATGTAATTCGATTCATATACTATACAATTCGTTACTAAAGTCAGATCGAATTGCTTCACATGGTCTAAATTGTACCGTGTGGTCCCCAGTTTGAAGGGGAATGGATACTCCCATCATTTTTTTTTTGTTGTATCCCACCTCCCAATTTTTTTTGAGTGAAAGAAAGAAAGAGATGGGGATGGAGCTGGGGTCGGAGGAAGTGGGGAGTTCTTTTTCCATGGCCTTTTTGTATTATTTATTTGTTCTCCTTTACAGTACGAAATGTAAAGATGACCATTCTTTCGAGCCCCTCGATTTTTCATGAAGAGGACTCATTTCTTATGCAGGAAAAGGTACGTTAAATGTTGAGTTTCATTTAACAAATCTATATCATATTATTCATAAATAAATCATTATGAATTGTTAGATTGGATTGATTGCATCTTATTCTATTTAGGTATGTCGAAAGAATTTTTTTGTGCCTAACTTTTTTATTTCCTTAATAGATACATCTTCAACCATTAAGTGAATATATTCGAAATTATAGACTATCGCTCCACAAAATTTATGGTGTTTCATAAAGATAGAGTGTTCTATAATTGACCAAAAAAGAATTAAAAATTTTGTGGCTTAAATTGTTGTATAAATGATATTTTTAAATTGCTTGTGGCATTTTTTTTTGTCTAATTACAAGAGATCGAAGAAATTGCCTTTTAGGTTGTATCTGAATACGATTCTAGGTTAAGCCTTCCCAAATCATCTGATTGGCACTCCTTTCTTAAACCTGATTTGTGTTGCGTTGCTAGAAACTAAGCAGAAGAATCTCGATTATTTTTTTTGAGTTGTGCATTGTTCAACTATTGTTGTTGTTTGTTGTGCTTCTTCTTTGATGTAGAGAAGTAAAAGGGGGATCTTCTCTTTCCTCTGTTTTGCTTATTCTTCAATTTTTTTTTTTGTTTCTAATTCTTTCCTTCCCGAGATAAACAAAAATCTATGGATTGATGACGACACGACTCATCTTGTGTGGTTGGAACCCCAAATCCATTATTCACGGATTGTTCTTTTTTTTTTCTTTTTTTTAAGAAAAAAAATTCTTCATTTTTAGAAAGAAAAAACAAAAAAACAAAAACTAATAGGGCTTTTTATTTTTAAGCCCCCATAAACCATAGGATTTAGTGATCGATCCTTCACTTCTTCTTATTTTAGTTTAGTCATTAGATTTAGAGGATATGTTCCTTTTTAGTTCTTGGGAGGGACCTATACCAAAATTATTTGATTTTCTTTTTAGTCTTTGGGAGGGACTAAAAGGGAACATATCCTTTAAATCTAGAGGCTAAAATCAAAATACGAAGAAGTGAGAGATCGATCACTAAATTATATGGTTTATAAAGACTTAAAAATAAAAAACCCAATATCTATTTAATGTGGAATTGTCAACCAGTAACAATGTTTCTTGAAAATGATACACTCAAAGCCCCGGTGTAACGTCCGCAGTTCACACCGTTTATTCATTTTTTTAAAATTATACACACTTTTATTGAAATTATATAAAATAAGTTCTATACTAAAACACAATAATTTATTTTTTGAAAAAAAAAAATTTAATCTTCATACATTATGATAGAATTCATACATTATAATAATGAAATATATGATCCAAGGCAGGTCTGTAAAACAGATTAAATGTATTATTGGTGCTTGTCAAATAAGCGTCGGGACCTCCTTTTAATTTTGGTTAAGAACATACATGGTTCGATTCATTGAAAACCTTGAATTTGTGACATATATTATAGTCATTGTGGATCATGAGTTTGAATCATGTTTTGAAATGATTGAAAAAGTATATGATTGAAATAATCCATAGATAATTCATACATGTTTTGATTTTTAAAAAATAAGTAAATCTTATCTATTGAGATATATGTTTTAATAAAAACATATATCGCTCCATTACGAACTGAATAGACTCATTTTAAAATAAATGTAAAAAAAAAATCATAGTATATACCATGCTGGATGATTATAGATGTATATAGATTGTCGGTGCGGACTGCGTGTAATAATGCTCATTAGAATAATGAGTGTATCACTACGAGATAATCCCCCTATTATGTTTATTTGATAAGAGCAACGTTAAATGCAGTCCCGCGAATAGTCCATATACCTTCATGACCATCTAACGATATATATACACTGATTCCTTTTTAGCATGTTTTGTAGTCTCATACGATAGCATGTTTTGTAGTCTCATACACTATAATAGTGTAATATATGTTACATTATCATAGTGTATATGGTTTCATCATAGTGTATAGAATAAGTTTTTTTATTTTTTCACAAAAAAAAAATATACTGGTGTATCTCACTATATACATTGTTTCATATAACAATATGTACTTCAATAGAATGGTATTATACGAATTTTTAGCAAAAGAAAAACGGTATAAATTGCAAATAAGACCGCACAAGGGTTGGATATGTCATATATTTTCCATTTATGATTGTTCAAGTTGCATATCTACACTTGCCAAAAAAAAATTGCATATCTACTGCAGCTTCGTGGATATATATTGTATTGTTTTTTTTTTAAAAGGACATATATATTGTATTGTTGATTCAATATATAAATCAATAAACTATGGCCAATTGTGTTATATAGTATCAATCTGTTCAAATGGACTTGTATATTTTATTTGCATTGTTATATTATCTCATTTATAGTCTCATTAATTATCCCATATATTTCAAACACTTATTATTATTATTGACATTTCTATAAATTAGGTTCTATACAATTAATTGAAAAAAATTTCTAATAAAAATATATACCTAGATGAAATGTGTTATTTTAAAAACAAAATTAAATGTGTGTAAAATTTAGGCGGCATTATAAAAAAGACTGTTTAACATTTTCCTATTTTATCTTTTCTTTCTAGGCAATCCAAAACCTCTTATGAAGAGTAGAGGACCAATTATCACTTACACTCACCTGTCCATTTCTCATCAAGAGTACTTATTTCGTCTAAAAGAGAAGGTATGTTTTAAATGTCGAGCTTCTTTTTAAAACCCTATCATGCATTCTTGTTTTAGCAAATCTATCCTTCATTTATTGTTAATAAAAAAAAATCTTTGAGATTGAAACATTACAAAAAGATCAGGACCATTGTTTAGCCACATCGATGGAGATTGTATCATTATGATAATAGATATACTGAGGATATTGAACACAAGCAAATACAGGAAAATAAGAAAAGCAATCAACACAAATATTTAGTGCCTGTTTGAGTAAAGACATAAGTTATTTTGGGGTTTATACCTATTCCAGAAATAGATAATTTTATCAATGGAATAAGTGATTTTATGTTTGGTTGTGTTTTTTTGTTATTCTCATTGTAATACGTAATAATAAAGGTTGAGTTATTTGGTTGATGAAGAATGAAATGTAAATATGATGTAAAAAGTTGATTTGACATGTGAGCCCCATTAATGTATAAGAGGTCAGGACATGTGATTTGATGTGATAACATGTGATTTAACAGGTGGTCCCTTTATACCAGTGAAGGAATAACACAATTCCAGGAGGAGACCTATCAGGATTATGTCTCAATCTAGTGTATCACATCGAGGGTAGACACCTAATTGATAAAAAAAATTAATTAAGATTTGATCTTAATTAATATTTAAAGTGAATATCCTAAAATAGGAAACAATATTTGTTTGTTAATTGGGAGATTATTTGGGCCAAAAGTTATTAATCTCTATAAATATCCTCTAAGATTTCATGGCAAGATTTGGCAAACATTATACAATGTAGAGATTCTAGGGGAAGGTTGAGGGTTCTAAGAGAGGGTAACTCCATGAGAGTGTTTGCGAGTCTCTTAATGTATCTCAACTATCAAAGTGGATTCTTTGTTTTCCTGCCTATGGATGTAGGCCTAGGCCGAACCATGTATGTCTTGTATTCTTCGTGTGATGTGATGTTTCGTTCTTGTGTTCGATCTTGGGTTTATTGTTGGCTTATGAGATAGCCATCCCAACAGTGGTATTAGATAGGGATGGCAATGGGAGTGTCCCAATAGGGTACCCGACCCGACCCTGTTGGATCGGGTCAGGTTCGGGTTTGGGACGGGTTTGGGACAGATAAAATAAAACCCGGTGGGTTTGGGACGGGAAATGGGTTTACTTAGTAAAACCCGCCCCGGTTGCAATTAGTAATAGGATTAAATATTTATTATAATAATTTTATAATTTATATTTGTCATTTGGTATTCCAAAAAAAATATCAAAAAAATAAGAATGAATAAATTCAAACGCTAATTGAAATTTGAAATCATATAAACATACATGGATTGTCTTTTGGTATTAAAAGAAAAACATTATATTTATCATTTTTTATGGAGATTGAAAGTTTATATATCTTATTTGTAGGATTTATTCTAATAAATATTTATTTTTGTTTAAAATTTTAACTTAGATTAAATATTACATGAACCCAACCTAAATGGGACGAGTCGGGGCTGGTTCGGTTTTTTATGTACTTGTTGGGATAGGTTTGGGACAAGATTTTGGGAGCGGGTCTGGGATTGGGATTTACAAAACCCGTCCCAACCCGCCCCGTTGCCATCCCTAGTATTAGAGCTCCAGATTCTGACCTAGGAGGATGAGATTTGAAGAATGAGGATCAATGGTGACACGGATTGATGAATCCATACCATTGACGGATGTACTGTTGAAAACTCTAACAACGGTGTGTCGTACATGTTTTCATGCAAAGAAAAAGAAAAAGAAAGTCATGCAAGGCTCTCTGTAGTGGAAGCGGCACATCTATTCAGGTGTGAAATTGATGATACCAATTTGTTGCGGGTCCAAGATCCACCGAGAAGCGGACGCAAGACACATACGTGTAGAGACGCTCGGGGTGTAAAGTTCGCTGTGACACGCAGAGGTACATGGGTGAATCACATGAAGTGCGGGCGCAGAGTTCGTATAGAAGAAGATGGAACAATGCAACATGGTCTATGGCGTTCTAAACCAGGTATGGAAGAAATTACATCCCATGTGGTTCGGTTAAAAGACCGAGTCTAGCCATCTCGCGAGCGCTTGTGTGGCATGTTCAAGGTGGAGATAAGATCCAGATCTTCTTCAGATATCCATGAGAAGCGCGGAATAGATGCACGTGAAATCAAGTCATGACATTGACTTGGGGATGCACGATTACTGAGTTTGACTCAGGGATGATAAGACGAGCGTAGGCTTATGGATCTAACAAAATTGGACGATGTAGACGTCCGAAGGAAAAAATTTCTAAAATCCATTCAAGGTGGAGTTCTGCGGAGCTGGTCTAGTGCACAAGGAGACTCATGATAGCGACTTGAAGGCCAGTGAAGCTCAAGGAAGTCGAAGGCCATTTGACTGCAGGTGGAGGTGCACGGTTGCTTCCGCTGTCTTTCTTCAAGGACGACATGGAGCAAGGTGGAGATATCAACAAAAATCTTCTCAGGGGTTCGAGGAAGTATGAGTTTATCGGATACGAGCCAAGGTGGAGATTGTTGGGATTATGTCTCAATTCGGTTTTTCACATCGGATGGCCATGATAAAACAATATTAGGGTGGGTATCTAATTGATAGAACATTAATTAAGATTTGATCGTAATTAATATTTTAAGTAAATCTCCTAAAATAGGAAATAATATTTGTTTGTTAATTAGGAGAGTGAATATCTCCTATAATCTGAGAACAATATTTATTTGTTAATTGGGAGATTACTTTGGGAGAAAGTTATTTATCTCTATAAATATCCTCTAGGGTTTCATGACAAGACTTGACAGATATTATACAATGTAGAGATCCTAAGGGAAGGTTGAGAGATTCTAAGAGCGAGTAACTCTATGAGAAAATTTGTGAGTCTCTTAATGTATCTCAACTATTGAAGTAGATTATCTGTTTTTCTGCCTTGTGGATGTAGGCATAGGCCGAACCACGTATGTTTTGTGTTCTTCGTGTGATGTAATGTTTCGTTCTTGTGTTCGATCTTGGGTTTATTATTGGCTTTCGAGATAACCTTCTCAACAAGACCTGAAATACAAATATCAACTTATTCTCATCTAATTCTGCATAGCTATACCCACTTATTCTCTTTACCCAAACATTATATTTTGTTTATTCTTCTCTATTCCCATCTATTCTACCCTTATTCCCCATCCAAATAGGGCTAATAGTGTTTGCCTCAATGTTAGGGTACTCCACAAACTCTTAGACAAATCCACCATCGAAAGTTACATAATACAAAGCCCTTACGAATCCCGACCTCTATCTCTGTTTTTTCTTCTCTCTCTAATGTCTCTTTTCCCTACACCTAAATCCAAGGGAAATATTACATCTAATCAGCTTTTTTTTTTTCCTGATTCTAGACTCCAGTCCGCAAATGTTTCAAATATTATTTTAAAAATAATTTACCTCATCTCATGATGTAAGTGCTTTTATAAAAAAAATAAAGTATATGCTATGATGAATTTTATAGATTCATTTATAAAAAATGAGAAAAAATTATATCGAAGTATACACCTCGTTAATGTGGGTGTATGACGCTAAAGGGTTATATGGGGATGGAATTGGGGTTGAAAAAAAACTCTCAATTCCACTATTTCAGTCCATACACGTTTTGATTTTTTTAAAAATAGTTTATTTTATCTAATAAAGTACATGATTTTATTAAAAATGAAGCATGTGTTCCAATAAATTATATGAATGCATTTATAAAAAATGTAAATTTTTTTTAATGAAGTATATACTTTATTAATGTGAGTATATGTCGCTAACTAAAGATACAGCGATACAGGAGTGAAAAAGAGACTGTATATAACAACACTCATATTTTTTTGCTAATAAAAATATAAAACCTCATATATTCCCGCATACCGCATATACTTTTTGCGATACCCCAAACGCATGCAAACCGTATAGATTTCTAAACAATGCGTCTATGGAAGATGGACCACTGACATATCATCTTCAGGAACTGGTCTCCAGACCTTCAATAGTATACCATTATACCAATTTGGGTGATGTTTTTTTCCTGCTCGCCATGACTGCTTGAATATGATGGGCAGTCTTCTTAGGACTCATCTATTCATGGACTCTGTCACCGAAAGAGATACTTTTTTTTTTTGATATCGGAGGGACCTTCTTTCTACCTATTTGCCCCGCTCCCCATGAAAAATTCTTTTGAATAATCGCCAACAAACAGGTAGGTAAGTCAACGCTAAGACTTGAATCCAAGACCTACCATTAACATAGATAACCCCTAAACCGTTGTGCTATGGTCACTGGAGACATCATATAGATACTTGATGTCCTATGCTCGAATAGGTATAGGATTAGAAACAACAAAAATTCTTCCATATTCGGTGATCATTGATGTTGCGTAGGGAATTAGAGACAATTGGAATATATCAGCATGTCAATTCTGTAAAAAATTTGGTCAAGATGAATTTATATGTTGTAAGAAACCAAATGCAACATCCAATAAAGATGGCAACAATTCTCAATTCAAGGTTTTGGGTTTGAGTCTCGATTCTGTTTATTGGTAAAAATTCGAAAAAAAAATCTGTGGGATGGGGACAAATAGTCGGAGGTAGCCTTCCCATCTTGATTATAAGGTTAGACATAGGAAGTCCCTTTGATATAAAAAGAAATCTCAATTCAATTCCATTACGGGAAGTGGAGCAGCAATTCAAATGGCATCTGCCAAGGGTAAAGAAAAATTATGCCAACCAGCAATCAAGATGATTCTTCAAATCCCCAAAAAAGACTAACTAGAAATATATGTCAGGTGCCTTCAAGGTTCGCCACAAGCAAAATAATTTTTTTTTTCCTTGGTTAAATCTTCCCTTATCAATAGACGATAAGACTCCTACCCAAATCCCCTCATCCCTTCATTAAAGAGGTATTACCTCTACCATCCTACCAAGAGGAGGTTTTGTGTCACAAGCAAAATGTTGGTCCTAAACAGTCGAGTTATTCATTGCAGAACAAGTTCACTGAACTCCTTACTAAAGATGCAGTACTCCCTGTAGACTCAATTAAATCCAAACCTAGAGACCCCAAGCAACAATTTAAAACAGTGAAGGCAGGCAAGTCAATGAATGAATGATGTGTCACACTAGGAGTTCAACTAGCAATGAAAACAGCCTAGCTGCACCTAAAAAATCCAAGACAAGCCCTTCTTCTGCAACCAACAATTCGGCTCTTCTTGGGGCCCCGTTTGCTCTTTAGGTGACTGAGGCCCCGTTTGGAAATGTGTTAGGACGGTTTTTGGGTTTTCTAAAAGTTAACTGCTTTTTTCAAACCTATTTTTAAATAGAAAAACTGGGACCAAAGCCTGTAGATAGAGTTCTGTAAAAAAGTACCCAAGCTGATTTTGCAGAAACTGATTTTCACATATTTATGTGAAAAAGTACCCAAAACTTGAGTTTTCTAGAAGCTATAGCAAATTAGCTTCCTGCAAAATCAGTTTTAAACTCACCTTTCATCTAAAATCAATTTTACGATCGTGCAACCAAACGCAGCATGAGTTTTCTACTGGTCGGACAAAGGTGCCTCATAAATAGGGGAAGTGCAAGAAAAAGAAACCTGAAGAACAAGCAGAAGTTTAGTCGAATACAAAAAATCCAAAGGGCAAGAGCTCAACAAACAACATTCCTACCATACGTGGAGTTCTAAGCTCCCGAGCAAGCAGGGTTTAGCCTGCATGCAATATTCTCCAATTTTGCCTTTTTGATGGATGGCTTATTTTGGAATGCTCATGGTATAAGATAACATTTGTAAACGCGTTGAAACGTACTTTGTCTTTTAAAAAATCAAAAAGCACAAATGAGTTTTCAAACATTTTTACGAAAGCAAGCTTAATTAAAAAGTTACTTATACCTTTTAGTGCAAACAATATGATATTGAAAAATCACAGAAAGTGAGTTCCTTCATAATCGAGTTTATTTAAACTATTTTATCGTTTCTTACCAAGAAAACTCAATTCTTATACAAGAACAGGTATTCCATGAATCTCATGTTTTTCAAACTTCCATAGTGATCATACATATTATTTGAACTCTTGCAATAACTATTGTTTAATTGGCCACTACTTTCAAGATTCATTTCGCTGCAACTTTTGTAAAGAAATATTGATTTTGTCAGCCAACTTTGACATATAAAGAAAGATTTGACCATGTCAAATTTTGTGTCATGGGAAATAATGGTTTTCTAAATTTTTTTACTTAATTCCTCACTATCATTTTTGACATAAAAATAACTTTTCTCTCGCTATCATTTTTGACATAAAAATAAATTTATCTCATATTATGATCATTTTTTCTACCACATTTTTCAAATTTATATGAATTTAATTGAATTGTGTATACCTCACCTAGGGGTCATCAAGAGGCCCGAAAGCCCGGCCCGGGCTAGTTCACGGGCCGGGTCGGGCTTGATTTTGGGGCCCTGGCCTGTCCCGCGGGGCCCCTGAATTGGGCCCGCTCGGGTTGGCCCATACACTTGCCCACAGGCTCGGCCCGTAAGCCCATGGGGGTAATTTAATAAATGAGTCACAAGTAATTTTATGTAATTTTTATTTGAATTGTGATTGAATTATATAAATTATTGACATTTATATATGTGTCAACCTAGTTTGGTACATATAGTTATTTATTTTTTCAAGTAATTAATTCATTTAATATTTTTATTTTTAAAAATTCAATAGATATAAATATTTTATACTTTAAATTCTTTGTTATTTTAGCATTATATACAAATGAACAACTTAAAATTAAAAAATTAAAAAAAATAAGATATTTAAAATTTGGGCCAGTAGGTCCGCCCGTGGGCCCGAAGCCAGGGCCCTCTTTTTCTGGCACGGGCTCGTTGGCCAAGCAGGCCGGCGGGCATGGGCCCTGTTTCAATGGGCCAGGCCAGCCCGGCCCAGCCCGTTGCTGACCCCTAACCTTACCTTTAGAATCCTTGTAGGCCTTGCATTTTTCTTGACTATGGCCTTCTTGTTTTTTGCTTTTTTCTCATTGTGAAGGATTGATTATTTGTCTGCGTTACATTTGGAATTCCCTATTAATATTAAATGGGATTCTCCCATCTTTTGTTAAAAAAATCATAAACATGTATACGCTAATCTTGCACTAATTGAAAAAAAAAATCAAGGACAATCAACATTAGAATAAAGTCATGGGAAGGGGACTTGTTTGCAACAAATTCTTTGTCAGCCTAAATCTTCATTGAATCTGATCAGAGTAGGTATTTGTGTCATGGAGTCCCACTGATGAAGGAAAAAACTTTTTTGCATCAACATATTTTAATGCAATTTCAATATAGCATAAATATTCCCTAGGCTGCACTTTTAACGGATCCCCCATATTGTTTCATGTGGTCACTATGCAAGATCGTCTCTTACTTATTTGGACTGAATTGTAAAATAACAAGTGTTGATACTTAAAAAATGACTCATTTTTCATTGTCATTGACTTGCAGTTCCCTCCATTCATCTGCTCGGACTCGTTGGTGTCCCCTCTGGTTTGCACCATAAATGGTTACTGAATTTTCATCATGGTGTCAATTCTGTTGCACTCCATTGAGAGATTGCACATGCAATCTCTTCATTCAGAAGTTGGGCTATCTCATTTATCTCACAAAGAATTTCCGCACGCTGAAGAAGGAGATGAATGATCTGAACGCATTGCGAGGTGATGTAATGGGGAGGGTCCGAAACATGGAGCACAATGAGCCACGGAAGCGCACTAACCGGGTTGTTGTGTGGATGGATGGAGTTTTGCCCCTCTGTGAGCGATGGACAGAAGAACTTGCCTCTGTGGATGTTCTCGTAACATATTGTCGGACTACAAGCTCGGAAAAAATGTGTTCCTGTTGCTTGAAAATGTGCGAGTGCTCAAAAAAGAAGGAAGTGAATTCAATGATAATGATATCACCGAGGAACTCATTTTCCCCAGAAAAGATGTTTGGTTGCTGAGGAAGGAGATCAAAAAACTTAAGGTTTTGCTACATGGCGTGTCGAGTGAAGTCAATGAATTTGAGAAGACACCTGGTATGGAGCGAACCAATCCAGTTGCAGCATGGTTGGATAGGGTAACGTCCCTTAAAGAGAGATATGACTCTATTGAAGCCGACATTAAAAGTACGTGCAATTGCGTGGGTGATTGCAATCTCAATTGTTCACCGAGAGAAGAGAATGGCATGACAGCGGCTGCATTGCTTGTAAAAGTTCGAGATGCCACCACAGAAAGATGGAAGTTGACAAAGTTGGTTGAGCCGATTCCTGGTCTGCCATCAGTGGAGACAGACTCTCCTTTGAAAGAAGCTCTAGAAAAACTCCGTAGCATTTTCTTTAACAAACACAAAGCAGGTGTCATAGGGGTGTGTGGAACGGGGGGCATTGGAAAGACAACCCTTCTAAAAAGTTTTGAAGCCGAGCTCCGCCATCAACCTGGTGATTTTAAAAAAATCATTTTTGTTGTGATCTCAAAGGAACCAAATGCACAAAAAATTCAAAAGGAGATAGGAGAAAAACTGGGTATATCTTTTTCAGAAGGTGATAGCGTTGAGGACCAAGCCCCCGAGGTATATGCGGCCCTCCATGATAATAAGTTTGTTCTATTGCTTGATGATGTATGGGATGGAATGAAACTTAAAAATATCCTCAGACGTATAGGGGTCCCTTTCCCAAACGAAGAAAATAAGTGCAAATTTATACTGACGTCAAGAAGTGCTGGGACATGTAACAAGATGGGCGCCGGTGATCACAAGGTGAAGGTTGGTTACTTGAAATCAGAGGAAGCATGGGCACTCTTTAAGAAGAATGTTGGTGAGATGATAGTCAACTCAGATCCAGAAATACAGGTTCATGCTAAGACCATGGCTAAAAAATGTGGTGGATTGCCTCTCGCCCTCATGGTAATAGGCAGTGCAATGGCCAGTAAAACTACTATCCAGGAATGGAAACACGCTGCATCGTCAATGGAGGAGTTGCGGACCGATAAGATAGAAGGCATGGAAGTTGAATTGCTTTCCAGTTTAAAGCTTAGTTATGACAGTTTGCCTGGTGATACTATCAAAGAGTGCTTCTTGTATTGTTGCTTATATCCTGAAGATTACAATATTGAAAAGGAAGAACTAGTTGATTATTGGGTCGGGGAGGGGTTCTTTGATGATGAGTACGGTGATGAAATTGATAAAGCACGTGGAGAAGGGCATTCAATCATAGGGATACTGAAGGTGGCACACCTATTAGAGACCGGCCATTCTAGTGACTCACATGTGAGGATGCATGACATGATTCGGGACATGGCATTGTGGATATCTGGTAAGAGGGAGGAGAAATTTCTGGTACGTGCAGGTCTTGGTTTGAAAGAAGCACCTGAACCACGAAAATGGAGCGGGAATAAGAGAATATCGTTGATGGACAACGACATAAAGAACCTGCCAAATCTGATCTCTGATTGTCCTAATCTATCAACCTTGTTTCTCCAAAACAATCACAGTTTGTCTGGTAAGGTCTCAAGTGGATATTTCCAATTTATGACCAATCTTCAAGTTTTGGATTTGTCAGAAACACGCACCAAATCATTGCCTATAGAGTTGGGATGGTTGACTAGACTGAGGTATCTCAATCTATCTGATACATATGAACTTGATAGCATCCCCAAGGAGGCCATCTCGACTCTAGGGGAGTTACGGTTTTTCAATTTATGGCACTCAAAATACTCCATAGGTGATGGATCCGCAAACGTCGAGAATTCCCTTTGTGATCCTCAAGTTAGCATACAGGATCTGGACGCCCTTAAAAGATTGCAAGAAGTTCATCTCTTTCTGAGATCAGTTGATGTTTTTCGTCAGTTTTTAAGCTTGACAAAGTTGCCAAGAATCACGAGTTACTTGTCTTTGCATAATTTCAAAGGTTTAGGAACCGTACATCTCTCATCAACTTCTTTGAAAATGGACCACCTTAGAAAACTTATTATCGATGAATGTGAAGGGTTGGAGGAAATTATATTCAGCGGAGTAGAAAATGATCCTCTGCTTCCAAATCTCAGCGAACTTCATCTTTGGTACCTGCACGACCTGAGGATGATAAAAGTGGGGGCACATGTGGCTCTTCAAAACCTTCGTCAATTGACGATAATGCGTTGTAGTGTGTTGCACTTCAGTTGTATTCGTCATCTTAGGTGCCTCGAGTCTGTTGAAATATTTAGTTGTCGTGAAATGAAGGAATTGATAGGTGGAGAAGATGGAGTGGTGGAGGATGAAGCCTCTACTCTTGCCTTGTCTTTTCCAAAGCTCAAGTCCATTAAGCTTAGCTTTCTTCCCATATTTGGGAGCATATGCGAGCACCCATTGCTCCTCCCTTCTCTCATGCATCTCCAGGTATACGAGTGCAATCATCTGAAGAAACTGCCTCTCGAAATAAACAGCGCCCCAAACCTGGAGGAAATAAGAGGTCAACAGGAATGGTGGGATGGGCTGGTGTGGGATGATGAACTAATCAAGCAGAAATTTGTTACGCTTCACAGTACTTGGTAGTTGGGGTATGTTCTCTTCCTCCCATTTTATATATACCAATTAATTTCTCTTTCCTTTTCTCCATACCAATGGACATTTTTTCTTTCTTTCTAATTGCTTGGTAACCAATTGAGAATATTCACTATACAGGGGACACAATATTCACAATAGAAGGGACGTCAATATTTGTATTACATACATCACATTACACAGTCTAGATTTCAGCACGCCTAACATGTGTATATTCTTTCTTAATTTAATGTTGATACCTATATGAATTTTTCAAAAATTTTACACTCAACCCCCTTTTTTAGGACGTCCATGTTTTCATTTTTATTAAAATCATATATCTCATCTAATGAATTATTTATTTATTTTTAATAAAAGATGATGTATATGCTCCAATTAATTGAATGATAACATTTATATAAAATGTGAAAAATTTTCAACAAGGTACATATCTCGTTATAGTGAGTGGAGGGGGTTAACAAGGTATATATACTTGCATTTTGGTTTGTTAAAAGAAATGAGTTTAGAGCTCTTAATTTTTTATTTATGCTCTTTTTTTTGTATTAGCTGTAAAATTTAACCATGGTGTACTATATAACTCAGATTTAACAAAAATTTTCTTTATATGTTCTAATAGTGTAATTTTTTTTATAATTTGATTTTTTCCTATAGCAGCCGTAAAAATGCAATCATGGTCTAATTTATAACTCTTGTTTATAAAACTTTTCTTTCACTATTCAGATGGTGGATACGCCATGTAAGTGGAGATTTTAGATCTGGTCAATGCTAAATCTCATCGGACATTGTGAGCCTCTAATAGGAAGTTGATATGTGGTTAACTGAAAATAATCATTAAAAACTCCATATGTTTTGTATGTGACATTCATGCAAGTCTCCATCAGAAACTACTAATGTGATCCAAAAACTAATTGGATTCCATCTCGTAAGAAAATGAATTACAACATCCATTCCAGGTTTGCTTGAAAGATGAGGGGATCCAAGTCTGGTTTTGTCAGCTGAAATGAGTCAATAATTTAAGTTGCATAACTCATCTACACCGTTTTTATCATACTGATGCAGGAAGGCTGATTACTAGCAAATCTACCAGCTAATAAATGTTGGACGGATCTAGTTGCATTCACATATAATTGCAGACTTGGAGTGCGCCTTTTGCATGCCCAAGCCAATATGCGTTGGTGAGCAGATATTTTTGGTTTGAATAAGCTGCTCAAAAAGCTTGTTGGGATTGACATATGAAGGTCCTAAAATGTACTATTTTGGATCAATGATGTCGTTTATGTTTTTTTATTTAGTGTGCTTGCCTGATACCCCCAATAATTTATATTGAAATATGAGATGAACTCCACGCAGAACTGCCAGAGGCAGTGGATGCATTCATCAAAATTTAAAAGAGATGTCGAATTTTCAACACTATATATCTATTGTGTTTCTGACTATCACATTGGTAGCACAGAATGATTTCATCAATACTTGAACAATTAGAAGTGATGTTATCAATTAGTTAACAATTAGAAGTGATGTTATCAATTAGTTATCTTTTAATCCTTTTGAACCCTTGTATAATTTTTTGAAGATTAATGGTAAACTAGAACAGGAGAAAATTTTAACTTAAACATGTCAACAATCATGAAAGCACATTAATGGGGCTTGCTTCTTTAGCAACTTCCATGGTAAACTAGTCCCCATGCATGTATGGTCAAGCTCCTCTTTGCCCTTTCAACTGCTCGAAAAGCATCAGAGATTCTGACATCTTACCTAGGTAATTGGATCTTTTTGCTCTTGGAGAGAGTTGGTGTGCTAACAGCTGCACCTCTTCTTCTTCATTTGAAGGTGTTGTCATGGTAAACATGTATGATCCCCCCTATCTCGCTTTTAGCTGTGATCATTAAATTTTATGCATGAATAAGCAATTTATTTTAGAAAATGTCACTTGATCGTTCCTACTGTCACTTTTGCAAGCCGAACATGTTTTGAATTTTTTTTTAAAGTATATACTTATCTAGTGCAGTACATACTTTTACAAAACTTGAAGTGCATACTCGAATGAATTGGATGCATACAATATTACATTTTTCGTAATAGAACATATAATGATATAATAGAGTATATACGTTATGCTTCATAGAGGTTTCATATACTTATTAGCTGACATAGCGTAGAATGAGAATGTCTGAGTGCATCAGCATCCATTTATTCATACCCAAGTTCAGTAACCAGATAAAATGTTTAATTTGATGTCCATATAACTTGACAAAAGTTTTTGTAAATTAAGTAGTTTTATGTCTGATACGTAAATTAAGCAATAATGCCCTCCCATACTCATGAGCATATTATTTGACCGTCTCATTGAGTAGTACTTAAGTTTCATGCGTCTGACTAAGATCAATAGATTTTGAATATGGAAGTACAAACATGATTTCCTATACACTACATATTGCCCCCAACAAAGATTCCTATCGTCACATAGGAACTCTGCCTCTTCCATTGAATGTGCTGAAATAATGTATTAACATGTTTACATTATGTTGTGAGACCTTGTGATAAGGAAATCAACAGTGTCAAACAGTTGTGGGAATAAAAGAAATCAATTTGTGAAGGGAAAGAATAAATATAACTTTTAGTTATTTAGATTTATAATGAGAATGCATACTTGCAAGGATAATCACCCTGTCCTGCTTTGCCTGTTGCACAGCTTTCCACAAAGATTTTCTTGAAGCTGGATCTAGTCCGGTGCTAGGCTCGTCCATATAGACAACCCAGAACCATGTACAATTATGATTATAAGATGTAATATAACATGCATTATGTTATGTCAATGTAACATCATTTCAACTTCGACGTACATGTGGGTTACCCATCAGTGAAATTGCAACACTCAGCCTTCTCTTCATTCCACCACTATATGCGCCTGCTAATTTCTTCAATGATTCTTTAACAACCTACACCAACAAAAGTATATCTGATCACAAGTTGCATATCATATTATTAGAACATTAGTTATGAGATGAACTTACTTTGTCCAATGCAACTCCCTTAAGATTCTTTAATCTACCATAAAATAACAGGTGTTCCCTTAAGATTCTTTAATCGAAGTTTCCCAGATCAAGCTACACATTTCCTTGTTAGTTAAATATATATGGAAATAAAGAACAATAAGTTATGCAGTCCATTTTCTTACTCATGCTGTGGACATACTCCCATGCTGGTGTAAACTTCATCCATATCTTTGCTAATGTCAAGTCCTTGGACATATGCTGTTCCAAAAGTCGATGTCATGAGTCCTGTCATCTGAAAGTTGATGAAGGTCATTCAGATATACTAATGATGTTCCAAATCTGGTATCTTGATATTTTTTATAATTTAGTTATAAAAGTCATATATAATACAATTTGTAAGAGATCATAGAAATCATAGCGAGCATGCTGATAAAAGATGTCTTCCCTGCACCGTTTGGTCCAAGCATACCGAAGCATTCGCCTCGAGGTAAAGCCAGTGACAATCCTTCAACTGCTACTTTGTCAAGGTTTCCGTCCCTACCTCGGTAGATAATTTTCATTAGGCTCCATCAGTAGCTTTTCAACTATTTCACTCTGAAAAATGAAAACAGACTTTAGGACTCATGGCCAATGAAATTCCCATGCCATAAATAAATATCATAAATCCCTCAGGAAGATGCAACATCCAGAGCAGAAAAGCTCGGTTTTATCCATTTCATGCTTTTCAAGATAGTATATCAATACCTATTTTGTGCACATGGATTTTGTTGCATAGTAGTACAAGTATGCAGATATAATTTTAGTTGACTGCTAATAGTTTGATGAACTGTCTGTACTCATATAGATGCTCAAAAGGCCTTGTGCATTATATCTTGACAATAAATCCTAATTCATCATGATCATTATATTTATTTAAGTCTTCATGCAATGGTTTAAGAGTTTCTATGATGAACAACCTAGAAATAATAACCAAATCCTCCAACTTTGTAAACTATAATGATTGGAAAAAAAAAAACCAACTAGCTTACCTCTTGAGAAACATCTGGCTCCAGAATTAACAATAGCATCATATCCTGGCCTTTGAAGACTTCTCTCTGACTTTGTACAGCGATTTCGCAAAAACCACAATGGGTGTTTCCTGATCCCACTTCCATAAGAAGCTACTTGATCTAAATAATATGCTACTACAAGTAATATCAGCCATTCTGCTGTCATCAGGAACAACATCCTAGACAAATAAATGATACAAGCTCATTTATCTCATACAACAACGGGAACCAAAATAAGATGAAATTCACAAAAAGAATCATATGATATATTAATTTCAGTAATCCAAGCAGTTTCTATACAACCCCACCAGTAGGGGGCCTTGAATGATATACCCAGAGGAAGATGAATTGAACAAATATCAAGGGAAAACGAGATCACATCGCAACCGAAATATCGTGCTCTACAATCTGAGATCTATAAAAAGCAACTGCTCTGCAAGATCAGTGGACGATCAGATGTTGAGGTCGGCCCTCCTTGATTTTGTGCTGCCAAAATCTGACAATGAATTCGAAGAGAATCTGGGTACACTATAGCTTTCGGATATCAACATCGGCTGCTGAGGGTAGAGGGTTGGTGGAGGGGTGAGATTTCACTGAGCAGGAAGAGGAGGGAGTGCGTTATAATTGTAAAGATCAATGCTTGAACTGCACAAATCAGAAACCAGGTGTAAGAAATTTGATAAGAAGAATAAACCAATTAAGCATGCGAAAATGTGCATTACTTCATGGTTTCAAAAATTTATATCAAATATATATAACCTAGTTCTTAATGGCTTGAGGGTCTGCTCAACGAGTTCTAACTAATCAGAAGTTCATGATGCCAAACTTGCCAATCATGATGGGTCAGCTAATCTGTCTCAAATATAAATGATAGGAATCCCCAGAACTATGTATCTAGAAACTGAGATCAGATTCTCTACTTTATGTTTCTTTTGGTGTCGCTTGTACTACCGATGCCCTCATATAATCACCACAGTATTTGAATCGAGGCCAGAAGGACATATCGGTGGCTCACAAGACTCTCATGAGAAAATAAGCGAAATCAACCTCATTATTAAAGCGTCTCTTGTCCAGTGTGGTTAAACTGGATCCATTTGTTAATAATCAGGACATCTCTCCTGCAGCTTCTCTCACTTTGAGGTAGCTAAAACTCAATATTGCAGTAATAATAAGACAAAGAAGATGTCTGAATTATTCACTGATTGTACATATGATCTTATGAAGATGGAAAATAAAGACAAAACCTCCCCCCCCCCCCCCCCCCCCCAAAAAAAAAAAAAAAAATTCACACACCAACGAAAAGAAATATCAACTCAACAAGAAGTTAGCAAACCACAAACAAACTCAAGACTTTCGCTGCTATTTTGCCTCACTATCAGCACTTATGGAGAAAACCACATTGCTGTACAATTAAACAAGGCCTTCTACAATTAAACAGTTGTTCAAAAGGCAAAGGCATGAGAAGAAGCAAGCTCTATGGTGCAAGACATAAGTGGCTGAAGTTATTTAGAAAATTCAATAAATCTAGAAAGAATATTAGAAGAAACAATCTGGAAATGTTTTAGATTAACCTGTGACAAAAATTGTCATTTCAGTCTTCTTTGTTCTAAGATGTCGTTAGCTTGGTGGATATGGCTATTTTTTACACCATCCAATTTTATTAATTAGATGAAAGCCCCACATAACAGATCAAAAAAGGCCAAGGAGATGAGGCATCTCCAAGGCCAATGAAATAAGAACGAAAACTAAGAGGAAGGATCACCCTTGTTGTCTATCCCACTTCAATTACAAACTTATTAATGCAGACAGTAGTAACTCCCAAATGAGTGCAGACAGAAAGGAAGAACACGTCCTCTTTTAAAAAGTTGTTCATTTCTCACTAGCCATATAGATTTTCTCATACATGATAATCTGGGAGAACACTTTCTTCTTGAATTTCCAGAACTCCAACAATTGCTGGGCATTCTGAACGAGCATTCCAACCCATGCAAAACTCACTCTCCCTCAAATCTCCATATTTACTCTGCACCGGAAGAAAAGATGCTCTCTCAATTCTTCTTCTTTGTAAACTGATAACTCAATAGTCAAATTCCCATCACAAGCTCATCTGTCTCTATTAAATTTAGTTGATGTCTTATCTGAGTACATCAATACATAAAATCCTGCATTTGAGAGCAGATAGCATCCCAATTTCTTTACCACTCTTGGTGGTGACCACATCTACATCATGAGGTCTCATCAACAGAAAATAGAAGATTTTCATGGAAAGACCCAACCTTCCTCTCTTTAATTACTATTCAAATTGATCACTGCACCAGAGACTGTTTGATTTATTTGTTTAATCTTCCATTGAAAAGAGAGTTAATAACATACTTTTATAAAAACATTAATCGACTTGCAGGATTTTGGTCTTTAATGGAACAACAGAATCAAAAGGTATACTTATTTATAATAGGGCTTAGGACCTAAGTATGGTTGTTTCACTTTGAAACCCTGATTAGGAGAGAAGTAGAAATACTTGTATGATCTTTTTTTGTTTAAAATAAAAAATAAAAAACCACACACACACTCACTCAACCATCTCCATATTTTCCACAATATTCCTTGGCATGTTTAAGCCTCATAGAGAAGGTGAGAATTGAGCTTTTTGGGCCTTATTGGACAAGGCACAAGCCTGTAATAATTTAAGCCTATTATGGATGCCACAAAGTGAAATGGAAATACAGTTTAGGCACAAGATGAGGCATGAGGCATAAGTTTTCCTAAGCTACAGTGAAGAATGCCTTGCCGTTTTATGAAATCGATCCTCGTCACTCAAACTCTCTCTAGAGTGGTGGATGGAATTCTGAATTGGGGAGACAGAACATGTACTTAGAGAAGGCGGTTCATCTGAGAAATACCTTCGTCTGATCAACTGTAAAGAAATAACAAAAACAAATATTAAAATTTCAGCTTCAAATATCTTTCTTTTGTTTTTGTTTTATTTTCCTTTCAAAAAGAGTGGTTTGAACTCATACATACCATACAGAAGAACTTTATCACAGCTTCCTTGTCATATCTTGATTCTTTGGCAGCCTGTATTTATATTGATCAGAATCAGTATTACCATGATAACAAATCAAAACAGTGAACTGTAAAATTTAATTGATTGCCTCCTTGTTGATAAATAAAAACTCCTAAAGTCAATCAATTTAGAGAACCCTATGTCTGAAAATGAAAACAAAATACTTATGCTCTAAGTAAGCAGGTAGCATTCAAGCACACATAAAGGCAATTAGGCTAAAAAAACAGAGCATAATCAATAACAATACCAACAAATGAAGAAAAATAAAAATTCTACAAATGAAAATTCAACCAATTCAGCCTTATTAGGCCATCCCCTTCAAGTTTACTATTAAATGTAATGTCATCAGTACACTCCATGAATGCAATATGCCTAAGCTATTAAATAGCTTGATGATTTATGGCATCAAACAGTGTCAGATATCAATTAATGTTCTTTTTTCTTGATGACTAAAACTAAGCTCGAATGCAAGCCCATTGTTTCAGAATACTAACAGCTTGAACTTTTTTTTCCCCTCACATCAAGTGTATATTCATAACTCACCGGTTTTCCAACAATACTATAGAACATAGTTCGAAGCATAGTTTAAAGTGCGGCCGCACGTACCGGTACGTGCAGCCGCACTTCGCCATGTGCGCCCCCGGGCGCACTTGGAAGGCATGTGCGACATGCCTTCAATGTGCGACATGTGCGCCGCACATGCGGCAAAATGGCCGCATATGCGCCATGTGCGGCGCATGTGCGCTGCACATGGTGCCAACAGCTAGTTTCCAACTAGCCGTTGGATTTTTTTTGGGGGTGTTTTTTGAGGGTCCCACTATAAAATAGGTTCCATTTGAATCCCAAATGCACCTAAAACAATTACAACATCTCTCCAAACTCTCAATTCTCAAAACTCTCAAATTCTCTAAACTCTCAAATTTTTCCAATACTCTCAATCCTCAAAACTCTTGATGTTCTTTCAAATTTTCCACTTCAACTTGTTATTCTAGTGTGTGATTCATTTGGTTTATTATTGTAGGGGTTGTTGAAGAAGGCTTAAAAGGATCTTGAAGGCATTTGGAGGAGACTCTTGAGGAGTTCATCATTTGTTTGCATCTTCTTATCTCAATCTCTTGTGTTTTTCTTTTTTCACTAGACACTAGACTCTCTACACAACACTAAACATGTCATCAGCCACATCTACCTCTTCCGAATTTCCCCTTAGACCCGTTTCCAATGACCCTTGTTGGAAGTATGGCCAATATGTTAGTGCGAACGACAAAAGTAGGATTAAATGCATCTTGTGTAATAATTATGTTGCCACTGGTGGTTTAGCTCGGTTTAGAATGCATTTGATTAGGATGCCCAATTCAAATGCTCGTCAATGTGTGAATGCCACCACTGAAATCAAAAAAGAAATTCGTGATTATTATGATTCCCAATTTAAGGCTTCTAGAGTTACTGCTAGGTACCAAGATCCCTACTTAAGACCAAATACCGAAGAAGAGGATGAAGATGATGTTGTTCCCCTTGAATAAAACCCCGGCCCTAGTTCTTGCCCCGATCCATCCCAACCCAAACAAAGAATACGTGATCGTTCTAGGGGACCTCTTGATAGGATGTTTTCTAGAGGTAGTGAAGCTAGGAATCCATCTCAAACCCAATCATCCATAGAGAGCCACTTCAAAAAGGATGAGATGAATGAGACTTATCGTAGCATTGCACAATTTTTCTATCACGCTGGAATTGCTTTCAATGCTGCTGCTACGGCCCCATTCAAGAAAATGATAAAGAAGATAGGTGATTTTGGCCGAGGTCTCAAACCACCCACCCCATACCAATTGGCTGGACCTTTGTTGGATAGTGAAGTAGAGGCAACAAGGGAATTGGAACAACAATACAGGGAGAGTTGGAAATTATATGGGTGTAGTATCATGGCTGATGGTTGGACTGCACGGGATGGTCAGAAATTCATTAACTTTCTGGCTAATTGTCCCACCGGCACATTATTTATCAAATCTATTGATGCTTCATCACACTCACAAACAACCACTTGTATAATCAATTGATCAATGTCATTGCACAAGTAGGTCCGGAGCACGTTGTCTAAGTTGTCACGGACAACGCCGCTTCTTTCATTTCTGCGGGTGAGCTCCTCCAACAAAGGTGGCCTCACCTATTTTGGACACCTTGTGCCGCACATTGCATAAATTTGATGATTAAAGAAATTTGCAAAGAACACATGTCCACCATAGCTAAAGCACGTAGGATTTGTGTGCTCATGTATAAACACTCACAACTTCTTCATCCCATGAGGGAGAAGTTAAAAGGAAATCTTGTAAGGGCGGGAGTCACTCGATTTGCCACCCATGTCCTATGTGTACAAAGCCTCTATTTTCATAGACAAGCTTTGAGACAATTAGTCGTTTCTTCCGAATGGAACGATGGACATTGGGCAAGGGGTAGGGAGGCAAAGAAGGTGGTAAGGATAATCCTTGAAGATAACTTTTGGAAGAGTGTCCAATAAATAATGAAGTTCACAACACCATTAGTACAAGTATTGAGGATGGTGGATGGGGATGAAAAACCCTCGCTTCCATATGTTTGGCATGCGATGGAAAATGCAAAATCCAAGATTAAAGAGAATCTTAACTATAGGGAAAGAGATTATAGGACTGTTATCTCTATTATTGATAGGAGATGGAAACATCAAATGAGAAGTTCTCTTTATCATGCCGCTTATTATCTTAATCCCTGTTTATTTTATGGTGTTGACAGGAATGAAGTGGACAACACCCATTTCTGGGGATTCTTGGATGTATTGGAGAAGATGGTCCCAGACGTCGCCACACAAGATGTCATAAGCATTCAACTAAACCAGTACAGGGACGCGGTAGGCGTGTTCGGGAGGGACATTGCAAGAAGACAGCGAGCTACGATCAAGCCAACCGAATGGTGGTCCTACTTTGGGGTAGATGTACCTGAGTTGAAGATGTTGGCAATGAAGATTCTAAGCCTCACGTCTTCAGCTTCCACATGCAAACGATGTTGGAGTACCTTTGAGCAGCTTCACACGAAGAAGAGGAACCGTCTAAAACAGAAGAGGTTGAATGATTTGGTGTACGTCATGTACAACCAAAAACTGAAAGAGCGTTTCTCAAAATTGCATGAGAAGCCCAGATTCTATGATCCAATCAGTACAACTGTTGAAGATGATGAAGAGTGGATCACGGATGCCGGAGAGGAAAGAGTTTTTGATGATGAGGGAGAATGCTTGACATGGAATGAAGTCGAGCGACAAGCCTTTGGAGATGATCCGGATGGCTCGCCACCAACAAGAACATATGTTCGTGGAGGAAGCAGGAGTGGATCAACGATAAGAAGATCAACACAAGAGGAAGCGGTTGCGGAAGAAAATGTGCATGAGGAAGATGAAGAAGTTCCAGTGCAAGCCAATGTCACTGGAGAACAGCCCGGAGTCTACATCGACGAGGACAATCAGAACGAGAATGAAACAGATTTTCCCCAATGGGTGCGAGAGGGAAATGTTGAGTTTGCCTCCTTTTTACTAGGATATTATTATCAGTGATGTAATTCAATGCTTATTATGTAATTTTATGATCTTCAAAGATTTTTAAGATCTTCAAATAAACGTTAGGAATTTGCTCTAGCCCCAGAAAAAGCCCCAGAAAATACCGTTCGATTACCGTTCGAACCTTGTTCGAACGACAAGGGAACATTCGAAGCACGTTCGAACGTGAATTCGAAGGAGCAGTTACGGTTCGAACACCGTTCGAACGGTCTTCGAACATCAGAACCCCGCTCTGACTTCGAATTACCGTTCGAACAACGCTTCGAACATCAAGGGAACGTTTGAACAGAGTGCGAACGTGACTTCGAACGAGCAGTACCCGTTCGAACCCCGTTCGAACGGTCTTCGAACGTCAGAACCCCGCTCTGACTTTGAAATACCGTTCGAACAACGCTTCGAACGTCAAGGGAACGTTTGAACAGAGTGTGGACGTGACTTCGAACAATCAGTACCCGTTCGAACCTCGTTCGAACGATATTCGAACGTCAGAACCCCGCTCTGACTTCGAATTACCGTTCGAACAACGCTTCGAACGTCAAGGGAACGCTTGAACAGTGTGCGAACGTGACTTCGAACGAGCAGTACCCATTCGAACCCCGTTCGAACGGTCTTCGAACGTCAAAACCCCGCTCTGACTTCGAATTACCGTTCGAACAACGCTTCGAACATCAAGGGAACGTTTGAACAGAGTGTGAACGTGACTTCGAACGATCAGTACCCGTTCGAACCCTGTTTGAACGGTCTTCGAACGTCAGAACCCCGCTCTGACTTCGAATTACCGTTCGAACAACACTTCGAACGGTCAGGGATCGTTTGAACAGAGTTCGAACGTTTATTTGAACGATCAGGAGCCGTTTGAACGTGGTTCGAACGCCATTCGAACATCAGAACCCCGCTCTTACTTCGAATTTCCGTTCGAACATTACTTCGAATGGTCTCTTAACGTTCTTCGAACGGTAAGAGCACGTTCGATTACCGTTCGAACGGTTAGTTTGAAAATTCAAAAAACAACCACTATTCAGTGGCCGTTTACAACCCTATCAATTCATAAATTATTCAAACAATTCATATACTATAATTCATAAACCACAAACATAAACCATAAACCACTATTCATAAACCATACAAGAGAGATAACACATTGTTTCATAACATAATTTCATAACAAAAAGAAAACTAGTTTCATAACAACCAAAAACATAAATTCATTGTCCGGCCTAGGATGCTCTTCTTGACCATCATCACGAGGAGCAGAGAACGTTGGCAAGCTTCCCGTCATCATTGAATTGTAACCGGGCATGACAAGTCCCAAAGCACGCCGGACTTCAGATAATCCGTCATCAACATGATCGAATCGGGAGTTCATGTTAGCTTCGAACGTGTCCATGCGGCTTTCAATTTTATTGAACCGCATGTCAATGGTAGAGTCCAAGGAATCAAATCACTCACACAATAGAGAATACATCTCGCCGGTGGACATTTCATGATCCGGCATTGTCATGTCATCATCACCGAATGGCATCGTTGGGTTATTGGTAGCTTGTGTGGAAGCGGCAGCAGCAGATGTTGATGCACCGGCGCCCAATTTCTTCCTTAATTGCCCCTCGCTCCTCTTCACACTAGAGTCATCGATTGGAGATTTGGAGTATGATTTGGGTTCATTTGGGGGGATTTCAATCCCAATGGATTTGATCATGTTACTAATGAACACACTGAAAGGAAGAGAGTCCGTCCCCGATTGATCTTCCTAACATCATTTTTGATGTCATCACTGAAGCATCCCTTTCCCAATCATCCACGGACTCTCTTCCTTTCAGTGTGTTCATTAGTAACATGATCTTATGCCCCATAGGAACGATATTATGAGAAATAATGGTATTTAAGAGGCGGTAGATAGGTTTGAGAAGAGATTGTTGAATGACGGTATAGTATTCTAGTCCCGTTACGCATATCTCTTCAGATATGGTGGTTTTCATTGCATATAGTTTCCTATAATCTATGGCATTAGGCACACGAGGAAGTGTGAGTTGATCAGCAATGGTTTGGGTGGAAATGGTAAAATATTTTCCATTCAAATAAGTCCTGAAAGTGCGATTATGAGGAAGTATATCATGAATGTTGGCATAAAACAAATGCACATAATGAGGGTAGGCTACACTACCAAGTGAGGCAATGTCCATCCAACCACGGGATTCAAATATGGTCCATATGTTGTGATATGATGGTATATCCCTGAATTTTTCTAAGATAATTTTGCGCTCAAGGATCAAAGAGCGTTTACAAAATAGTTTTTCAAAGGCCTTCTTCGCCTTACGTTCATAGAAAATATTGGCATCGGACGAAGAAAAAGTTTCCCTAGCGCGTTTAAGCAATTTCTTATTTACCATCACGAAAACAAATGTAAGAAGAAGTTTGGTGATATTGTGAATTTTTGGACCTAGGGTTAGAGGTTGGGAGATGATTGAGGTTGGGACCTAGGGTTAGAGGTAGGGAGATGAGAAATATCCTAGAATTCAAAAAAAGGAATGATTGAGGCTGCAAAACAAAAGAATATACAACAATAAACATCATTCATCATTTATATTCAAAGATTAAACAAAAAAATTAAAAAAATTTGATAATGGAGATGAAAAAGAGTAGAAGCATACCTTAAATAGTGTTTGGAAGAATTTGGGAGAGGGATTTGATGGGAAAAATAGGGTTTGGAAGGATTTGGGGGCTTTGGGTTCGAATAGGGTTCGAATGGGAAAAATAGAGAGAGGGAATGAGAGGTTTCGGGCTGAACCTGATTTAAAAAGCCCGAGGCCGTTCGAACGACCGTTTGAACGCCTTCCTAAACCATATGCTGTGTGCAGACCCCACCGCACATGCGGTCCGCACACAGTTTGAAACTATGGTTCGAAGTGCGGCCGCATGTACCGGCACGTACCGGTACTTGTGGTTGCACATGCTGATATGCGCCTCCAGGCGCACATCCCCCTGTTTGCAGCGTATGTGGGCCCAAGTTCGAACTGAATTCGAACGCACAAAGGGAATACGAAGTTCAGTTCGTATGAAGATATCTGAAATATTTGCTGATTGTACATAGGATATGAAAATGGAAAATAATGACAGAACCTCCCGCCACCCCAAAAAAAAAAAAGAAAAAAGAAAAAAAAGGAAACACAAAAACAGAACACACACCAACGAAAAGAAATATCTACCCAACAAGGAGTTAGCAAACCACAAACAAACTCAAGACTTTCGCTACTATTTTTCCTCACTATCAACACTTATGGAGAAAACCACATTGCTGTACAATTAAACAAGGCCTTCTACAATTAAACAGTTGTTGAAAAGGCAAAGGCATGAGGGGAAGAAGGTCTATGGCGCAAGACATAAGTGGCTGAAGTTATCTAGAAAAATTCAATAAATCGAGAGAATATTAGAAGAAAAAATCTGGAATAGATTAACCCGTGACAAAAAAAATTGTCATTTCAGTCTCTTTGTTCTAAAGAGTCATTAGCTTGGTGGAGATGGCTATTTTTTACACCACCCAATTTTATTAATTAGATGAAAGAGTCATTAGCTTGGTGGAGATGGCTATTTTTTACACCACCCAATGTTATTAATCAGATGAAAGCCCCACATAACAAATAAAAAAAGGCCAAGCAGATGAAGCACCCCCAAGGCCAATAAAATAAAAATGAAAACTAAGAGGAAGGATCACCCTTGTTGTCTTTCCCAATTCAATCACAAACTTTCCCTCCTTAATGCAGATAGTAGTAACTCCCAAACAAGTCTTCTCCAGACAGAAAGGAAGAACACATCCTCTTGTAATAATTTCTTCATTTCACACTAGCCATATAGATTTTTTCATACATGATAATCTAGGAGAACATTTTCTTCTTGAATTTCCAGAACTCCCACAATTGCTGGGCATTCTGAACGAGCCCAACCCATGCAAAACTCACTCTCCCTCAAATCTCCGTACTTACTCTGCACCGGAAAAATAGATGCTCTCTCAATTCTTCTTTGTAAACTGATAACTCAATAGCCAAACTCCTATCACAAGCTCATCTCTCTCTATTAAATTTAGTTGATGTCTTATCTGAGTACATCAACTACATAAAATCCTGCATTTGAGAGCAGATAACATCCCAATTTTCTTTACCACTCTGACCTCTCATCAACACAAAATAGAAGAATTTCACAGACTGTTTTATTTATTTGTTTAATCTTCCATTAAAAAAAGTGTTAGTAATACACTTTTTATAAAAACATTAATCAACTTGCAGGATTTTAGTCTTTAATGGAACAATAGAATCAAAAGATATACTTTATTATAATAAGGCTGTTTCACTTCGAAACCCTGATTAGGAGAGAATTGGAAATACTTGTATGATCTTTTTTGTAAAAAAAATAATATAAAATAAAAATTTAAGCCTGATTACGAGAGAAGCATGAGCTTTTTGGGCCTCATTGGACAAGGCACAAGCCTGTAATAATTTAAGCCTATTATAGATGCTACAAAGTGAAATGGGAATACAGTTTAGGCACGAGATGAGGCATGAGGCATAAGTCTTCCTAAGGTACAGTTAAGAATACCTTGCCGTTTTATGAAATTGATCATCGTCACTCAAACTCTCTCTAGAGTGGTGGACGGAATTCTGAATTGGTGAGACAGACCATGTACTTAGAGAAGGCAGTTCATCTGAGAAATACCTTCATCTGATCAACTGTAAAGAAATAACTAAAAACAAATATTAAAATTTCAGCATCAAATATCTTTCAACTGTAAAAGAAATAACAAAAAACAAATATTAAATTAGTAATTACTGCAAGAGCCCGGAAAGCTCTCCGTCAGACGAAGTTCTTCACTTGATGGAAGCAATCCTTGCTTCTCAACCCACTGGTGAGCAGCATCTACAAGATTTCCGCTGCTCCCCCTTGTGCTCTCCTTTGCTGCAATATCAGCTTTGTTACCGATAATGAGATATGGCACAGGAAGTTCACCAGGACCACGAGATCCTAGAGGAGCTGAAAATGTCCCTGTTGTCAAAATCCTAGAGGAGAGATTATGCACAAATATAACCCCTCAACATGAATTGATCAGACAAAACTAGGGCCAATAATTTTTGCTCAGACAAATCATATAACATATTATCAACATATTCTTACCATTTATTTGTGAATAAAAAAGGGATTGACAATCCTTGTAACGCTCATGTCCTGAAACATCCCAAAGGTCAACAAAAAAATCCCTTTCTGCATCACCTTTTATGCTATTAGAAGAGCTGCCAGAGCTTCCATAAGTAATATGTGGCGGGAGAAATAAATGAGAAAATCAGCAAGTTCCTAAAGACCCATGAAGCTCACAATGACCTTTTAAGAGATGAAGCAAACAAACAAAACATTTATTCTTACGTTAACCAACGAGAATAATTCAAAATACAATAAAACACAAAATCACTTTATCCTTATTTATACTCACTTGTAAAACAGACAGTTGTAAAACAGCCGTAAGCACAGTTACAGGAACATTGCCACTATGGCCAACCCAGCATGATCCATATGATGTGCTTTATTCCTTTGTTCCATTTACCCTTCAAAGAATTCCTTGGTTTTATGCTTGCATGAAACCAAGGAGTTGACCTCCTATTTACTATGCTTAAAGAATTTACCTCTTCACGAGCTGAATTTTATTCTTATGATAATCATGCAGATACCAAGAGAAGCCAGATTTATTGGAATCCCTGGAACTGAATATGTGGTTGAGGTCTACTGGGAACAGGATGATAGTGGTTCACTTTGCATATCTGGACACTCTCCTGAAACTCCAATACTCCCCAACATCCAATTGCAATTCACGGAGAGGTTTCCTTGCTGGGAATGCCCCGGTTCTCGGGTTGGTGATCAACCCTCATAGCATGAAAACTCTAAATGGTAGATGATGATCCCATGTATACGCGTAACTTATGCAGGTATTACATACACTGCTTTTATATGGGGATATATATATTAGATTCAATACAAAGAATGGCTTTATAGTTCCCCTTTCATGTACTTTGGGTTGCTTTGAAATAAAACTATAGTCATGTTATTCTATAAAGAGAGAAAAGAAAAACACCATAATGTTTACCGATTGAGTTCTTAAATTCTTGGTGAAGCGTTTTGAGGATCATCAAATTCTATAAAGAGAGAAAAGAAAACCCACCAAGAGACGGTTGGGTAGTCATCAGTAAGCTTGTCAATGGATCAAGTCCGAACCCGATCTGACCTGACTCAGACCCGATTACACGTGTAATATACTTGACCCAATTTGGACCCGAACATATAAACAACCCGTCCAACCCGTCCCGCCTGTTGGACCAGAAACCCGACCATTTTATTAATATATACTCATATATTACAAGACTGTTAGTATTAATTGATCCATAATTTTGTTTCTTATTTATCAAGTTACAAGTATAAGTTAACTCATTTTTAGATCCATAAGTCCATAACCAAGCCCATAAATCATAACCCATGACCATCTAAGCTCATCCGTTGACAGATCTTATTAGCTTATTAGTTTTTGAATTTGTATAATTATTTAGTTTGTTGCATGATTTATGTTTATTGTTTTTTTTGTTTTATTTTTTTGCTTGGTAAGCGAGAAATTATATTGATATAGAGGATAAGAATGTACAAAAGAGAGAGCAGATAGAACGGAAAGAGATCCGTTAACGGCGAAGCAATGCTTACACCATTTACATAGGATATAGAGGATATGAACTCTATGGATTCGGAAAATGAAATAAAAGTATAGAGGTCAGTCTATAATCCTTGTTTGAGCAGCAGCTGCCCTTCTTTGTCTTTCTGCAGGAGAATACTAACACTAACACCATTTATGTTTATTATTTAAGTTAATATGTTATCCCCGTATGGCGTGAGAAATAAGCCTAGAATAAAAAAGAATACAGGACAATAATAAAAAACGTTATTTGTTTTGACAGAATAAACCCTGATAGTTATGTTTGGATAAGCTAGGATAATACCTGATAACTATTATAAGGAAATGTTACAATTGCTTATCAAGCCTTATCTATGCTAATGGATAAAAATATCCTTCTCTGTCATTTTAAAAAATTTATCTCACCTAACAGTCTTACACAGATTTCAAAAACTGTCACATCTATCAAATCAAGCATACATTTCTCACATTATTCTCAGGCCCCCGTATGGGGTGTGGCATTAGGTTATTCGCTCTCGATAACTATATTGGGATAGATAACAATCCAGGCTGAATAAGCAATTTTTTGTTTGATTGTCTTTTTTGTTATTCTCATTGGGAAACGTAAAAATGACTTTTTTGTTGTTTGGTTCACATTGGATAAAGTGATGATTAATGGTTGATAAAGGATGAATAAGAGTTTATGATTTTTTAAATGACAATTATACCCCCTGGGAATAGTGTGAGAGACATATGATTGATTTGATAGATGTGACAGTTTTTGGAATCTGTGTGAGTCTATTAGGTGAGATAAAATTTTTAAAATGACAGAGAAGTGTATTTTTATCCATTAGCATAGATAAGCCTTGATAAGCAATTCCATCATTTCCTTAGAATAGTTATCAGGCTTTATCCTAGCTTATTCAGACATAACTATCGGGGTTTATTCTATCAAAACAAATAACTTTTTTTAGCTATTCTCATCTATTCTTCATTATTCTTGCCTTATGTTCCACGCCATACGGGGGGAGGGGGTATAGTTGTCATTTAAAAAGTCATAAACTCTTATTCATCCCTTATCAACCATATATCATCACTTTATCCAAGATGAACCAAACAATAAAAAAATTATTTTTACGTTTTCCAATAAGAAATGCAACCAAACAAAAAATTGTTTATTCAGTTTGAATTGTTATTTATCCTAGTATAGCTATCAGGAGGAATAACTGAATGTCACACCCCATACGGGGGGTTACTGTTTATTGTTTTGAATGTTGTTTAGGCTAATATGTAGTGTTTATTGTTTTGAATGTTATATGTTTATTGTTTTAAACATTTACTTTGTAATACAAATAACTATCAGCTCTCCATTTTAATTTATTGTTATATTGTTTAGATTTCTATTTAATTTGAATGTTATATGTTAGTGTTTATTATTTTGAAGGTTATTTAGGCTAATATGTAGTGTTTATTATTTTGAATGTTATATGTTATATGTTTATTGTTTTGAATATTTACTTTGTAACACAAATAACCATCAACTCTCCATTTTAGTTCATTGTTATATTGTTTAGATTTTTGTTTAATTTGAATATTATATATTAGTGTTTATTGTTTTGAATGTTGTTTAGTAATTCATTCACTTATTTTGAATTGTAAAAAATATGTTCAAACATATAGTGTCAAGACACCAATTTAGAAAGTTCAATAATAACTAATGTTTTATACAAAATTTTCCTAATAGAATGATAAGCAAACAAATTCATGAGCTCTCTTTCTTTTTCCTTTTTCTATTAATTATATTCGGGTCGGGTCAGACCCCGGTCCGACAGGTCTGGGTTTGAGTCCGGGTGTACATTTTCAAGGACCAGCGGGGTCCTAGGTTGGACCCGGACCCGCCGGGTCTTGCCATGGGGTCCGGTCCAGGTCCACCTTGACCCGGCCCTGACTTGACCCATTGACATGCCTAGTCATCGGTGTAGATATGCAAATTTCATTGCATTCTCCACACTGCCGTTGATCTCTACGCCCCCGTTTGGATACAGAATAGGACTTATTCTTGGGTATACAATTATTCTGGCATAAGTGAGTATAAATAAGGATAAATTGATTTTGTGTTTGGTTGTGTTTTGAATTATTCTCGTTGGTAAACGTAAAAATAAATGTTTGTTGTTTGGGTAAAATGTGAATAAAATATAGATAGTTGTGAATATGGTGGATAACCACCACTTCTCTAACCCATAACCTCCCCCACTCTTCAACTCCATAACCTCCCCCACTCTTCTATTCCATAACACTCCCATTATTGCCCCACTATCTCCCCCTCACCTCTATAGACTTGTAACTCTCCACCTTTGGGATTCCTCTATGCACCCTATAAATAGAGGGGTTTTCTCTTGTATTCTATCAACCAACAAATAGTGAATAAGAATCTCTCTACTTCTCTCTCTATATACTTGTGTGCTTTGTTTATATACTCTTATGTATTCACATTCTATTTAGTTTACAACACGTTATCAGCACGAGAAGCTCTTTGTTAAAGAGAAAGGTTTGTATCGATGGGTTCTTAATGATCTATATAAAAAATATACTCCCCCTTGATGTTATGTATTTTTATGTAAATCATCTACTACATACATATGATTAATTTTTTTTCAATATGCATGGAACCGTATGCAAATTATGTGTAGAACCCGTATACATCTATCTTTTATTTTCATCTGATGTACTGCATACATCTATCTTTTATTTTCCATGCATGCAATCCCCGTGAAAATTTTTCATACATATGTTCTGATATGATTAATTTATGAAAACTAGTATGCAATTTGCCATGCAACAGTATGCGGCATCTATCATTTGATTATTTATTTTTCATGTAATTGTTCCATGTTTGTCATCTTTTATTAAAATTTAAATATTATACATCTATGTGTAGAACCAGAAGTTCTCACAAATATCAATTAATTTGATATTTATATTTGATTTGAAATTCATTTTTACAATGTCATGTATCCCTATAGGATCATACAAAAATTGTATTTACATGGATCCCTGAAGGACCATGTAGAAGTTATGAATAATATGTTCCAATAAGACCATGCAAATTTTATTTTATCCCTGAAGGACCACACAAAAATTATTATATGGAAAATTAGATACCGACATTTATATGAAACTTCCTAAAGGACCATATAATTTTTATCCCTGAAAGATATATATACACAAATCATGGTTGTTCATGTCCCTGTAGGACCAAACAAAAGTTATATGATTATTTTTTTTGGGTCCTTGAAGGACCAAATGAAAAGAAAAATATCCATATATCCTAGCAAGAACATGTATAAACACCTCATTGTGAAAGGTCTATCGACCATTGTGTCTCAAATATGCTCCAGTAGTAGCAATATCGAAAGCAAAAATATTATTATCAAATTTCATGTCTTCTCGTTGTTGAACAATGAGCTTTTATAAGAATATAAATAAAAAAAAATCATGAAACCCGATCTATTGACTCAGCATCGTTCCCTGAAGCAAATGCATTTTATTTTATTTTGAGCAATGGACATGATCAAGGGTTATTTCATAGTTAATAAAACCACAACAATCGTAGAGATGACAAGTTATCGGAAACCACCAGAAATGGAATGCTGTTGAATGAAAGCAAGGGAAAAATTTGCATAATAAACCCCTAAAATGCAAAAGAAAATTATTTTCATCCATGTTGTATTTCAGATAATAATTTTGGTCACGTACCTGAAGTATGTCCAAATCTTTAAATTGGTTACGTATACCTGAAGTACACTTAAACTCTTTATTAGTCATGTACTTGATATATGATTAGATATTTGTCAATTTTATATTTATGTCTTTATTTTTCTATGTTATATGAAATGCAGTTTTACATTTCTAGATTTATTTTATTCTTCTCACATCTTTGGTAGAATAAAGTATGAAAATTTTAATATTATATCTTGAATATTACAAAATTGTTTGTAAGCTCCAGAAGAGCAAACATCATATGATCATGGATTATATAATGATGCTTCAAACAATTAAAAAAAATTCTATTGCATATCCATTAAAGAACCAGAAGATTCTTTCATCCAATTATGCGCATTTTTTTTTTTTTTGGATTGTCATTTTAATGAGACAATATTCCTGCCGTTAGGGGGATGGAAGATGTACCTGAAGTACGATCTGTTCCTGAAGAACGACAAGAATTATTGTGGAATGCATCCACTTTGTCTCATCTAGACTCACGTACCGCTCAACGTGAAAATCAAATTTCTAATGCACGCTAGAAGTGTGACAAAACTTATAGGCTCAAAAGATTCAGCTCTCCAGAAGTAGAGATCAAATGAAAAATCATACTCTAATAATGCTCCAGAAGAACTTATACATAATACTTCAGAAGAGATTATGAACAATAGATCCACTTTCTCTAAAAACTCCAGAAGAGTATAATGTCCCTGAAGAGAAACGAGTCTCAGAAGTGACTACACAAACTTCTGAAGAGGAAAAGGTACCTAATAATATTAAGATCTCTATATTTTATATGCATATAAGAGAAATGTGGAATCGCAAATAAATGATCATCGATGACATATTTATCATACAAAGTAGATTCTCCTTCTATTATAAGATATCTTGAACCATTGACAGGGGATGTTTTTACCGCTCGATTTGCGGATTGTCATTTTGATGAGACAATATTCCCATCGTTAGGGGGAGAAAGTCCGTCGCCAGAAGAACGACGTGAACTTACATGACAAACTCATCTTTGTCTCATCTTGATCCTCGCACTAATCAATGTGAAACTGAAGTGCAAAGAATCACCCATCTTCAAAGAATTGCGCATCAATTGCCAGATGCATTCAATGATGCAGCAAAAGTGATGAAATCACATATTCCAGCTGCTAATACTCCAGCTCGAATTAATGTTCCAATAGGAAAAACTGTTAATATGCCGGCTAATGAATCAACAAAAACACGCCTGAAGCGTGGAAGACCTATAGGCTCAAAAGATTCAGCTCCCCGAAGGAGAAAAACAATGAAGAATAATTCTCTAGAAGAGTATGAAACACTTGAAAGACCCACAATAATAACTCCTACAGAGGAAGAAGCCCATGAAGTGACACAAGTCCCCGAAGAGACTGACATCCCTGAAGTGACGCCCGTGCATGAAGAACAAGTACATGGAAATGAAGAAATTTCATAAATTATGCAAATTCACAAATATTGTGGGATCGAAAGCAAGTGCTTGTTGATGATATATTCTCATTTGCAGTAGCTACAGAAATCATTTCAGATAATGATTTAGAACCACGTTCAGTGGATGAATGCAGACGAAAAAAATTGTTGGCCACAATGGAAAGCTGCTATTCAAACAGAATTGGATTCACTTGCAAAACACCAAGTATTTGGACCAGTAGTCCTAACCCCTGAAGGTGTTAAACCAGTAGGATGTAAATGGGTGTTTGCGAGAAAACGAAATGAAAGAAACGAGATTGTTAGATACAAAGCTCGTCTTGTGGCACAGGGTTTCCTGCAGAGACCTGGGATAGATTTTGAAGAGACATATTCTCTGTGATGGACACAATCACATTTCGGTATTTAATTAGTCTTGTAGTCTCAGAAGGACTTGACATGCAGCTAATGGATGTGGTTACTGCATATTTATATGAAAAATTAGATACCGACATTTATATGAAAGTTCTTGAAGGACTAAAATTGCCTGAAGCAAAACCACGAAACATGTACTCAATCAAGCTAAGACGATCCTTGTATGGATTAAAGCAATCTGGACGAATGTGGTATAACCGTCTTAGTGAGTACTTAATAAAAGAAGGATATGTCAATGATCCAATATGCCCCTGTGTATTTATTAAGAAAACGGAACTCGGATTTACCATTATTGCAGTATATGTTGATGATATTAATCTAATTGGGACTCCTGAAGAGCTCGAAAAGGCTTCCGAATATCTGAAAAAGGAGTTTGAAATGAAAGATCTTGAAAAAACAAGATATTGTCTCGGCTTGCAAATTGAGCAAAGTTCAAATGGGATACTTGTTCATCAAACAACATATGTTGAAAAAATCCTGAAGCGTTTTAATATGGACAAATGTCATCCATTAAGTACTCCAATGGTAGTAAGGTTACTTGACCCAAAGAAGGACCCTTTTCGTCCAAAAGAAGATACTGAAAATCTTCTTGGTCCTGAAGTACCATATCTTAGTGCAATTGGTGCCTTATTATATTTGGCCCAATGCACTAGACCTGACATTGCATTTTCAGTTAATTTATTGGCCAGATTTAGCTCTGCACCAACTCGAAGGCATTGGAATGGTGTGAAGCACATTTTTCGTTATCTTCGTGGAACGTCAGACATGGGTCTATTCTATGCAAAGGATTCCAATAATGGTGCACAACTAAAGGGTTATGCAGATTCAGGATATCTTTCAGATCCTCACAAGGCTCGCTCACAAACAGGCTATGTATTCACTTGCGGTGGCACAGCAATCTCTTGGCGATCTACGAAACAGACTTTGGTCGCCACGTCTTCTAACCACTCTGAGATTCTTGCACTCCACGAAGCAAGCCGGGAATGCGTGTGGATAAGGTCTTTGGTTCATCATATTCGTACTGCATGCGGACTATCTCTCATTACAGATGTTCCAACAACTATATATGAAGACAATGCAGCATGCATTGCTCAAATCAAAGGGGGATATATCAAGGGTGATAGAACAAAGCATATTTCTCCAAAATTCTTTTACACTCATGAGCTCCAGCAGAGACATGAAATTGATGTTCAACAAATTCAGTCAAAGGACAATCTTGCAGATTTGTTTACTAAAGCTTTGTCGACATCAACATTCAAGAAGCTGGTGTATGAAATCGGGATGCGACGAGTTTGCGACCAAAATTCTTGAAATCTTGTACTTATGAGGGGAGTAATTTTTATGACATTTTGCGAACTGTACTCTTTTTCCTTCGCCTAGGTTTTGTCCCATTGGATTTTCCTGATAAGGTTTTAATGAGACAGTGTCAAACGCATATACTATTATACGATTAAGTTACATTGTACTCTTTTCCTTCGCTTTGGTTTTTTCCCATTGGGTTTTTCAAGCAAGGTTTTAATGAGGCAATTTTCTTAGCGTGATGGTCATCCAAGGGGGAGTGTTGTGAATATGGTGGATAACCACCACTTCTCTAACCCATAACCTCCCCCACTCTTCAACTCCATAACCTCCCCCACTTTTATTCCATAACACTCCCATTATTGCCCCACTATCTTCCCCTCACCTCTATAGACTTGTAACTCTCCACTTTTGGGATTCCTCTATGCACCCTATAAATAGAGGGGTTTTCTCTTGTATTCAATCAACCAACAAATAGTGAATAAGAATCTCTCTCTACTTCTCTTCTCTATATACTTGTGTGCTTTGTTTATATACTCTTATGTATTCACATTCTATTTAGTTTACAACAGATAAGGATTTATAAAAGGTAAAAAAATAATGATAGTTGATTTGACAAATAATTTATAAGAGGTGATGACAATTGATTTGACAGTGGGCCCACATATTCTTTGGGTGGAATAACTTAGGATAACTTTAATTCTAGGGGTTGGTTGGAATCCATATATCACTTTATACCAATTTATTTTAGCATATTTTATCCTTGGGTATATTGTCTTGCCAAACAACCTAATAGGCTTATTCTGATTTATTCCACTGCTTATCTGGGTTTATTCAGCATCAAAACGGGGGCTACGGGATGCGATATTCCGTGAGTATGTTTAACCCCCGTATGGGGTGTGACATTAGGTTATTCACTCCTGATAACTATACTGGGATAGATAACAATCCACGCTGAAATAAGCAACTTTTGGTTTGGTTGTCTTTTTCGTTATTCTCATTGGGAAACGTAAAAATGACTTTTTTGTTGTTTGGTTCACCTTGGATAAAGTAATGATTAATGGTTGATAAAGGATGAATAAGAGTTTATGATTTTTTAAATGACAATTATACCCCCTGGGAATAGTGTGAGAGATATATGATTGATTTGATAGATGTGACAGTTTTTGGAATCTGTGTGAGTCTGTTAGGTGAGATAAATTTTTTAAAATAACAGAGAATGATATTTTTATCCATTAGCATAGATAAGCCTTGATAAACAATTCCACTATTTCCTTAGAATAGTTATCAGGCCTCATCTTAGTTTATCCAGACATAACTATCAGGGTTTATTCTATCAAAACAAACAACTTTTTTTAGCTATTCTTATCTATTCTTCATTATTCTTGCCTTATGTTCCACGCCATACGGGGGGTTAATGTATAAAAATTATTGACTATCACTACACAAAATTTATTATGCTTCATGAAGAAAAAAATGTTCTATAATTGACAAAAAATAATTAAATATTTTGTAGCTTAATTTGTGTTGATGATTTGTAAATTGCGGCTTTTTTAGTCCAATCATTAGACCCTGAAGAAATTGTCTTTTAGGGTGTACTCAAGCTCAGTTCTAAATGAAAGAAAAGAAAGGAAGTGATATTTTTACCGTCAAAAGAAAAGTAATAGAAATAAATTATTTATTCATTAATTAATTATTTTAAATTTATTAATGTGTGGAAATTTATTTTTAATCCATGAATTATGATAGAACTCAATACACTATGATAGTGTAATACACTATATTATTATAATATATGAGGCTGTAAAAAAAAAAAAAAAAACTAAGTGTAGCAGTGATCAAATGCATAATCTTACACATGATTTTTTTGTACATCTATTTTTTTATGCCCATTTGTCTGGATATATTAACGGGTTGTTGATTCAACACATAAATCAAGAGTTTTGTTATACTCAATATTTTTTTTAATTCTAAAATGCAGTTTTATATGCTTTGTTAGAAATCCAGTGAAATATATACCTTGTTAGACATTGTATATATCTCATTAAATATTTCTTACATTTACTAAAAATGAATTCATTCAATTTGAAATGAAGAGATATAAACTTTTTTTCAAAGCATATACTCCATTAGATGATGTTTATTATTTAAAAAAAAAAAAAAAACATTTTGATTTGAGTTTTGGTAGGTAAAAAAAACTGAGTCTAACATTTTCCATAAATCAATAAATTAAACTATGGTCCATTGGGTTATATAATATCAATTTGTTTTGTATATTTTATTGGCATTGTTACATATTGTTTCAATTACAGTCTCGTCTACTTTCCCATGTATTTAGATTACTGTCCAACGAGATATATATCTTATTTTTTTATATTTTTATAAATTGATTTATATAATTCGTTGGAATAATATTTTTTATAATAAAAATACATATCTTATTAGATGAGATTTGCTTTTTCAAAAACGAAATTAAAATGTGTATGAAATGTAGGTGGCATTATAAATGAGACTGCGTCTCATATTTTCTTATTCTGTATCATGCATTTTTATTCTTGCAAATCTATCGTGCCTTTTATATATCTAAAATTCTAAAATTGAAACATTGAAAAAGGATCATGACCATGATTTTATATTGTTGTGAATTAGCCACAGTCGATTATCCTTTGACAAAATCCAAATAGCCCCCTTGTAAACTGCCTAAAATTCATATTACCCCATTGTTTTTTCTAAAGTTCATATAATTCCCTTAAAACACTTATCAAAATCTAAATAACCCCATAAGTTAAACTTTATTTGACAGATGAAGAATATTCTTCGAATATTTTGTTTTGTTGATGAAGAATATTATGCTAATATTCTGTTTTGTTAAGTCTAAGTGAAAACATAATATACCAAAAACCCTTTATAATTTATTAAAAATGTGAAAAAACTTTTTATATATGACAATCTTACCCCTCCAGTATGAAACCTTATCTGGAGGGGTAAAATAGTCATTTACATATGATTTTATGCACTTTTAACACATTACAGGAGTCTTTTGGTATACTATATTTTTAGGTATACTATATTTTCAACCAGAGTTAACCAAACAAAAAAATTTGTAGAATAATCCTAATATGTCGATAACCAAACTGAATATTCATAGAATAATCCTTATCTGTCAATGAAAATTTAACTGAGAGGGTAATTTGAATTTACATATATATTTGCAGAGAGTCATATGGATTTTATAAAAAATCAAGAGATTATATGGATTTTAGACATCTAAGGGGGTTTATTTGGATTTTTCCATTTATAACAATAATAGATGCACAGAGAATATTGAACACAAGCAATTGTAGAAAATAGAAAAATAAAAAGAGCAATCAACACAGCTAGACATTTAGTGGTTGCCTCAATGTGGGTTACATCCATAGATCACCACAAAATCACAAATCCACTGTAGAAAGCTATAGAATACAAATCTCTCTCTCTCTCTCTCTCTCTCTTCTCACTCAAACCTCTCTCTTTTGCCCACATATTAACATTGCTAGATCCAGGGCAAAAAAATCAGGTGTCAGCCTTTTGGAGGTCTAAAAGTAGTATACAGACGACCTTAATAATGAAAACAAGACGAATAGCTAAGCCATCGGGACAGGGCAGATGTTATTAAGGTCGTCTATATACTATTTTTAAAAGTGGATTGTCTATATGCATATATGTTTCCTATGCCTAGTTGAACATGATTAATACATGATTAAATGTAAGCATGACTCTTACACTACAACAAGACTGTTTTAAAACCATGAGCCTATTGAGGACAAAGCAGATAAAGCCTCATTGTTTATGTCTGGTGTGTTACATATTTTAGTGCAATATCAATTTACTAGGAGATGGTCCAACTTGCCTGCTCTTTGCACTTTTATACAACATTTGACTGTTGTTTTTTAGCCCTCTAGCGCTCTTTCCCCCAACCCAAAAAATCCAAGACATGCCCATCTTCTACAATCAACATGCCAAAACCAACCATCCAGAATTTGCCCTTTAGGTGACAGAGTCTTCTACTGATCGGATAGAGGTGTCTCATAAACAAGGGAAGGGCAGGAAAAAGAAATCTAATGAACAAGCAGAAATTCAGCCAGATACAACAAACCCAAAGAAGGACAAGGCCTCAACAAATAATAGTTTTGATTCCAAGTTGGTCGAGGCCATTCCTGGTCGTCATCATTGGAGACAGACTCCCCTTTGAAAGCTCTAGAAAAACTTTGTTACATTTTCTTTACGAAGGGTCCGTTTGAAAAATGAGATTTTGAATAAAGTGAATTAAATAGACTTGATTCCTGGAAAACACATTTTCTGCGTTTTTTAAAAAACAACATTTTTGTACTAAAAGCTGTAAATAACTTTTTGATTAAGTCTGCTTTAAAATGCATTTAGAAACACTTTTTAGGTTTTTGCTTAATTAAAAGCTGAATCACTCTAATTAAGTGATATCAAACGGGTCCAAAGTGTCATAGGGGTGTGCGGAATGAGGGGCATTGGAAAGACAACCCTTCTAAAAAGATTCGAAGCCGAGCTCCACGATCGACCTGGTGATTTTTAAAAAATCATTTTTGTTGTGGTCTCAAAGGAACCAAATGTGCAAAATATCCAAAAGGAAATGGGAAAAAAAACTGGATATATATGTTCTTTTCAGAAGGCGAGTGTGTTGAGGACTGACCCCACAAGGTATATGTGGCCCTCCATGATAATAAATTTGTTGATGTGTGGGATGGAATAAAGTTTAAAAAAATCCAGAGAAAACGAGAGCAAGTTTATATTGACATCAAGAAGCGTTGGGGCATGTAACAAAATGGGTGTCAGTGATAACAAGGTGAAAGTTGGTTACTTGAAATCAGAGGAAGCATGAGTACTCTTTAAGAAGAATGTTGGTGAGATGATAATCAAGTCAAATCCAGAAATACAGGTTCACGCTGAGACTATGGCAAAGGCTAGTAAAACTACTATCCAGGAATGGAAACATGCTACATTATCAATGGAGGAGTTAGGACTGATAAGATATAAGGCATGGAAGTTGAATTGCTTTCTAGTTTAAAGCTTAGTTATGACAGTTTGCCTGATGATACTATCAAAGAATACTTTATGTATTGTTGCTTAATTATATCATGAGGATTGCGAAATTGAAAACAAAGAACTTGTTAATAAATGGATCGGGGAGGGGCTATAAATAATAAGATTATCAGGATTGAACTACACATCTTATAAATCAAACTATAAAGCCTATGAATCAAACTGCACGGAGAGTGACACTGTATCCAAAAATTGGTTGTACAGTTTGATTTATATGTTGTGTAGTTCAATACTAATGAAATTGCATCCAACCAAAGTCTGACTAGATCCGGACTCAAATAATAACCAGCATGTAGACATACAAAGTGAGTGCTAACATTATCCTTTAGTACAAAAGATGGACGGTACACCGGACCCAACCGGACCGACTGGGTCAAGACCCAGTAGAGCCCGAACCACAACTCCGCCGCAAATAAAGTTATCCAGGCCCACCTTCCCTCCTCACCAACGGACGGCAGATACGCCACCCTGTACCACCAGATGGAACATATTGCCAAACAATATTGAAGACCCAAACAGCCGATGTGCTATCCTTCCTCAGTCTTGCTCTCATCTGAAGAAATTGCCTCTCCAAATAAACAACCCCCAAATCTAGTGAAATTATGGTGTGAATTGTTATATATTGTGGAGCCTGATGATGTGCGCAAAAGATTGTTGACGCTACGCAGGGTCGGACAGGGACCTTCCCTCTGAAATCGTAACATGAACAAGAATAGTGGGAAGGGCTGGAGTGGGATCATGAGCTAATCAAGCAGAAATTTGTTGGGCGTTTTCGAAAACTCAGGGGGTATGTTTTCCCCCTCCCATTTTATACCAATTAATTTCTCTTTCTTGTTTTTCCATATCAATTGAGAATATTTACTATGCAGAGGACGTTAATATTTGTGTTAGATACATCACATCACAAAGTCCAAATTTTAGCAAGCCTAATATGTGTATATGTACTCTTTAAAGCTGATACCCATATTATTATTGTTTTTTTTGCTCTTCTTTATATTAGTTGTAAAATGCAATCATAGTCTACTATACAACTAAGGTTTAACAAATTAAAACTTTTCTTTTTATGTTCTAATAGTGAAATTTTTCTATAATTTGGTCTTTTTTGTATTAGTTGTAATAATGCAATCATGGTCTATTGTATAAGTCTTGCATGTTTAACAAAAATTTCCATCTTTTTTCTGATAGTTGGTATGACATGTAAGTAGAGATTTTAGATCAGATCAATGCTGGATCCATCTAGCATTGTCAGTATTCAATAAGAAGCTAATCATATGTAACATTAACTGAAAATAATCATAGCAAATTCATATGTTTTGGGTGTGCAATTGCAATGTCTCCTATTGGAGTCTATTAATGTGATCCAGCACTAACTGATTATGTTAGCTACATGTATGTGAGCTAATAATTTAAGTTCCATAATTCATCTGCTCCATTTTTCAACTTATTTGTGCAGGATTTTAGATGACCAACTAATAATCCTTTGACGGATCTAGTTGCATTCACATATACTTGAAGAACTAGAGTGCGCTTTTTGCTTTCCCAAGCCATTATGCTCAAAA